>JBANRG010000054.1:0-415668 GCA_037954225.1 Stygiomarasmius scandens
GGAACAGGAAAGTGAGACATGAGCTAAGTTGAATGACATGAGGGTGGGCAATGATTAGAGTTGTCTTTTTGTAACTAGTTAAGATAAGCTACAATTTATATAGTGAATGTATATCATTGGGTATACAAATATCTATTATAACCTCCTCATCTAAGATGTCTTTAGGACAGCACTGTAACTGTATATGGACAACATATGATTACTATATACAGGTCCCATATTTGATACAGTTCAACCTGTATAAGTCATCACACAAAATAATGTTTTATTATAATCCTTGTAATCTCCAAAAGTCTCAAAATCATTCTAGTAAATTATAACTGGATTATAATAGGGTTGTACCAGTTCACACTTATGTCAATAGTGTTATAATTTACCAAGAACATCAGCTATTATATGCCCAAATCTGGTACAAAAAAATAAACTAAAAATTTCAAAGAAATCATAACAGTTCAATCTATTGGCAATGCACAACTTTGGATAACTGATGTTAAAATTTGCTACTTGCCAGCATTGAGCACCCAAGCTCTACAGATCTGTAGAGGAGAGGCAATTAACCCACTGGGCCATCTGGCTGTATATACAACTGGACACTTAATGCAATATGTGGGGTAACCTCATGCAATAAGTATTGTTTGTAAATTATGTTTTAGTATGTTAAAAATGGTTGTTCAAAGACATTTTCTTTGCTTACCAATATATTATCTTTGTAAATGACAGCAAAGCCCTATGAGTTATAATCTCCTATAATTTACGCAATCATTATATGCAGTTATAACCAGCTTATAAGTAGATAGCAGTATGCCACAAGATTTATCAAGCATTGTAATAGCCTTTTGAGTATATACAATCATTATAAACAAATTACATTTAGATTATATCTGTATAATGGCAACTAAAGCCATTTCAATGAGTTATAAGCTTCAGAAATGCTGTATAATAAAGTGCCATTTTTGTGATGAATATTGCACTGTATGTATTTAGTCTTTTTGTCCCTATGAGTTCAACAACTCACTGGAACTAGTGATGGCCTATTTTTTTTAATAAGATGAAGTTAAACCACATTTTTACTGTACATTGCACTTCTAGTTACTTATAGATATACATTTTATTATGTCTACAGTCAAGATTGTACTACCTTGGAGCCTTAAGCTATAGCCACATGCACATATTTCCGTCTAAATGTTTCACTACTGACGACAGAACACAGCCACATCCAAAAAAAGCACATTATTCTCACGGGACCGATTAACTGTTCCACTATACTGACGCGGCACACAGCCACAACAAAAAAGACAAGTCTTTCCCACGGGACCGATTAACTGTGCCATCAAAAACCGGGGATAAAGAACTCGTCCTCTAAAATCCGACTCGTAATCAATTCATTCATACAGGCAGTGAAATGGCATTCAGTAGTATAGGGCACACAAAATACAGTAGCAAGTTGAAACTCTGGCACTTTAGTACTGATTGTTTCCAACAAAGAATGAGAGAGAAAAAATTAGACTTTGGTCACTTCAGTCACAAAGTGCAGCTCAGTTGGCCTTTCAGTGTCATGGTTTTCTTCCCACATGGAGATCAAAGTATGCCCCTGACCTCTGCTGATGTTGTTATCAATGTGGACTGGACCACGGCTTTGCACATTTTCAACACTTATTCCAAGTGCAACACGCACAATAATAAATGTTGGTGCAATTCCCTTCATTCAATTCTGATGAGAATTCATTCCAAAAAGACTTAAAATATACAGGAAGCTCACCACAACTGGAATCAAGACAGGAATTATATCTCCATACAGTCTAGCCTGAATATCATCTGAGAGATATACTACCAATGCAGGTAAAAGAGCTAATGGATAGATAATTCCAGATTCCAAACTATGAAAGATCATGTTTTGACCACAAACTGTCAAGGAAAAAAGTGAACCTACCATATTGCCATACTGTATCTTGTAAGCTTTTTTTGCCTTGTTCCCAAGATCCTGGAAGCTTGATGTCCAATCCACCATATCCTTCCAGCTGAAATAAATGGATTTCAGTGATAAAAAATGAGAGATGAATTTGACTTACCAATCATTGAAGGAATAAAGAGATTTGTGAAGAAATTGACAGCAATGAATGACTTGAGGGTCATTACTCCAAGGATATCCATTCTTTCCATAGCAATGCTTGATATTGCTTGAGAATCTTTGGCAATAATGGCCTTGACCTCAGCAGATAACGAACCCACCCTCACTAAAGCAAGACCTAGATTTGGTTGTCATCAAATAATTGATAGTGATAATAATCAGGCCAACTACCATTGTTAAGAACTGATATGATCATTGGGAAAATAATAACCCGTTTATTGCATCCCCAAATCTTATAACACCTGTGAATCTAGAATGGTTGCAGTTAGAGAAGTCAAATTAAAATAGTTTTTATTGCTGCAATTCACCAAAATAATATCAGCTATGATACTAAGTATTGGGGTCTAGTTAGTGGGGTACAAAGTAAATTTTCCTAAACACCTTACTTTGCTATAGTGTATAGAGCAAATACAAGTACACTGAAATTTGTAATTAATATTCAATCATTTAAAAAAAACAAAAACAGTAAATGACAACTTACAATGATACATAATATAGATTTTCAGATTTTTGGGAAACAGAGCTCCCAGATCTTTCTGCCAATGCACTAGCCTCAACACATCCAAGGATGAAGCCAAGTGTAGAAATTGTAAATAAAACAATTGTTGAATAAAATTGTAATTTCATCTTGATTTGATATTTTTTGTGGAACATGATATATATTGAATTGATGAATAGAACCAGATATCCTCCTGAGAAAACAGTCAGTTAGAATCCTGAACATTTGCTGTTGTAATCAAAGAGTGAAAGTCAGTACCATATAATAATGCAGAGATCTGTGCAATCAGGCAAAACAGCATTCAAGTTAGGTGTTCTTCTCAAGATTCAAGATATAAGATACCTACTACTGATGGAATATAGATGTTGACAAAAATTTGGTGTTCGAGTGACATGTTTGACTTTGCTGCTCCCAGGGTCTTTTCCTGAAGCCTAAGGGGTATTTATCGAAAATTGGAGACATGCATCAGGTTTCCTTCTCCATGGTCAATCTGAATTTGATTACAAAAGCTGTTCTGTTTACCGCTATACATCAATCAAATTATGCTGTGCCTATGCTTTGATCAATCTCCATTTACCTCCTTCTGATCCTGAGGAAGAACACGGGGATCAGTGGATTCTGTGACTTGAGAGCCAGATCCTGATACTTAGTTCTTCGGCTGGGACCACATTGCGAGGGAAGCTCCACCTTCACGTTTCCCCTGCTAGAAGCCTGACAGATCATCAACCATCTGCTCCAAATCTCCACAGCAAAAATCAAGTCATATGCCACTACACTGCCAAAACAAAGATAGAGCTGCCGAAGGGGCAGGCCAAAGGCTTGATTGATTCTCAATATAATCATGAATGATTTGAAGTTTTTCTTCGATATATGGTTTATTATATGCTTTCAAAGCATGGCAGCCACTTATCAAGGCGATATGTTTAGGGAGCAGTCCCAGAGCATTGTTCTTCAAACTGAAATAAGTACCATTACGGTGAACATGGATAAGAACACATACAAATGCTCATGGTCTCATCCTCACCACTGAATATCGGAGTGCTCTGACTATAATGTTAAACAGATTCAGATCACTTCGAAAGGAAATCCCGAAGCGGCTGATATTGGACACTCCATGGACGCGGAATGTGCAATTTCATCGAGTCACTTGTGAACCCATCGAACTTTCCACGCAGTACGAGTAGTCTTTGGAACTGGAAACCCATGTTCTAGCTACATAATATTGGGACCCCGAGACTAGAAGTATCAGTGAGAGGGATGCCGTGAAGTTACTTACTTGGATCAAGATCCCCAACCACTGCGGTCTTCCTCCCTAAGATCGCGAACCAAGATGGTGTATCTGAAAGACGCTTTGGTTTCAATAAGCTATGGTTTTTTAAACTGAAATTCCATCGATTTATCCAGGACGAGAATAACGGGGAAAAGGACTGTTCTGTGGACTACGCTCGTCGTGCACCTGGGAATAATTCATAATTTCATCCGTCTTTGGCGATTGGAAACTTGGAATACGGGCCCTTTAAAACGGTGATTATTAGGACAACTGCATTTATTCACGTTGCTTCAACGGTCCTGCCGGGAAAGGAGGACAAGCACTAGCAGAAGGTACGGGGAGAGATTCAGGAGGTTTATAAAACACGAATCTGACGTCGCTTATGCATTTAATTGAGAGCTCTCCGATGGTATTAGTATCTGCCATTGGCTTTAAGAAAGAACAGAAAAGTGCGCAACTAGAGCTGATCGATATCTGGCGTTCAAGGTACCTGTAAAAATAGCAAAAACCGTTTCACGAACAACAGAAGAGTCCTAAATAGGACAGCTGCATTTGAGGCAGAAAGACCGGATATACGAATTCGGAAATTGACATTGAATGAAATTTTGAGCGCTGGGAAGAAACGCCGCGAGCATGACTGACGCCGACCGTCACAATCATTTTCCTTCGTCGCCGCCGCTGGACACAACCTAAATCTCTCCACGATGGCTGACACGCTTCCGACGACGACAGCAGACACGGTTCCTCCTTCTCGGTGCTCTCGTTTCGTGGTGCAAAGGTGCGCCGGCTGCGGCAATCTCGAACTGTAGTTGACAAAATACGTGTAGCAATGATGTTTTGCAAGGGGAAGCCAGAGTGAACGTGATGAAGGAGAATTCGGACGAGGTCATTTGGTTCAAAGTGGGTAGTCAAACTCTGTGTTAGCGCGTAACTTATTGGAAGTAGGAACGATACCTGGAGGAGAAGGAGGTTGTAGAACACATCGTACACAATGCAACTCGGACGATCTGCTGGACAGTTCACCGACCTTTGCGCGGCTGGTACATCAGACTACGAGCTCCTAGCTTTCCTCCAGGCCTTTTCATTCCATTAACTCCAGTACCACCACAATCACCGCATTATGTAGAGGCAGCTCTATCTCTTCATTCACGGACAAATTTGCCTTGTCAACCAGACGATTCAACAACATACTTTGCATCTCCACGACCGCCAACTGGGTCGTCATCTTCCATACATTCTTACCCGCCTACACCTCCGGCCGCTCCTGCTCTTGTCCTTCAACCTCCTTCCCCAGATTCCGAACAGCCACCTCGCCGGCAAACTAACAAGCCTTCTATCAATGAATTCGTACTTTCTCCTTACGCAGATCCTGTGGCAAGCAAGTCTTTGTTTGCACGCGTCATGAATGCTTTCAGGGACTATGATAAAATGAACCACTACTCCTTTACGCTTTCGCGCATCGCTGTCCAGTCACCACCACCTTATACACCATCATCGTCATCACCTGATATTCAGTCTCCTGCTTCTCCTACTTCTCCTCAGGCACCGGTCTCACTTCCGACGTCTTCTCCAACCACGCTTGCATCTATGAAATGTCTTCCTCTACTGACCTTTCACGATCAGACTTCTGCATTTACAGTCCGATCACTGGCCGGACTTTTGGAAATCGATCAGGCCGAGGAACATTTGTTGGGCATTGACACTAGCTTTTGGGTCGCAGTAGCGCTCACGTACCTTGATTTTTTGAGTGACAGAGGGGTGAGTTAATCTACGCCGCATTTGACGTGGCCTGTAATCTAACATAACCGAATTTCTCTCTCATCTAGAGTTATTTAGCAGTTCTCGGAGATTAACTGGATTGTACGGTATCATGCATAATAACATGTCTTACACACAAAATCAGTACTTGAAAGTGTCTGTCTCGCGCCGATTCAGAAGTAGACAGGACCTTTTTAAAAAGGCTCCTATGTGATCGCATTTACTGTCCATTCTCCTAATCGAACGCTACACTAGAAAGCGCCCTGTTACGAAACTCCTATCGCCAACACGGTTACTCTCAAACCACCACCATCGTCAGGAGAAAAACATCCACTGTCTGGATTGACGACTAGGCAGGCCTTCTCCTCCCCTCTACATCGCTTCCTCGCTTCATTTTTGATTTTCAGACGATCATAGAGGCTATGGATACTGATTCTCAAGCATCTCCTCCCATGGAAAATCACTCCATGACATCCGACCATGACGGAAGCTGCGACTTTGGTGCGGCTCCTCCACCCCAACCTTCAAGTGTCGATACAAACCACCAGACTCAGGCTTCTTGTACTCCGCCATTCTTCCCTCCTCTAAACGAAAACGACGAGTACGATGTGTATGATTTAGAGTTGATGATTGATTCAGGGGCCAAGGTAAGCAATGAGTTCTTATCGTTCGTATGCCTCAGTACCAAGTCATCTTTTGCCTCCTTCGCAGTCCGCCGAAATCTTTGCTCGAAGTCGTAGCAATGCACTCAGCACCGGAAGACCAATCTATAAAGCCGAGAAGAAAGCCCGTAACCATTTCCTAGGGAAGAAAAACCTATCCCTCCTCATCTTTCGTTCCGACGGATGGGACTCTATCAAATCCGAACCCGTCGTCAAAAAGGGCAAAGGCTACGTCCCAATCCTCGAAACACCCGATACAAACCCCCGAACTATCCACGTCGTCGCTTCTAAAAAGAACAACGTCCTCGCTGGCACCTCGCGTGGTGGAGATATCACCGTCACATCATTCTGCGGAAACTATGACCCTCAAAAGTCGAGGACGCATTCGAGAGATAATGCATCGTTTCATTACTTTCCTTTGCACATTACCGATTTCGAACGAGTCCCTTCTTCCTCTTCTGGAGCAGCTGCATCGGCATCGACATCGACATCGGGATCAGCTTCTAGAACAACGCCCGCAGCGCTTACGAAGCGTTATTCGGGAGGAGGGTACTTTGTTTTTGACGCAGACAATCACGGAAGGAAAGACTTGCTCTGTACACTATACTGCACGGGGTACGAAAAACGACACCAGATCCGGCAAGGAGATATCGCCGTAGCGGAACTACGACTTACGAGGCCTGCTATAGCTCTAGACTTGGGTAGCAGCGGCGGTGACGGTGATACCCCTAGTATAAACTCGAGCTCGCCTACTAGCGAACCGTCATTGTGGAAAAGGCTGTTTAGGGAACGGCATGTGTCCTTGCATATCTCAAAGAGAGGACTCGAGGCGGCGTTGGTAGGGGGTCATGTAAATATGACGGTGCCGAATCCTTTGCCAAAGAGCAGGTATACGTTGACGGTTGGGCAAGGACAGGAGATTGTGATTTCAGTGTTTATGATGTCAATTTTGGGGATCGAGCATGAAGGGCTAGAGAGCAAGAAGTGGGCTTGGTTGCAGAGACCTCTGGGGCAGGCAGGATCACCCTTGTCTGGGGATGCACCCGTTAACATGGCTTCCGTAACGCTGGAAAAGTATGATACGCTAGGCTCGGAGCAGGGAGATGTCGGGTCCCGATTCGAGAACATGTCTTTGGACGGCGTTGTACCAAGGCCACCCTTTGAGCAGTGGAAAGTGGCGACATACAACTCTGCGCCTGGTGTCGAAATCATGCCTACCGCCCAGCCAGTAGCGATTTCAACCGAAGACGAGTACGTGAAGATTGATGACGCAGAAAAGGAGGGTTACCACCAACATGTTCCTCAACAAACGCAGGCACATGCCGTTCAAGCGTCCCTTTCTCGTTTTCACCAGTCACAGACCTCGGATGCTTCGGCGTACTCGGAAAATTACACCAATGTTCGCGGTTTACCTGTCCAAATCGAACGTTCAGCGTTACCTCATTATGTCTACCCCATTCCTCCACCACCTCCTCATCCTCTACACGGTTCTGCGATCATGCCGGAGGCGAGCTGGATAGAGGAAAAACCCGAAGACGAATTCATGGAATACCCTCAAATCGTGAAGAAGGACGGACCCAAGGTTACTGGGAAACCCAAACCAGGAGCCGAGGGTGGCATCTATTGGTGATCAAATTGCCTTCATTTTCTTTGCTTTTATCTTTACTTTTGCCTTTGTCTCTCCTTTCATTCTTGCGCCCATACAACATCCTACCTGGATTTCCCATTGTCACTCTCTGCTTTCGCATGTCGCAATCGCACTTCAATATGTATATTACCTGCGGGGCGTATCGCTTTGTATAATCACTACTTACAAATAGCAGGATTTGCGAGTCCGTTCTCAATACCTTATACCCACTCCTACTCTCGCTTTATTAACCTAATACTAATCAGACCACCCTCTAATTAGTATAGTAGTTAATTCCATAGTTTTATGGCAAAGAATTAAAGACATCGAATTCGAGTTAACATACAGCACAACTGCATACATGCATAGATTACAAGCAGAATAAATAAATAGATACCAACGCAGCGAAAGCAAAACAGCAGAAAAAAAGAGATTACGACCTCCTTGACCGAGTACGACGAAGCGTATCACCACTACTCTTCGCCTTTCGCTTCTTCCCAGCTGCTCCCTTTTTCTTCTTCTTGGACCCATAATCATCATCATCCTGATCGTCAGGAAACTCGGAATCACTATCCTCTGCAGGACTCGCAAGTTCCTCATACCCATCACTTTCCTCTTCCTCAACAACCTTTTTCGGTGACTTGTTCTTTGCTGCCCTACCTTTAGGTTTGGCCTCGGCCTCAACAGCGGTAGAAGAAGAAGAGGCCGTTGCTGCCTGGCTCTTGGTCTTCTTCGGTGTCTTTGGTTCAGTAGTCGATTTAGCCTTGCTCTTTTTGGTGGAAGCTGCTTTGGAGAACTGGGCCTCGTCCCAGCCTCCGTTTTCTGCTAGGAGATTGATGGCGTTCCATGCTTCTTCGGTAACGCGTTGAATACTGAGACGACCGCGGGTGACGAGGTCCATGGCTATCCGGAAACGTACATTAGATACGTATCGCTTTGGAGAAAGAGGATAGACAGTACTTTTGATAGCGTCAGCACCTTGATCACCAATATACGCTAGCTCCTTAGGAAGAGTGCTACTCTCGGCGATATGTCGTAGAAGGGCGAGTGGGATAAAGTTTTTGGCGCGAGATGAAAAAGTCAAGTCGACCATGAACCATTTGGGTGACTTCTCGTCCGATTTCTTGAGAAGCAGATGAGAGGGATTGTTTCCAGAACATTCCAAAGCAGATATCACGAACTGGGTCATGGTAGGGGTGGGACCTGGCAAGTGGACATGGTAAGACAGAGACTTCCGAAAGGAACGGGGAGACTTACGGATCCCAAGCAGTATCTAGGAAGATATCGTCATGGTCAGCGTGATATTGGGTCAAATATTCAAGCTAAACTCACAATCCGGATATGCCTCTTTCGACACCTAAACCGTCATTTTGAACACATATTCTTGACTCCGACATTGACAAAGCAGTACTGACCACAGCGAACCCCGCAATTCCTGTGTAGCGCAAAGCAAAGAGTCAGATAAATAAACTACTTTACGTGTACGAAACCTTTGACCTACCCGGATTCTTGCAGTTCGAGTGATAGAACAAAGTCTGTAAACGAAAAAATCATACCAACCGCCTGAGTCCTGTCACAGCAGAGCACACAGGTAAAAAAAGGATCGACACCCTTTCTCCGGTTTTCATTTCCTTCATCAAGTTCCTAGCTTCATAGTTTCGAACGCCTTCCCATGGGGAAGTTTTGGCGGCTTCAAAGTCGTCGACGCTGAACTGTCAAAAGGGTTGACGCAGAGTTTACGACAGGGCCAGTATGGACTCACTTTGACGTCTTTTCCCTTGACGATGCGTGAATCCGGTTCAGCTTTCAAGAGCCAGAACTTGTCGGCCATCCTGAACGTTCTGAGTAGTGAAAGGTACCTCTGCAGTCGTGGCAACTGGGCAAGTAGCAAGTCCGCCACGTGTTCACACCTTATCTGGGCGTCGACGAAACATACAGACTTCAACGTGTTATGTTCTAGACGCTCACGAAAAATTTTCAACATAACTGCATTTTACAAGTATATATATCAGGACGAGGAAAGGAGTGGCATAACGCTGATACTGCGGTAGGACAGGATAAGGGGAAAAAGAGGCATAGTAGATAAAACGGAAGAGGAAAATCTGATACAGAGGCATGAGGAGAAAGAGATAAGGAAAAAGTAGACAGGTACATCCAGATGCATAAACACTCAAACAGCATTATCCAGGGCTAGAGCACACACGAGTCCTCTCCACCGATTCGAAAATTTCGGAGACGATTGGATATTAGTTGTTTTTTTGAAATGTTTCTGAACGAGTACATAGGAAGACCTGCAGGTGTTTGTGAATCTCACTATCCACCTGCCAAGGTTCTGTGTTGAAGCAAAGTTCTACGAGACGAACAATGCAAAGACAGAACCCGCTGACGAACGTTTGATGATGGACGCATGAACAGTGGACACAGGTTGACACCCTTCTCTACGAGACCCGAGTTGAAGATTGGATTTTATGGTCTGATTTCGTCTGTATCAACGATCAGCCTCACGATTACTCGTCCAGAGGATAAACTCACTAAAAGAATGCCAGAAGGACGCTACTCCTCCTCCAACCCAAAATCCAGAAATCAAGGAATCCAGAGAGTATAGAGAAAGTGTAAAAGAGCCGACAGTCCAATCTATCGCATCCTTAGACTGAATGCATTTTCACTTTGGTTTGAATCCAACGGATTGTGTTCGGATACACTCATGTGTCAGGGTCGAGTTTCTCGCCACGAGCGAGGACTCTAACTGCTTTGTGTTCCGGACGTTGGACCATTTCCATCATGGCTAGAACGGCTGGAGATCTTTCAACTAATCCACCTCGCAACTTGTCGTTGTTGGGACGGTTACGAGGAAGGATACGCTTAGGGCGTTCTTCGTCAGAAGAAGAGCGAGTAGTATAGGCTTGGCCTTGAGAGTTGGTGTTGGTATGAGAAGGCGGCGGTGGAGTAGGCTTTACTTCCAATAATTTGATACCAGCCTTATTAGCCCAATGCGCAACGTGGGCACCCGCGGTGCGGGGTTCATGTTTGTTGGTGTGGGAATGATGAGATGGAGCAGGCAATGGAACAGGAGTCATGGGGGCCGATGCATCTTCAGGAAGACGCAGAGTAGAAGTCTGGGGAGAGGTGCTAGCAGAGGTGCAAACGGCCAGCACAACCCTGGGAGCCTCCGGTTTGGCGTTGTCGACTTCCCACTGGGCGCAAGAGATGACTCTACGAACCCACTCAGGGGAGCCACAACTGGCAGCTGCAGCATACTTGTCATCCGTAGTAGCATCAAACTTGATTTTATCCCAGAGAACATAAGCTTCGTCACGCTGAACTGTAATACGAGGATTGGTGCCGACTTGGGCTTCGAGAATACGAGACGCAGCCCTGGCCCGCTGAGCAAGCGAATTGTTACCCTTCTTGAGGAGGTCGAGAGTGTTGAGTGCTGTCATAACGAACGTTTAACTCTATCTGCGGGAGAAGACTGGTGGCATCAGACATACCTTCTAGGGGCACGATAACAATTTCCTCCCTGCCATTCCTACTCCACTTCTTGAGCGAGCTGAGAGAGTGAACCAATACGCTAGCATCAACGACTACGACGTCCGCATCCTTTTCCGAGTCTGAATTGGGCTTTCTGCGAGACGCCTGCTCAACTGCGGCATCGTTCGACTGACTATCTCCACCTCTCCTCCGGTTAGGATTTGCAGGCTTGCCGGGCGAGTTGGGCGGCCTCTTCGACATAGGAGCAGAATTATAATTGTTATTTCCTGGGCCGTATTTCCTATCTCTCCAGTTACCCGAAGCAGCCCCGTTGTTAACCGACTTTTCGAGCTGCTCGACTTGGTGACTCAGGAAAGCGGCGCCCAGCGCTCGGGACATGGCTATCTACAATGCAGCAACCGAGTCAGATACTATTCAGAAGAGTCACTGAACTGAACGAATACCTTGCTGTCTGCAACGGCCATGATGGTAAGAGACAAGTTGTTGTCAACACAGAACAACGTCGGTCCACAATAAGGCAATTCTGACCTAAGCCGTATGCGTCATGTGGACCTTAGAGCTGTGCACAGCTGTATTCTTGCTCCAGAACCTCCTCAACGATTGCTTCTTTCTAACCTTGTGCTGTTGTGTATAGAATGGCAGATACTCTAGATGAAGAATGGAAGGACAAAATTACAGACATCTACCATACCGATTGGGCCCATAATCTGAACCCTCCTACAAATAGAGAGGTTCGACTCTCCAACGAAATCAACGAGTTTATTGACTCACAAGGACTGGTATGGGGCTCCGCCGCAAGACTGAGTGACTTGGAATGATTCACAGCATCAAGTCTGCAGATGAATTGCTAACCTTGCCGGCTATACGCTCAGCACCGGTTGACGACTCTCATCCACTCACCCACTACTTCATATCGTAAGTTTCTCAAAATGAGGATACGCCACTGCCGTCACTAAATCGAGCCTAGGTCTTCTCATAACACCTACTTGCTGTCTCGACAGCTTGTAGGCCGTGCTTCTGCGGCATGTTACACGCATGTTCTTTCTCGTGGAGGCCGGTGTGTCGAAATTGACGCTTGGTCGAGTTCTAAAGGTATCATCGTCAACCACGGACACACCTTTAGCAAAGGTATATCGTTCCATAGCGTTTGCGTTGCAATCGGCGATGCCGTGAAAGAAGACGACTGGCCTGTATTCGTCAGTTTGGAGTGCCACGTCAAACTAAAGGACCAGAAAGAAATGGTTGACATCATGCTAGGGGCTTGGGGTGATAAGCTTGTCAAATCTCAACTTGAAGGCATTGAGGATGAGAACGTTTCTCCAGGAGACCTTCGCGGCAGAATATTACTTATGGTTCCTGGTTTTGATCATTCATTGCCAAAAACGTTGGCTGATACGTACATCCCAGGTTGAATATTACCCTGCGGGAAAGGACGATGATGATTCCAACTCGTCATCTTCCTCTTCATCGTCTTCAAGCTCGGAAGATGAGGCAGACGACAGCATTGTTATTGTTAGTAAGAAAGAACGCGAATCCATATCCGAGGAACTTGCCGCACTTGGATTCTATGCTCGTAGTATGAAGCCCAGAGTCGGTTGGCTGCTTACAGGTACGCCTATCTTTTCCACTAATCGACTCCTAAATAATACCTTAATACTACTAGATCTAACTGAACCCCGTCACATCCTCATCAACATCTCCGAATCAGCAGTCCTCAAGCTCCTCCCCACCTCTTTCCGCGACCTCGTCTCAAACGGCTACAAACACCTCCGCCGTATCTTCCCCAAAGGCCTTCGGATCGACTCTAGCAATATGGACGTCCTCAAATTTTGGCGGAACGGATCTCAAGTTGTCAGTCTAAACTGGCAGACTTTTGACCGCGGCATGCAGTTGAACGAGGCGATGTTTGTCGGTACTGGTGGATGGGTGCTGAAGCCTCGAAGAATGCTTACGGGAGAAGAATCCGGTGTAAGAGTTAGATTGAGTGGGGAGATTATCGGTGTTAGCTCTTGTAAGTGCCCTTTCTGCTGTTCACGAAATCCGTTCAGGCTCTCAAGCCACAATTTGCAAATGCGATACGTAGTGCCTCCACCCAAGGATCATGAGAATGAATCTTATTCTGCATATGTAAAAGCCGAGCTTCTTCATGCAAAACAGGATCAGGATTGGAAATCAAAATCTATCAAGGCAAGAGATGTTCCAGGGCAGGGAGGTGACTTTATGTGGAATGACAAGTTTGAATGGGAGTTTGAAGAGGATGACCTGGCTTTCATTCGGTACGTCACCTTGACCTTATCAGAACCATTCTCCCTGTCTTTTGCCACACCTTATGACGAGTCTAAAATATGCTTTCATTGACAGCATTGTCGTAAAAGAGAAGGAGTGGGGTAAAGATGACGAGTTGGCTGTATTTTGCGCGCGCTTGGAGCATTTACAGCAGGGTTGGAGGTTTCTGAGAATGATGAATCTAGATGGCAAGGACTCGGGGGCTACCATGCTGGTCAAGTTTGAGATCTCAAAGGAATAAGCAGAAGAGAACGTTGAAGCGTATTTAAGAAAGGGTATATTATTATTATATATAGGTGATCAACGGAATGGAAGCTCAGAGATCCTTGTACCACCTGCCCAGCTTTGAAAACGCGCTCTCCTTTGCCTTTGCATGGAAATCCATCGTCGAAAAAACATGCGGACAATCCGGCTCCTCGATATCCGTTACTTTGTCCCTTCCCAAATCCTGAATCAACCGATCCCTAAACGTATGAATGATATCAACCAATATCTCCGAACCTCCATACAAAAGTGCGACATCAGGGAACCCATCAAAAAGTCCTATTTGATCCTTGATATTCTTCGACGCAGGTGAAATATAAACATTTGTCTCAGCTTCGGTCCTTGGAAGCTTCCCCAACACTGCACGAACACAGTAGTCTGTTGGTTGAATAAAAGTCCCAATTACATCGGAACGCTGATGGATCGTCATCGTCGAGGTAGGAGTAACATGCGACATTCCCCAGTCGACAGCCGGGCATTCGAGCCATAGAGCTCGGGGAAGAGGTAAAGTCGATTGAAGGTTGTTTCGGATGATGTAAAGAACCAAAGCCGTAGCGATATCAGCACCTGCAGAGCTACCACTGACGATGATATCCTGGGGGTCGATGCCGAGAGTGTGTACAAGGTGGTAGTATCCAGAGAGGGCGTCGATCAAGGCGGCAGGGAAAGCGTTTTTGAGCGGGTACGGTTCGGCTTGGGAGATTCTGTATTCAATAGCAAACATGTTGGCTCCGGTGCAGTGTTTCAATAAGGGTACGGCAGTTTTGGGAGTGAGCATGTCGGTAGGATGTGCAGAGCCCAGCTACGAAGAAATCTCAATCGGCGGTCAAATGCATTGCGAAGGAATGAACTCACCACGAAACCACCACCTTGAAGATAAGATCTTTGGTTATTAAGGTTCCATTAACAAGCACACAACGACGTACCATGAATAAAGTAGAACATCTTCGTACCAGGAGCAGGCCTCTTGAATCCTTCCTCAGAAACTCCGGGACCATACCAATATCCCCACCTCTTCTCAGCAGTGATACCATTTAACTGTGCAGCCTCGCGAATATCTCCAACTATAGCATCCTGCGGGAGCGGTTCAACATGGTTGAACCCAACTTTGTATTTCTTTGCCGATTTTGCACCCTTGTCAGGTGGAAGAAGAGGAGGAATCCCGGTATCACCTAGATAAACCACCAGTTCGTTGTACAAGTCGACATAGAGTGCGCGTGCAAAGCTCCAGGAAGGCCGAGGACGAGATACTGCAGCTCTGAGGATATAAAACGGTAGTTTGAGGCAAGGGATCGTTACGAGCTTGTATAGAGTAAAGAGAAACTTGAAAGGCTGTCGACGAAAGCGAAAGGTAAAGTATTTCTGCTTCCCGTGGTCAGACATCGTCTACAGTCGATCGCGCTGGGAGACGAGTTGAAGTTGCTGATTCAGATGTATATAACGGTGTCCGGTAATTCATGTGAGCGGTCTGGGAAGAAAAGGGATTTAGCGCGAAAGTGAATGGCAAGTGATAGGTGGAATGATCCTATATATTAAAACACATCGGTTTTTTCTCACAGTAGATTAGCTAATATTTACTAAGCAAAGGTTTTGGGGAAAAGTTCCCGCGCGAGCGGGAAGACTCGCTATGCACATTGCCGGAAAGTGCCATACCGAATACCCCTAATCGAACCTAACACGATTCTGTCTGTACGGCTATCTCAGATGAAAATTATTAGCGGTGTTGCACATGGTGTGATGGTTTGTTGTGTGATACAAATCATATGAAATCTGCATTGCAAATGCATCCGGTTTTTTCACATTTTGTAGCTACACTAGGGGTAAATTCACCAGAAGTACAGAAACATTATAGGAGAATTGTATTGGGAATTACTGTGAAACTCCAGATTATAGTGGAATTGTGAACATTTTACTGTAATACCTCTGGAATTGCACAGATTTAGACTCAGTGGTACTGAAAGGAACTTTTGACATTCTGTTGAGTACTCCATTCTAAAAATAAGAGGGTCAGGGTGATATTTAATTGGACTTTATGATCATAATTCTAAACAATCAAAGAGACCCTGTAATTGGGTGCATCTGTGTCAAGATTTTGGCTTAGAAAAAAGGGTCAAATGGATTGGATTTTCCCTTCCAAAATAGATGGGGCTGTCCAAAAATTAGTTGTAGATGTGCCTTAATTGATGACACTTTTATGGTTAGACAATGTTTATTTCCTGTTTACAATGCAGGAATTTGAAACTGGAATGAAGCTATATATAAATACAAAAATGGAGCTGCCAAAAAATTGGCCAGACATCTGCATAAGGATATTTACTGGAGGGTCTGTCATAGTTTATGCATAGGTATATGATGCAAAGCTCTGGACAGGGTGGGGTAATATGGGTTGATTGTGTCAGTCTTGAGAGGCATTTGAGCTGAAGATGTTTATATTTCACATTCCCAGTATGAAAACATCCTATCTGGCATTAAACAAATTTGAAGTAAACAAAGAGAACTGAAAACCTGTAGTGCAGATTCAGCCTGTTAGATACTGCACTCTTCAATGAAATGTCCATTTTTCAAACAGTTTCTTGGACAAATAATCCAAAAGCAATATGAAACTCTCAAAGAAGTATATCTAGGCTTAGAAATTAAAAAGAAAATAGGGGTTACAGATCACTGAACAATACTTCAAAATGATGCCTGAAAAGTTAGTGTGGTTCAGAGAAGGTAGCTGTTGGCTTTTGTGTCTAATCCTTTTACACTATACATTTACACAAAAGTAGCTATGGTTCATTATGAATATAACTGGGACAAAAATGTAACCTCCCCCGTGCCTACGGCACGGGCAAGCAAAGCTTGTCAACAGTGACGAAGTCAGCGGACTATGGTAGGGTCACACGTAAGTTACAAGCTCGTCATTTCTCATTTTTGCTCTCGAACCTCTGAGCTACAATCTCTCTTCGACAAGAACATGCAAGAAATCATCTGGGTACACTGGTATAAAACAATCTTTCGCCCTCCAAGGTGACCTAAGGACACCAAATGATTAGAACAAAAGGCAAGAGCGCACGACTAATACGAACCGAACGTCAACGGTGGGCGTAAGCTTCAGCTTTCTAAAGATGCTTCCCATGATGAGATACATCTCGCACCACGCCAAACTAGAACTGACAGTGAATAGAGTTCGTGTAAAGGACCGAAATCGTACTTACTTCATGCCCAAGCAGCTTCTTGGTCCCTTTCCAAACGCGACAAGATGCTTCTCAAGATTACTTGAATCCAGCTGGAGCCATCGTTCGGGCAAAAACCGTTCTGGTTCTGGGAAGATGTCCGGATTGAGGTGGACAAAGCTGTTGGTTATCGCGACCGATGTCTAAAATACCACTCGTAAGGATCTCGAAATGGAATTCTGTACATAATCGCGTACTCCTTCGGGAACAAAATGTCCAGCAATAGTCGCGCCGCCAGTACCGACCGTTCTAGTCATTGGAGAAGTGACGCCATGCGATAGTCTCAAGCTCTCTTTAAGGACAGCCGTCTAGAAACCCGATTAGAAAGGACTGAAGCAAAATCTCGAAGGACGTACAAGATAAGGCAACTTCTCCAATACTTCGACTTTCAGCTTCTCATTCTTATCAGGCCACGCTTTATCCAATTCTTCCACCAACTTGCTCAACACAACTGGTTCTGCCAATAGATATCGACAGCCAACCACACAAGTACTGCTCACAGTATCACTCCCCGCGAACCGCAGAAAAGTTCCCTCGTCCGTCAACCATTTCTTACTGAGCGACATGGATCCATACTTGGTGACGAATTCACCGCTCTCAGCGTTCTCCAATAATGAATGGAAGATAGTGCGACTGGTAATGTCTCCTGCATTCGGATCGTGGAGGACCTTTTCTGCGATGACTTCAACATCTTGAATCTGTTTGATGCCAGCTTTGAGACTGGTGCCGAGTACCGGCACTAGTGATTTCGGTATGCGTTCAACGTTTTCAATAAGCAACTTGACGATTCTGAAATGTTTGCCCAGTGGAATAGCAGGAAGTGCAGTGTCCATCCCAAGAAGGATATCGCTGTGAAATCCAGGGTGAGAAACAGCATCGGAAGGCATTGCAAAACAATAGGTGGTGATAATATCGAATGTGGTTGAACGCAGCGCATGATTAAGGTTTGCAGGGACCTGATCTAGAGAATGATTCTGAACGAGCTGATGTATCAGCTTGTCAACCTGCAGAAGCAATCTTCAGCATTCCTGAGACATCTAAATGAAAGACGTACATACAGATGACCTGACAGTACCCTCAATTTGGCTCAGAACTGTCTGTCTTGAGAAGAATGGTGTGATAAGAGATCTTCTCATAGCAGCTTCTCGAGGGTTTGTTTGAATGAACATTGATTCTTTTGATGGGAATGCACCATACGTATTCCAATCTTTGGCGAACTTCGAAGTCGCGGAATAGATGTCTCCGTAAGCCTGAGAATCACTAAAATGCAGCTATGATATCGAGGATTAGAAACAAGCCGGAGGACGATAATATATGTGTACTTCGTTAGGTGCAACTCTGACCACCGGTCCTGCGAGTGCCTAAATCAATGGCACGCAAGTCAAGGATCGAAAAAGTAACGTACCGTACAGACCGTGTAGCTCGCGAAGATTCTCAATCCAAGCACCACCCTTGACTATATCATACCACGCCATGTAGTACCGTGTCCATCGTGCCACTATTGGACCGGGATAGCGGTTGAGAGGGTTGAAATACTCTTTGATGAGAGCATGGAGGATAATAACAAGTAAAATGCAGACAGAGGCGAGAGAGATATCTTTGACAAGCAATGGGGATGCCATCAAACTCGTTCAAGCACTTGGCAGGATCTCCGTTTTATAACCTTCTGTCCGGCTGCCATTTCGATAAATGAATTGAAACTAAATCAAAATATCGAGAAGAGCTAATATTAGTAAAGCATGCTTTTATGGGAGACCTTGATAAAGTTAGTCCTTGATGAACAAATCTGATTCAAGACGTCTCGTACCAATTTCACCCATACTAGAGCAGGCGAGCACAAAGTCGGAAATCTTCCCCGATACGTAACCAAAGTTGGTCGCTAGGTTGTAGTTTCAATTGGCTCAGACTGACAGTCTCTCTGAGTAGTGATGATATGCAGATATAAAGAGGCACAAGAGTCGACCTATAGAGCAATATTATGTGCATAATTCAGGGTGAGTCCGTGCAGCCCCGGCGAAAACTTCCTTGCCGCCCCAACGTCCACTGCAGATGTGATAGATTGGACTTTAAACTTGAACATACGAATACCGTCTTTTTGGCGATGTTACCGATTTATTGAACTCTGCAATCAGGCCTTCAGGAGCCGCGAACTAGCTTTGCCTGAAATGGATTGGAGGAAGTCACGTCGCGGGGAAAAATGACCGAACTCAAGTTAGCTTTTCGACAACCGCGAACTTGAAGTTGAGTTCGATACACCTCTCTTTACACACTCGCTCAAACGCTTCTCCGTCAAGCCACACGGTCTATTTAAAATGATTTAAACCTAGCGAGTCCGATTCCCGCTAAGGCGTTTTTCGGAGTACTCAACTGTTGCGTTTTACTTCAATCCGCTGCTTGTTGGTCACTTTCACCTCATCTTAAAATTCTCGTGATCAGTATAGTCTCAATGGAAATCGACTCTGAACATACCTCCATTGAACGCTCGCTACCGTACCCAGTCACGACGGGTCTCTTGACAGGCGCCCTGGCGCAAACACGAAGATACCCTGATTCATTCATAAAAGTCTTGAATGAAATTCGGATTCGCTTTTCAATCCATCCCTTTACTCGTTGAAGTAGAAGATCAAGTCAGTAGAGATGGTTGGACAACTCATCCAGGACGGCTGAGTTTATCGGATTCTTATTCTAGCCCTCAAGACCCGTTTGGCGACGAAATTTTACCATGAGTTGATGCATTCTTTGGTCGGTTGGGATGATCAGGAATGCTTGAATTTCGAGAAGTTTTGTGAACTTGGAGGAAGTACTTTCGCCTCGGTAAGTGGGAGTTTGTAGATTATCTCAGACGCTTCGTCACAGTCGAATCACGTCATTCTCTACTTACCAAGTTCGTACCATCACGACGCGGCGAAGGTTCAAGTTCAAGTTATCACTGTTTATGCTATCGCGTGTGTAGACATGATAGAATACCACAGCCTGAGTCTGTTCACCTTGAAGACAATTCTATTGCAAGAATTGGATTAGGTCCGTTGATTATATGTAATGATCGCGGTGCAGACCCCTATAGATCCTTTTATAAGCCTCCTTTCAGTACCATGATCCCAACCATAATGTACGATTCCGAGTGAGTAAATTCTTTTCAAATCTTAGAGTTATACCGACAAGTACACAGAGAGCCCGGCATCATCCTCCGTATCAACTCTTCCAGCGACTTTTTTCCTGATCATCCTTATCCTCACACAACCCGATTACTAAAAAACGCGCTGGCTTATGCCCGCAAGTTTCCAGACACATTGGAGTACATCCTTAGAAAAGTGTCTCAAAGGGATAGCGAACTTGACAAGCATCAAGAGATCCTTCACAACGTCCACAACATTGTTGACAGATTCCTCCAGAAGCCTGTCGACATCGAGTTGAGACCATTCCTCACAGAAAGTGATGGTACCCCGCTGGCATTCCAGAAAAGGGGCTCAATGTACCTTTCGATTGAGATTGCTGAAGCTTTGGAGGAATGCATGGCAAGTAGTTGAATTTACATCGCCGTTGCTACCTCTCGTTGATATCATGATTAGAATCAGGGGACAGGCTATCGGGATAAATACAGACTATGGACGCTATCGAAACAAGACCCAATCCTCGCTTTCAAAACTCACCTTACAGTAACGTTTCTTCACCAAATCACACATGGAATTATATCTAGTGTTTACGGAGAGCGTGAATTCCCCTGGTTGGCCGTCTCAAACTTCTGGCAGACCCAGACCACTTGGGAAGTATTGAATCTCGAGGGGACTGTATTGCTTACGATGGACAAAGATGAATGGGCAAATCTCAAGTTGGCGGTACGGATATGCTACGAGTCGGAGCTGGCAAAAACCAAGTGCCCGACTGAGCAGAATTGTTTTCTATTAGGTCAGTGAAAAATCCGTAAAAATTTTAAGACACTACTTACAACTTGAACGAACAGAAAACGAATATTTGGTCAGCTTTGTTGATGCCCTCGAATCCCAATCAAAACCTTTGCCATCTTTCCCCGAACCCAAGTTGGACAAGATGGTACTGCGAAATCTCACTTTTCCAAGGCAACAAGAACTCGATGAAATGGTGGATATCCAATTGTCCTATGTATCCATCAGCAGCACTCCAAATTGTTGCAGCCGTGCCCAGTGGTCCCCTGTCGCAAGGACTCTAATCAATTTCAAGGCACAGTATGATGTCAACGACGAATTTTGGTATGTCCCGGAATACAGAAACCCCACAGTAGAGGTCGATGGATATAATTGCGTTCTGGCTATGAATTGGTGTGGAGTCGGGCGGAGTCCAAACTGAAATACATCATTGGTATTTTTCGCAGCTGAAATAGAGCGCATTTGCAATGGGAAAGTTTTTGGCCAATTTTTAAGCTCGGATCCATTCAAATCTTCGCACCTTCCGCATGATTGGTTCACTAATTCCGAATTTCCGATTCGTTGCGCTCGCTGCTACTTTAGTAAATGACTATGAAGTGACTCCGTATTGTTGCTGGACTTCTAAAATTTCTTAACTCGATCTCAGTCGAGACTAAATTAGTCTCAACGCAGGTTTGAGCTTTGAACAAAGAAAGAGCACCAGGTATGAGGCTGGTAGCGAAGTCAAGCATTAAGTAGGGCAACCGGCAAATTCGGAGAAATTTTACCGACAAAAATACGCTTGCCTTATAATAATAATTGTGTCCTTACCACGACTCCACGATATCAATGCCCCTACAGCTGGTCAGTTTTCCGCCTCTCGAATGCTCTCCGAATTTTCCCTGAAATAGTTACGCAGTTACTTACAGGCGCAACTGGTTTTATTGGTGGAACGACCTTGACAACTCTTCTCAATCGGAATGACGTTCGTCAAGGTGATATGGAAATAACCTGTCTTGTCCGTGGAGAGGAACGAGCTATCCTGCTGCGTAGACTGGGTGTCAAGACTATAGTTGGGGGGTTAGATGATAATGAAATTGTAGAGAAGGCAGCGGAAGCAGCTGACGGTACGTTTGAGATACAAAAATATTATACCAAACTTATTATTATCTACGTGTTTAGTCATTATTAATACAGCGAGCGCTGACCACCCTGTTGGTGCTTCGTCCCTCGCTCGTGGACTAGAAAATAGAAGAAAAATTACAGGAAAAATTGGGATACTTATCCATGTATGCACCCCTATTCGGCATTAAGGGTTTTTTGATTGACGGCTTGAAAGACTAGCGGAACTGGGGTGCTTACAGATGATGCTCGAGGGGAATTTGCTTCAAACAAAGTGTTAGTCTAATATCCTGAGGCGACCTTCGTAAATTGATGATCTTTTTAGCTACCAGGACCTTGATTGCGGCGACATTCGAGCGATTCCCGAGACTTATGTTCACCGTAGTACTGATATTGCTGTATTGGAACCAGCGGAAAAGGGACAGATTCGTGGATTTGTAGTTATGCCGCCATTAGTCTGTATGCACCTTTTCTATTCCAGTCCTTATGTCCAAACTGAACTAGTAGTGTTCTAGATGGCCGAGGGACTGGTCCATTCAGTAGGACATCCGTTCAAATTCCAGCCATCATCAGGGGGACACTCCAATTAAAACAAGCACCCTATATCGGTAAAGGTACGAGTAATGGCCGGCCTTTTAATGTGTTTTCGTTGAACCTTATAATTCAGGGTTAAGTTTATGGAATGGCGTTCATGTGCAAGATCTTGTCAATCTTTTCATGACTATCCTGGATGATTCTTTATCTCCGTCTCCCAAAGCACCAACAGGAAAAGAGGGGTACTATTTTTGCGCTACTGACGAGTATCAATGGAAAGAGTTAGCAGCTGAGGTAGGGAAGTGTCTTCATGCAGAAGGTGTAATAACTACGCCTGAGCCCAAACCAGTAACTGAAGAGGAAGAACTGGTCATCTTCGGCCCCTGGAGTGGGTATGCATATGCCAGCAACTGTAAGTGTAAAAATTTCGAGATTATGGTTACTTATCTTATACTTAATTTCTTTATGTGCCAAGCTCGAAGCAGACCTGGGAAGGCATATGCTCTTGGGTGGAAACCCATCCATCATACAAGAGGGCTGTTTGAATCGATCAAAGCTGAGTATGATGCTGTTGTTGAGGAGGGATTGCATCAGGGTCCAAAGGTTCATTTTGACGAAATGTATAATCTCTCGGGCACCAAGTAGTATGCATCCTGCAGAGCTGATTGCTGGTTTATTCCGCTTCAAAACAACAGGGAAACACTAATGTATATATAAACCAACTTTATCCTCAATCCAAGCAAATATACACGCGAACATGTGCATCGCTCTTACGGGAAATTTTTGCGCACATCTATTCTTCAGGCTATTGTGCTGTCCGAACCGCTACTCGAGAATAATTGAGCCGTCTTCAAGGTCAGGTAAATTACTTTGATCTTTCTTCGGCGTGAGCGTGCAAGAAATCACCTGGATACAAGGGTATAAAATAATCTCTTGCTCTCCAAGGTGACCTAAGAGACTGAGAACCGAGAACATGAAGCAAATTGGATGGCCACGAACCGGATGTCAACAGTAGGTGTGAGCTTCAGCTTTCTGAAGATGCTTCCCATAATAAGATACATTTCGCACCACGCCAAACTACGATTGATGATAAACGGTGAGCAAATTCCATGTAGAGAACCAAAGAAACGCCTACTTTATACCCAAACAGCTTCTTGGTCCTTTTCCAAATGCGACGAGATATTTTTCGAGCTTGTGCGAATCGGGTTGTAGCCATCGTTCGGGTAAGAAGCGTTCTGGCTCTGGGAAGATATCTGCATTGAGATGGACAAAGCTGTTAGTCATCGCAACTGACGTCTATAGCACACTTGTCAGGATTTCGATGGAGCAATTGCGAAAAGTTGCGTACCCCTTCAGGAACAAAATGTCCAGCGATAGTTGCACCACCGGCACCAACTATCCTAGTCATTGGAGAGGTAACACCGTGCGACAATCTCAGACTCTCTTTGAGTACAGCTGTCTGGGATCAAATTTAGAAAAAACCAAGGAAGAGTTTTTGAACATACGAGATAAGGCAATTTCTCCAACACCTCAACTTTCAATCGCTCATTCTTGTCAGGCCAAGCACTGTCCAACTCCTCCACCAACTTACTCAGCACTACTGGCTCTGCCAACAGATATCGACAACCGACGACACACGTACTGCTGACGGTATCAGCTCCTGCAAAACGAAGAAACATTCCTTCGTCTGCCAACCACCTTTGATTTAGTGACACCGATCCATGCTTGGTAACAAATTCACTATTCTCGGCGTTCTCCATCAATGAGTGGAAGATGGTGCGATTTGATGCATCTACTGCATTTGGATTGAGGAGAACCTTTCTTGCAATAGCTTCGACATCCTTGATCTGTCCAACACCGGCTCGGAGACTCACGGTGAGAATTGGTGTCAACCATTCCGGGATGTTTTTGATGATTAACTTGAAGACCCTGAAATGCTTGGCCAATGGAACGTAAGGAAGGGCGGTATCCATTCCGAGGAGAATGTCACTGTGAAAACCGGGATAAGAAACAGCATCGGGAGAGGTTGCAAAACAATAGGTGGTGATGATATCAAATGTGGTCGACCGCAGTGCATGGTTAAGGTTTGCTGGATTCCGATCTGGAGAGTGGTTCTGAATAAGCTGATGGATCAATTTTTCGACCTGGGGAAGTGAACTTCGATGCTTCAAAATGCTACAGGAGAATTATACATACAGTTGACCTTATAGTGCTTTCGGCTTGGCTCAGAACTGTCTGTCTCGAGAAGAATGGTGTAATAAGAGCTTTTCTAGCAATGGCTCTCCGAGGGTCTGTTTGGGTGAACATCGACTCTTCCTGCGGAAATGCACCATACATATTCCAATCCTTGGTAAACCCTGAAGTTGCGGAATAGATGTCTCCATAAGCCTGGGGATCACTAAAGTGCAGCTATGGTATTTCGAGGTTAAGTACGAAACTCGGCGAAAGAGCATGTACAAACCTCATTGGGTCCAACTCTGACTACAGGTCCTGTGTAGAAGCCGGAATCGTATACACGCAAGTAAATGATTTAAAAGTAGCGCACCGTATAGACGATGTAGTTCTTGAAGCTTCTCAATCCAGGCACCGCCCTTGACTATATCATAATAGGCCATATAGTAACGTGTCCATCGTACCAGTACCGGACCAGGAAACCGATTCAAAGAGCTGGAGTACCGTGCAAAGAGGGTACGCACAGCGATAGCGAGTAAAATGCAAGCAAGCACATTAGACACGTCATCTCTGACCAGTGACGAAGACGGCATCTTGACGGTCTTTTCAAGTATTTCACCACGCCGCTCTTATAATCTTCGTTCAATTGATGTCACTTTGAATGATACACGGTGGATTATTTCACCCGACTTTAGATAATCAGGGAAGAGAACTGTGGCGCCGAAAAGAAGCGTCTTGAAGTGTACATGAATGTCAATCAATTAATGACGGTCGAATCTCGGATACAGAAAGTAGCAAAGTTAATATGAGGCTGAACTGCATTGAGGTATGTAGCCAGCTTTCACCTGCTCTGGAATGGGCATCTATACAGTCAGAACCGCGAATTCTTGATACAGAACGGTTGAACGGTATGAGATTAATTACCTCGGCTTGGCATGCCACGAGAAATACACGCCTCTGCCACTCATATCGGAGTCTGTAAAAAGCATACGATTCGGACACAGAGTTTGGTAGTGGGCAATGGCTGAGAGTTGCAAACAAGCGTAAAAAAACCACGTGACCGCAACCACGACGCTCATCGCCCTCAATCTCACGCTCCTTTTTGGTTCTCAAAAACTCAATCCCAGTCTCAATGGATGTTTACTCGAACATCGAAAACATGCAGGATGAAAGTATAATGGTCCAGTGCGTCTTTGTTGGTGCTTCTGCGTATAGGGTTTGAAAAAAATCCTGTGCCACCGTCCTCCGTCATGAATAAAAGTGCGTCTATTAGGGCTAAAAGGTTTCAATTGGCAGAATCCTTGCCCGAGAGTCTGAGTCGCTGTCTACATTACACCATGTCATGTTACTGCGACCTTTCTTCGGCATAAACAAGCAAGAAATCGTTTGGATATAATGGTAAAAAACAATCTTTTGCCCTCCAAGGTGACCTGAGAGCCATAGAGGTTCAGAACCGAGAACGCGAAGGAATTTAGAGGACCGAGTACGAACCTGACATCAACAGTGGGTGTAAGCTTCAACTTTTTGAAAATGCTTCCCATGATGAGATACATTTCGCACCACGCTAGACTGAAACTGACGTTGAGCAGAGTTTGTAGAGTCAAAGGTAACGCCTACTTTATACCCAGACAGCTTCTTGGTCCCTTTCCAAATGCAACAAGATACTTTTCAAGAATAGATGAATTAGGTTGTAGCCACCGTTCAGGAAGGAAGCGTTCCGGTTCTGGGAAGATTTCTGGATTGAGATGAACAAAGCTATTGGTTATCGCAACCGATGTCTAAAACACACTTGTCAGGATCGTGGAGAAACGTGTACAATATCGCATACTCCTTCGGGAACAAAATGACCAGCAATAGTTGCGCCGCCGGAGCCAACTACTCTAATCATCGGAGACGTAACACCATGCGACAATCTCAGACTCTCTTTAATGACAGCTGTCTAGAAGCAAAATTAAGAGGAAACGAAAACGAGTTTTGAGCAACGTACAAGGTAGGGTAACTTCTCTAACATCTCGACTTTCAATCTCTTGCTCACATCAGGCCATGCGCTATCCAATTCTTTCACCAATTTACCTAAGACTATCGGGTCCGCTAATAGATATCGGCAGCCAACGACGCAAGCGCTGCTGACGGTGTCGCTTCCCGCGAACCGCAGAACAACTCCCTCATCGGTCAGCCATTTCTTGCTCAGTGGCAAGGATGCACGCTTGGCAACAATTTCGCCACTTTCAGCATTCTCCAACAATGAATGAAAGATAGTACGATTCGTAAAATCCCCTGCGTTAGGATCGAGAAGAACTTTTTCTGCGATGGCTTCGACATCTTGAATTTGTTTGGCAGCAGTTTTGAGACTCGCGCTGAGCATCGGCATCAGCGTTTTCGGTATATTTTGGATAAGCAACTTGAAAATCCTAAAATGCTTGCCCAACGGAATAGAAGGAAGTGCAGCGTCCATTCCAAGAAGGATGTCGCTGTGAAACCCGGGAGATGAAACGGCATCGGAAGATGTTGCAAAACAGTAAGTGGTGATGATATCGAATGTGGTTGACCGCAGTGCATGATTGAGGTTGGCAGGAGTCTGGTTTGGAGAATGATTCTGAACAAGTTGATGTATCAGTTTGTCAACCTAGAAGCGACCTTCAGTACCCGAAGGATTGCTAGGACAAGAGTGTACATACCGTTGACCTGATAGTGCTTTCAACTTGGTTCAGGACCGTCTGTCTCGAGAAGAATGGAGTAATTAGGGATCTTCGCATGGCAGCTTTCCGAAGGTCTGTTTGGGTGAACATTGACTCTTCCTGCGGAAATGCACCATACAGGTTCCAATCCTTGGTGACTTTCGAAGCCGTAGAGTAGATGTCTCCATAAGCCTGGGAATCGCTGAAATGCAGCTATGATATCGAGGATTAAAAGGAAGCAAATTAACATTAATGGAAAACGGCAACATATGCGTACCTCGTTCGGAGCAACTCTAACTACCGGTCCTGCGCGCGCTAAGTCAATGATACGCAAGTCAACGATTAAGGAGGTAACGTACCGTACAGACAATGTAGCTCGCGAAGGTGCTCAATCCAAGTACCACCCTTGACTATATCATAATAAGCCATATAATAACGTGTCCATCGTGCCGCTATTGGACCAGGATATCGGCTTAGAGGGTTAAGATACTCTTTGAGGAGAGCACGGGCGACAATGATGAGGAAAACGCAGGCAAATGCGAGATAGAGGTCGCCTCTAACAGGAAATGAGGACGTCATTGAATTCGTATTCCAAGCATCTGGGCTGTTTTATAACCTTTCAGTGAATAAACGCCTAGCGTCAAGGAGACACCGCTGAATGAACTAACCTAGGCCTAAATCTCAGGGGAATCCGTGGCGTCGAAAAGAAGAGCCTTACACGTTTAGAGCAGATATGATTATGATAACACTAATCCATTATTGACAGTGAAAAAAAGCAATAAAGCTGTGATGAGATCGAGCTAGAGATTGGTTTGTATCTTGCCCGTTTTCACTTATTCTATCAGCGAGTACGAAGTCAGAAGCTCAG
Source organism: Stygiomarasmius scandens (assembly GCA_037954225.1). Lineage (NCBI taxonomy): Eukaryota > Fungi > Basidiomycota > Agaricomycetes > Agaricales > Campanellaceae > Stygiomarasmius > Stygiomarasmius scandens. Next base: position 28,457 of record JBANRG010000054.1, read on the forward strand.
GTAAATGGCATAAGATCACTGACTTCTTTACTCTTGACGTTCCATTTATAGAATGCAGCATTTCAGATAGCATTAGACCTGTGTTGTCAATCTACAGCTCTGTACACAGAGTGCAGGTTCATAAAAATTTATCGCGTCACGCGCGCTGTGACCATGCCTAATCGGGACTCGGTGCGGCAGTGAACGTTGAGCGCTGAGCGCTGAGCCTTGCTTCTCGGAAACGTTTTAAAGCCTCCCAACTTCAGCCACAGCCAAGATAACCGGTCATGATGCAGAGCCGATGACACAAGAATCGGTGGAGACAAAGGGGAGAGAAGAGTCTACAATAAGTACCATTTCCGTTTCTTGACCACAAGCCGCACCCTACTAGCATCCTCCGCTGTGAAGGACTCCACAAGTAAAAAAGCATTATACCCGGGCTACTGGATCGCCGCCATCAGAACTCTTGCTCACGAACCTCCTTCATACGATTTGAAGCACTGGGATTCAGAACTTTCTCCACGGTGCTTTTCGACATCCAGACTCACCAGCCTGGGACATCTAGTACCTATGAGTTCTATACAGACCCATGGCCCCGATGCGGTGACACCGGGTCCAACTCTCCTTTTACCTCCTCATATGACACGAAAACCTTTATCCACGACCTGCCGCCCTTTCTTTCACTGCACACATCCTCATCTCCGATACGCAATTTACAAAGCATTTCTATGGGCCTTTACCCAAGTCTTTTTCCTCCGTTCGTCTCTTCCCATACTCCCTACACCACGATATCGTTTCCGCTATACCGTTCAACTGGGTCTCGCTCAGATATGGAGTACTCCATGCGTACCAACATTATCAAAGGCGCCAACCTTTCCCAGCCCGATGCTTACGCTGATCGAGAAATAGAAGTAGCGGGGATACTTGAGATGTGGTAATGGGAGAAAGAAAAGGCCAAGAACGGTCTGTTTCGGAGAGGAAGTGGCATTCATTTGGAAGCTCGGGAAGAGGGTTAGGATGATGGACTGGTCCAGGGACGTGGATTTAACAAGTTCATGAAGGTTTTGGAACAAGTAGCGACGAGAGTCGTGGTCATGGTGATGAAGATGGGGAAGCAATGGACACAGGCGCTCCACTTCATCGTCTGCGCTATGTTCAATCAACGCTTTTTCTGGGTCTGGCCCTACTACGTGCTCTGAACCGACCTGCTCACTCCTCTCGTTTGTATGAATTTCGGAAACCAGTGGGCATACGAGAGCAGAGCACGTACAAGTACTTTCTGGACGTAGACGGGAACGTTTGGAATAGTCGGTTTAAACGGCTGATGAGTACAAGTGGGGTTGTGTTGAAGGTGACGCAGAGTGTCGAGCTTTCCTGTTGTTTATTTTTACCGCGTTCTTTGCTTTCTTCGTTCATTATATGCATACTAACCAATGCGTGTTCCTTAGGTGGCACTCTCGGATCAATCCCTGGTTTCATTTCGTCCGAAGCATAAGGCAAGTTCGAAACAACCAGCGCGCATTCGGGAAGATGATTTGTGTAAAAATTAAATTAATAAATAAAAACTCACCTCCAATGCCTTTTGCTCCACTCTTTCCCCACCGGTCCACTCTTCCTTGCTATGTCGCCGCGTCCTCCAGCTCGTGAGTTTCTCCATGGAAACAGAGGGGCGTATCCCACAGATCTGATCTGAGAGAGGCCAACTTGTCCAAGTGTTTTGTTTCATTCTTGCTTCGTACAAAAGCTAAACTAATCCGATATCTCCCCAAGTTGTTCCTTGAATATGCCTGAGTTATAAGTTAAGTGAGGCAGGCTCGGAGTTGGACACGGGCATCATTATCGAAGCAGGCAGGCAGAGTTGCAAGTGAATTTGGAGGGAAAGGTAGGCACAAATGAAAGACACGTTTGAGTTGAAGAAGAGTTGAGCCTGAGCTCGGTTGGTGAGGAGTGAATCCCCGTGACAAGTAAAAGAATGTTCGCTAGTTACTATTGTTGCTTTTCGCAGTCGCTTCTAGGTGTTTTTGTGGACTACTTATTGTGGTTCTCAGTTGCGAGCTAGTATATCTTTTCCGGAGCTATCACTCATTATAATGATCACTTTATCAAAATCTTGGTGTTTTTACTGACTGTAGTAAACATATATGTACTCGGGATGTATATATAATTATCATGTTGTGCCACCGGTCTCGAGATACACCTTGAAATCGCCACATATGAATCCCAGTCTATGCTTAAGATACCTCAAGCCTCCTTTTTGTAATATAACAAGACCCCTGACGAAATCCTATTTTACCCAAGATATCCAAATTTCCAATTAGTCAACATGGTGGGGTATATTCACATTATGGGGCCTCTGGCTTAATGTGACAACTGACAAATTAATTTCAGTCACATTGGTTTTAAAATTTCCGGTAATTGACATATTGCCAGCTCCCATGCATTTCATAGATGCTGTTTAGTTTGATAACTTACAAGAACTGAAGCTTCTCATCATCAGGATACCTCAGGATACACTGGGTGCAGTTTTAAAAATAAAACATGCTGAAATGTTTTGAAGTTAGGCCACAAATTTTAAAATAATAACTTTGAAAGATCAGATTTTTTGAATTTCATTTTAATGGTTCGTTAAAGTAAAGAGATAAGATCAAAAAATTCTGATCTGTAGTACTGTCCTATTTCAGCAAGGTTCCAGTCAAGTTCCATGGACCAGAATTATTCTGTAGAGTCCCAATATAGTTCTACCCAAGTTCTAATGGTTCTGAATAGTTTTATTGGGTTCCAATGCAGTTCCAAGTCAGCTCTAATCTCTCAAAACAATTCTATTGGTGTTTTAAGGTCATGGGAACCAAGAAAATTTATTTCAGTGATTGGAACCTACAGAACTTGGTTACAACATAGCGTAATTTCTTGTGATGTTCAAACAGAGACTTCTTGAACAACTTGTGTATGGGCCAATGAGTCCTAAATTTACAATAAAGCTATGTTTCATAAAATTTAGTTCTAAGAAACAGTGACAAAAAATAGACTCATTGGGCATAAAAATGAAAATTTTAATAACTATTCTTTTATCTAATTTGACTGTTTCATTTATAACTTGAGTGTTGAGCATATCACCTAGAAATTTGGTAGGGTTAAAATTTTGTACTGGGTTCTTGGAATCCACTTACCAATGCTTCCCTTAGATAAAGCAACCAAATGTATATCCTTCAAACTCACATTTGACAAACAATAGACTCCTCAAAACCATTCAGTCTCAATTTGTGTAGGAACTTTCTAAAGCAGTCTGGATAGTGGCACTTTAGATATGCCATCAAGTATCATAAGAACCATGAGTAGAAATAGCTGAATGTAATAGTTTATCAAGCTACATGAAGAAATTTTAGAATTCATGACACTCAAAATTGATGAAAATTTTTTGTCAGTTTAGTCATGGGAGGTGTTTAACAATTTTCTTTTCCAAAGAACACCTCTCAAAAGAGAAAATTTGTGTCACCTATGGCGAAAATCGATGAAAAAATCCTCATGTCACTGGGTGCAGCTTAAAATAAAACAATTTTTTTGAAGTCAATTTGAAGATAGACCACACATTTTTGAAATAATTCAGATTAAAAATTTTTGATTATATTTCGGTGTTATCTTAATGATGCTCAAAAATTAAAATATGATTAAAATAAAATCAAAAAAATCCAATCTGTATTATTTTAAAGATTTATGGCCTCACTTCAAATTAACTTCAAAATAATTTATTAAGCTGCACCCAGCATGCTGAAGTGTCACAGCTGCCAAAGACAAAACAAAATACCATCAGAGCTGTTAGCACAGTCGTGATGCCCTGTTAGAACTTGGGTAGAACTGTATTGGAACTCTACAGAATAATTTTGATCCACAGAACTTGACTGGAGCCTTGTTAGAACTTGGGTAGAACTGTATTGGGACTCTACAGAATAATTCTGATCCATGGAACTTGACTGGAACCTTGTTAAAACTCTTCAGAATATTTTTAAATCATGGGAACTTTGTTGGAATATGGTTGGAACTTAGCAGAATTATCATAGCTTCAATTTGAAAAATATAACACAAATTCAAGGAAAATATTTGCACAAGAAGGCATCATTAAGCTAGTAGCTACCAAAGCCAAGGGATTCAAACCCTAATCCATTGATATCATCCACTTCCCCATCTTCTGGTCCAAGATCCAAATCTGATTCTTCTTGAGCTGAACTCTCTGAGTCTGCATAACCATCCTCAATATCTGTTGCCATATTCAGCTCATCAGACCCAACATCCTCATCCATTTCCTCATCTGACTCCTCACTATCCCATGAAGGCTCTGAGCAGTTAACTACATTACTGTTCTCATCATATTTTGGCAGAGACTGTTTATCAACACCCGCTTCTGTTTCAAATACTTGGCTATGCTTGAATGTTGTGACATGACCAACACTACCCCCACAAAAACACATAAACAGGTCCCGGTTGGCAATTCTGATAAAAACTTGAGGGAAATCACAACAAAATTGGGTCAACATCAGAGTCCATGCAATTGGTCTGCTTTTGCTCCTGCAATAGAAGTTCCATTGCAGCAAGACTGTATCTACAATTTGACTGTTTTTATAAGTTCAAGAGGTAGTGTTTTGGATGCCAGATTTCTTGACATTTTCAAATGGAAGATACATTGAATAAACTACTGATTTGAATGAGTTCTCTTTGATATCAGAAGAATATTGTCATGAGCATCTTTGTATTTCTCATTGCAAATATTGCTGAATAATAAATACTATGTTAGAAATTGAAATGACTCAAAATTTATTGACAGTAATTTGATGTCAGCCCAAAAGTTAAAATTCTGCTTGATGGAAACAGCAACTGAAATAGACTTGATTATCCATTTAAGGCTTATCATCGTTACATAATGGACATGTGACATTACTCAACTTAGTTTATCAGTCTATTTCAGTAGTCATTTCTGTTGAGCAGAATTTTTAATACTTTTGGTGTGAATGGACCTGTTCCTGCTTTGATAAATAAATAAAGACAGATGTTGAGATATTGACCTTACACTTAAAATTCTGCATAAAATATATACAGAAAGTCTGATAAAGAACAAATTCTCATAAATTCAGACTTGTCATTTATTCACAAGTTCAGGAGTGACTGTCCACAACTGTCCCCATCACAAATCTCATTGTAATCTTATCTCCCTTCAGCATGAGCAAGCAAGAAATCATCTGGATATAATGGTATAAAGCAATCTTTTGCCTTCCATGATGTCCTGGGAACAGTAAAGCTTCAGAACCAAGGAAATGTTGGATAGTAAAATACAAACTTGACATCAGTTGTGGGTGTCAGTCTCAGCTTTCTAAAGATGCTTCCCATAATGAGATACATTTCACACCATGCCAAACTAGACCAATGGTAAACATACTTCATTTAAAGAACCTAAATTTGACTTACTTTATGCCCAAACAGCTCCTTGGTCCCTTTCCAAATGCAACAAGATACTTTTCAAGATTGTGTGAATCAGGTTGGAGCCATCGTTCAGGTGAAAAGTGTTTGGGTTCTGGGAAGATGTCTGGATTGAGGTGGACAAAGCTGTTGGCTATTGCTACTGATGTCTATAACATAATTGTCAGTGCCTTGAACAGAAGTTTGAGAAAAGCCACATACTCCCTCAGGAACAAAATGTCCAGCAATAGTTGCTCCACCAATACCAACTATCCTAGTCATTGGAGAAGTAACACCTTGTGATAATCTCAAACTCTCCTTCAGGACAGCTGTCTAAAAACAGAGTCAAAAGAACCAAAACCAAATGAACCTCAGAAGACTCACAAAATAAGGCAACTTCTCCAATACCTCAACCTTCAGCCTCTCATTCTTATCGGGCCATGCCTTATCCAACTCTTCCACCAACTTTCTCAATACTACTGGTTCCGCCAACAAATACCGACACCCAACAACACAAGTACTACTAACCGTATCAGCCCCCGCAAAACGAAGAAATATCCCCTCATCTCTCAACCATTCCTTACTCAGCGGCATGGTTCCATGTTTAGTAATGAATTCACCATTCTCCGCGTTATCCAATAATGAGTGGTAGATAGTACGCTTTGAAGTGTCCGCGGCGTCTGGGTCAAGAAGAACCTTTTCTACAATGCCTTCGACATCACTAATTTGTTTAACAGCAGCTTGAAGACTCGGTGCAAGAAACGGCGTCATCCATTTCGGCAGGTGTCTAATAAATAACTTGACAATGTCAAAATGTTTGGCCAACGGAACAAAAGGAAGGACGGTATCCATTCCAAGAAGGATGTCGCTGTGAAAGCGGGGATGAGAAACGGCATCGGAAGTCATTGCAAAACAATATGTGGTGATAATATCGAACGTAGTTGACCGTAGTGCATAGTTGAGATTTGCAGGAGTCTGGTTTGGGGAGTGGTTTTGAGCAAGTTGGTGGATTAATTTGTCGATCTGAGAACGCAAACCGAGTATTTCAGAAATGAAAAGGGCGCAAGTTGACCATGCTTACAGTCGACCTAATAGTACCCTCCACTTGACTCAGAACCGTCTGCCTCGAGAAAAACGGCATAATAAGAGACTTTCGAATAGCAACTTGCCGAGGGTCCGTTTGTACAAACATCGAATCTTCGAACGGCATTGCCCTATACATATTCCAATCCTTGGTAACTTTCGAAGTCACGGAATAGATGTCTCCATAGGCTTGGGGATCGCTAAAGTGCAGCTGCAATTGGGGTCAGAATAACCAAGTACCCGAAAACGGCACACGTACCTCATTGGGTGCGACTCTAACCACAGGTCCTGTAAGCGCCAAAGTCAACTAACGCGCACGCACGTCAACGCAAAAAGGAACATGCCGTATATACGGTGCAGCTCGTCAAGATTCTCAATCCAAGCACAGTCCTTGACTATATCGTAATAAGTCATATAATACCGTGTCCATCGTGCCAGTATTGGTCCCGGAAATCGGTTCAAAGGATTAAAAACCCGTTTAAAGAGTGTACGGGTAACAAAAGCGAGCGAGATGCAGGCCAACACAAGAAATAGTTCGCCGTCGATAGGCAGTGAGAGCATCTTGATGGCCTGTTCAAAAGCTTCACATAACGTCGTTCTTTAATACCTTCTTGTAAATGACATCGCTTCGAAATAACATGATAGTTAAATTGAAACCTGAAATAGAGAGGAGTGGCTTCGAGAAGTTAATGAATCCGGACGCCACCAAAACCTTAAGAATGAAGGCAAAGTAGCACGAGATTATGTCAAATAATTGTGCTATTGTGCGAAGCATATGGTACGGCAGCGGTCACGGAGATGGAAGCTACGATTGTTCCCCAACTCCGTAATGGGCTCTCATCGTACATATAGGCAGAAAATACCTTTTGCATTTCCGCGGAGACTTGAACAATCAAGGCTTTCAGTAAACGACGACGTCAAACAGTGTAGTGTTCAATTAACGCCATACCTCACATCAGTTGTCGGCCTAAGCGCCAGCTTTCCGAAAATCGTCCCTAGGATGTATGTACATCTCGCACCAAGCTACGTTTACGGCGTGCTTTAATCGACGTCATCCAATATAGACGTACGGGGGACCTACTTGATCCAAAGGTAGCTTCGAGGCCTTTGTCAAAAGCGACTAGATACCTTTCGAGAAGGTCCGAATCAACTTCTAGCCAGCGTTCGGGAAAGAACCGTGAAGGGTCCGGGAAGATATACGGCTTGAGGTGCACGGAGGTGTTATCCGTTGTCTGTCGCAAAAGCTGAGTTAATGGAGATGTTGAGAAATGGACCGGTACTCCTTGAGTCCGTAATAACTCGCATTCGTTGCACCGCCAGCACTAATAACCCGCTTCACCGGTATAACGACGCCATGTGATAGGCAAGGCACTCTAAAATAGTAAGAGGATTGGATTGGTTGGACAAGAAAAGACAAGAAGCGCTCAGTACTCACGTGTCCCAAACACGCTTTAAATAAATCATCCAACATGTACGCACTGCCAACTGATGTCCACGAACTAGAACAACTTATCCCTCAGACCCTCGAAAGACGTGAACAAGTCCGGAGTGCCTATCGTTTGTGTCTAGAGGCAGAAGGTGCTACCAACAAGCCCAGGGAAAAGCTTAATGCTCGAATTGCTGGGTACTTGATTCTCTACCCTCTAAACGAAACTGCACGGCACAAGATTGTCGTTGATGTCATTTCGGGCCGAAGTTTTGCTACGATATATCGTATCGGTGACTTCTACTTGAAGTTCTTGTTTTGTGCGTGTACGTCGTTCGTTCACTTTTTCAAAAAAATCTATAGTTAATCGTGCTCTCAGTCAAGAAAGCGAAAAGCTCGACGCCTGCCTCATCCCATCGCCCTTCCAGGCCGTCCTTTGACATGACTGCAGAAGCGCTCAGGGAGACTTTGAAAACTGCACCACAGTCACACAAAGATGCCAAAAAACAGGCGAGCGAGTTTTTTCTCTTTTTCACTCCCCCTAATCGTAGTGTTAGGCTTTGATTCGTGATGGCTTCAAATGTGTAGTAACCAAGAAATGGGATGATGCTACTGTAAAGGAGAACCCCGAATCCGACCTCTACATGCAGTTGACCAGAGACCCCACAAAGAAAGTGCCCACCGAATGCGCCCACATCTTTGGAGAATACACGAATGCTGATATTGATACGAAAGCTAACAAAGTCAGTATATCTCACCTTCCGCGACCTCAGTTGTATGACATTGCCACAGTGTGATTATGGTGCGAATGTCTGGACTGTCTTGACATACTTCGGTCACCCTGAGATTCTTGAGCAGCTCAATGGTGCTAAAGTACACTCCCTCGAAAATGTCATGACATTAGAGCAAACTCTACACGGCTGGTTCGATAATTTGCAGGTCTGGTTTGAAGAAACGGTATGGTTTTATCCATGGTATACATAGGCTTGACATGCTGACAAAAGACACTAGCCTGTCCCTAACCAGTATCGACTAGTATTTGCCCATGCAATGGATAAAGCACTGTACCCCGAAATCGTCACATTCTCGCAAGCACCTGGGTTTGAACATCTTCCTCTTCCTTCACCATTGTACCTGAAGATACAAGCGGCCTGTGCCAAAGTTGCCCATTTGTCTGGTGCTGCTGATTTCATTGATCAGGTATATGAAGACTCAGAGGAAATGGGTGTTCTTGCTAGCGATGGTAGTTCATCTACTACGTTAGAATACGTTCTTGCGGGCATGACTGAATCAAAAGCTTGAGTATGTTGTATAAATCGTAATTCTTGCTAATGTATAGTATCTGTACATCTAATACAACGCGAAACCCGTAATCTCGAACCTCGCGGACTACCTCTACCTACGGTAGTACCTTTCATCTACTCATCCAAGTCAATGCTCACAAACGTACCAACGTAGCAAATGCGTCCACTATATGTCCTTTGCACAGAGCTGATCTTAGCCCGCTGAATGAATCAAGGACGTATATGTCGACCGTGACGCAGTCTGCAAGCGGCGCAGAAGACGATGGTATTCTCAAATCGGCAGACAGAATGAAGCGGAGGACAAGCTTGAGTCTGATTTAACTTTCAGAGATGGCGACGGGCTCGTGTTGAGACATGCGTCAGAAGAGAGAATGTGATCAATAAGTAATGGAGGGAAATATTTGGCACAATTAAGCTAGAGGATCTTTGGACCAGCACGTCATTCGTCGAATGAACATCCGCTCGATAATTTTCTTTCAGCACGCTCGGTCACAACTTGGTTTTCGATTCCCCACAATAAGGACTCGGAGGACAACTGTCACCTAAATCAGGAGTGACCAAGAGGCTGACTGGTCAAAAGATCCGTCTAACAACCAGTCGGTTGCTGTTCAGTACTTATAATAGAGGGACTGACCGGACAGCATGTCCAACCACTCGTAAGAATGCACGAGATAATGTAAATCAATTATGCTGACACGCGAAGAAGGCATAGCATGTATGACAGCGGCAACAGACAGAGAGACTACGGCCTTTCTTTAACAGTAACTTGTAATAAATCCTGGCCGTATATAGGTAAAAAGTATTCCTTGTACTTGCACGGAGACCTATAAAAGCAACCGAGACTCTTAGCAAAAACCATAGCAGAGAGCGCGACATCATACCTTACGTCGTTTGTCGGTTTAAGCTCCAGCTTCCTAAAGATCGTCCCTAGGATAATGTACATTTCGCACCAGGCCAAACTAGAGTAGAGTCGCGGCGCATCTTAGTGAATGTCCGCGGGGGTACGGAAAGGCCTAAGTACTTACTTGATTCCAAGGCAGCTTCGAGAGCCTTTGCCAAAAGCGACTAGATACTTTTCGAGGAGACCCGAATCGGCTTCCAGCCAACGTTCGGGATAAAACCGCATAGGATCCGGGAAAATATATGGGTTGAGGTGTACGAAGGTATTGCCCATTGCAACTGAGGTCTGCCGCAAAGGTTAAGTTTATGACGAAGATACCAAGAGGTGGACGTACCCCTTCCGGAACGTAGTAGCTCGCTATCGTTGCCCCACCAGCACTAACAACTCGCTTCATTGGTGTCACGACGCCATGAGATAGACGCAGCGCCTCCTTGATGACAGCCGTCTAGAGAATCCAAGTATTAGTAAAAGGACGTTTGGGCTGGATCTAGAGCGTACGAGGTAAGGCAGTCTCTCTAATAGCTCAAATTTCAGCGGAACATTTCTGTCAGGCCACGCTTCGTCCAATTCTCGCGTCAACTTTCCGAGTACCCTAGGATCAGCCAATATACACCGCGTCCCAATAGCACATGCATTACTCGTAGTATCGCTCCCAGCAAACCGGAGAAAGATCCCTTCGTCTATAAGCCAAGATCTAGTGACAGACTGGGACTCTCGTCTTGTAGCATATTCTCCACTTTGGACGCCTTCCAGGATTGAGTGAAAAATGGTAGGATGCTCCGAGACCATCTTGTCAGCGGTAGAAAGGGTCTCGTCCACCATAGCCGTCACATCATTAGTTTGATCTAGTACAGACTTGAGGTCGAGTTTGATAGCTAGCCAATCTGGCATGTGCGTGGTCAGGGCCCTGATTATCCTCGAGTGCCTCGTGAATTTGAGGGAGGAAAAACAAGTATCCATTCCGAGAAGGATCTCGCTTTGAAACCCTGGGGAAGAGACGATATTGGGGGACTTGGCGAAGCAGTACGTGCTGATAATGTCAAATGTGGTAGAACGGTATGCGAGGTTGAGGTTTGCAGGAGCTTGTTCGCTCGAATGGTTTTCGATGAGTTGGCGGAGCAGTTTGTCCACCTAGAAGCCTCTGTCCGTCAGTTAATTGGGTATATTTAGGTGGTAAGCCATACTGTGGACGAAATTGTTTCATGCAGGTTTTTCAAAACTGTCTGTCTCGAAAAGTACGGCGATATCAGAGGTTTCCGAGCAGCTACCTCCCGAGGGTCAGTCTGCACAAAGACAGCTTGAGGTTGGACAAAAGCACGGTAAAACTTTGGGTCTTTTGTAAATTTAGCATTGGAATAGATATCTCCGTAGGCCAAAGGATCACTGAAATGCAGCTGGAAACTCGAGTAAGAGACCGAAAGTTTGTTTGAATAAGAGAATGGCAACAAACTTCGTTAGGCCCAACACGAACAACGACGCCTAGAGGTCTTAGTGAGCGACAAATCCCCTTGGGGTTCAAAAGCGACGCACCATATTTGCGATGAAGCACTTCCAGGTGTTCCAACCAACCTCCGTCCTTGACAATATCAAAATAAGCCTGGTAGTAGCTGGTCCACCTCGCGAGATATGGACCGGAAAAACGGTTTAGAGGATTCGCAGCATCTTTGTATAGCAGCACGCAGAAACCTAACAATACGAGGATCCAAGCGCCAGTAGAGAAATCCAGGTTCGGGGTAGAGGGAAGCGATATCATGCTGTAGGAGGTTGTTCGCCTCAGGAAACCCTTTTATACACAGTGTGGCGTCTGTCATGCAACAATGTGGTCATCGAATTCATTGCTTCATATACAAAGTGCTTCGTAGAGGAAGAAGGAACAGACGTCACGTCACGCACCGTGACATCGACGCGTTTTTCCAGTCGCGTTTCTAACTAAACAACCATGGCCCGTGCAGCTGCTCGTTCTCAAAGGTCCTCTAGACCCTCTCAATCTCAGTCTCAACCCAGACCAAGCCAATCTCAACGTAGGATCGATGACTCGGACGATGAGGACATGCAGGATGACGACGATGGGGACGAAATGGTGGAGGGGGCTGGGGAAGAAGAGTCTAGTAGTACTGCGGTGCGTTTTTTCTGCTTCTCCTATTCTGTATCTTTGTCTTACATCTTCACATAGGAACTGAGACGCAAAGCAAACGCACTCGTCCGGTATGCCTTGTTTTGTGAACACAAGCGCATGCCACTCCGTCGCGAAGAGTTTCAGAAAAAAGGTGTGTCTACCTCAGCCGTACTACCAGACTCGATACTAAAGCTACGCTAGCTATGGGATCCAACTCGCGCTCCTTTGGACGCGTCTTTGAAATGGCTCAGCTCACCCTTAAACAAACGTTCGGCATGGAGATGGTCGAACTGCAGTCTAAAGCAGCTCTAGAGAAAGAAAGAACGGGTGTCGACGAGGAGCAGCTTGAGGAATCCCGTAAAGCCACCGCAACCAAGAAAAAAGGTTTGCCTTTTCGTTAAGTATCGACATACAGAACGCGTTCTTGACAATGTCTCACAGCAACGACGGCCGGCTCAAAGCAGTACATTCTCCGATCTACCCTCGACTCAACTATCATCGAATATGCTTCCCAAACTATTGCAGAGATATTGGACCAAGAGCTTGAGGACAGAGACGAGGAAGACGAAAACGAGACTCTTCCTCAATGCTACGGGAGCATCCTTTCGTGGAGCACTGCCGATCAACTCGAACCCGTCGGGATCCTCTATGTAATCCTTGCTCTCATTCTCGTCAGCGGAAGAGTAATCAGCGACAGTAAGCCCCGGTTCTCTTCTTCCACCTCTTTCATTCTAAACCTTTGCTAAAGCCGAACTCCGCGCCCACCTCAAACGCCTCCACCTCTCCTCCAACGTAGACATCAACTTTGACGTCAAATCCACCATCCCAAACAACACCCAATCCCTCGACAACTTTTTAGAATCCCTCCGGCGTCAAGGATACATCGACCAACAAATCATCGGAGACGCTAAAAAAGCCAAAGGACCCGGTAAAGGTAAACGCGTTCGTTCAACTCAAGCAGACAACGATTCCGGGATCAAATACGAATGGCGTTGGGGTGTGAGAGCTCAAAGTGAGATTGGGGAACAGGGGATTGCACAGTTTGTTGCAGAGTTTATGGTCACGAGGGAGCATGAGGAGGATGAAGACGAGGAGGAAGGTGGGAGTAGTAGGAATCGTAGGAGGCAGGATCCGCAGAAAAAGGTGGAAAAAATGTTGGATGGGATTGCAAAGGCCGCTGGTGGAGAATTGGCCGGGCTCAAGTGATAACGAGAGGTATTATCTTTACTTGTACAGTTATTTTTCTTGGTTTTGTATCATACGAGACGTGCTGAATGCGCATTTATGTCTACAACTGTACACTCAAGTATTCGTCCTCCCGGCAAGCCTTCCACCTCCCATCAATCGCCAGCTCAATATGACAAATTAACATCGCCGAGTCCAATGTCGAGAAAAGACATGGCATAATTATAATACGAAGCAGATATCCCCACGACATACTAATTGAATATGAAGTGGTATAATAGAATTCGAACGAAGCGATATAACGGAACACGTACAGATATTTGAGAGAAACAAAGGAACACAGTCATTCACAAAAAAAAATATGGTACGGTCCATACCGATACTGCACCGTTATTGATAAGATACGGGTATGTAATAGTACCCTATTCCGAGAGTTTGCTTGGGTGAGCACCCAGTGCTGTTCAATACCATGAATTGATGAACGGAATTTCTGGGGAGCACCTATGTCCATACATCTGGCACGCAAACACGGTCATAGCTCTAGGGTCGCCGAGAGAACTTGACAAACGTCCTTCGAGTGCCACCCTGTCGGTAGCACTAGGGAAAATGACGAGAAGCAAATGCACAACTAGTAGCAGTGATTAATTAACATGCAAAGTTTGAAAGCGCTGGTCTGAAAAATAACGCTTACAGGTTATGATGAATAAACCTAGTACAAGGAACCATCCCAACAGCATTAGCAGTAAGGAGAACAGGAGGAAGCTCAGCACTGGTTAGAGGGCAGATGTATCAGCGTAAATTTGGTGTGAAAAAGAGAACGCACTTAAAGACCGGGAATTCTGGACAAGGAATTGGCCCAAGGAGGTACATAATGTGGCGAGAGAGGAAATCATTCTTTGCAATAGCTTCCAGAGCCATACCATAAATTGACGCTGTCTCACCCCACGACGTCGCCTCTCCTCTTTACGACGCTGTCTCTCCTCCTCACGACGCTGACTCTCCTCAAGATCCAACTCCTCAAGGATCTTGAATCCCAATCCCTCAAGAGCCGGTCGCAACACCCACGGAGGCGACCCATCAAAAGACAAACTCAACTTCCTAAAGGTCTGTTTCAACCCCTGGAGGCGAGAGGACATCCGTGAAGAATTATGACGCCGTCACGGTATTGATTCTTGAGGCTGACTGGGGATGGAAAGCAAGGGAGGAAGGAAGCATTGTTTACATTTATGCTCATCCACTACACAGGCTGTGCCAAGGTGGTATTCACCGGAACTTACGATGAGAGGAGAATTGTAAAGCTGCAGCCCGTATACATGTGGCCGGCATATAAAAGCTGTAAATGATTGTGGACAGACAGGTGACATGGCGTGTCCCAAAATTCAGAAGTTCCGAGTTAACCATCCAAAATCAGATTGCACTCTGCATCAAGCCATGAACGACACCTTTAATCATCTCTTGCTACTGCAAGAATCTGCCAGTGACGCGAACGATGGGGGTATACCTGCAAATCCAGATATGCAAGGCTACGCTGTACGACTGTCAAGTGAGTTCAGTTTAGCATTATTTACGTACCGCGCTGAAGATTTGGTGTTAAAGGCTTTGTCATCCACCTTGGCATCGGTAGGTTACTATTAGTATTACTTTGAATGCTAAAGACAGTCTGACTTTGACTAGCCATACTTCTTACTCGATCTGATAATCCACGGTCTTGTTATGCAAAAATTCTGCTCCAAATACTATTCATACTTATTGGAACGCTCTCCTCTATCAGTCGGAATCAGCTTAATGTAGCTGATGCCCAGTTCACCATCGTACAGACACGCTCTCCAGTTTGCGTTTATATCCTGCTCTTTATCATTCCACGTCTGTTTTTTCACAACAGCATGTATAAACAGATCGGTGCACAGAAAACAGCTCGAAAACTTGATTGGAGGATTTTATTTGATCGATTCCTGGCATTATTATCCATTTTGCTTGTGCTCATTCTTCATCTTGTGCTCTATTTTGACCCCTCAGCTTACATGCTAGGAGAGTCATCTGTCATCCTCATTTCTGCAGATCACAAAGCCCAGAAATACGTATTACTGGCCATTGGAATATGTTTAGCTGTCTTTTATGAAACTCTTCTCCATCGAGGAAGTGCAGGATGGAAGGTCCGACGTGCCTTGATGCGTACTTTGACAAGTGAGCATTGAACTAAAAGTGTTTGATCTAGCAGCCCCAAGTTGATATGATTCTCAGGGTCAAGCAATCGCAGCAAAGGAGTTGGTCAGAGACTCACTAGACATCACTAGTACGTTGTACAAATCTGCGTCTCCGGCATGTTTCTAACAGTGTCCAGTTGGGGTCTATTCGCTAGTTGGTCAGTCCAATAACATTTGTAGATCATCAGTCTGCTAATATTATATACAGGGGCACCATGTTAACTGTACACCCTTGGATGCTCTTCGTTCTGGCTGCAATTATGTTCTGGCACTGGTCAATCCAGATGGAGATCTGGACCATTGAGGAGGGCTATCAGTTTACATATGGCCAGGTATGTACGGATTCTCAGCTTGAATACCTACAAATTCCTCATCCGTGAAAGTTAGTTCCTTGCGATTGCTCCAGCCATTGAAGTGTTCTATCAATGTCTCAAGCTATTCTGGACGACACGTAAAGATCTAATATTGTTTACTCGTCAATTTCCTAGTAAATTTCTCTGCGTTGTTACCGGAACAGATGGAGAATATCAGCTCGATCTTCAATCACTACCGACATCTCCCTGGGATTTCGTTCGGCCTGATGTATCCCCTCGGGAAGAAGATCTTCCAACACAAGCACCAGTGGAGATGCACCCTATCGAGCAGGGAAGACAAGCACGTAGTAGACGTCACGATGATAGAAGTGAAGTTGATATAACAGATAATCCCCCTTATGTTCGTCGGAGCAGAAGAAGGCGCTTGGTACCAGGCTGAATAATGTTTGAAGGTTTGGTCGACCGACGATAATTCATTGGTCCAATGTTGGCCTCGAGTAGTTTTTATGGACGAGGAAGTTTTCATCTTACATGTACATTTATTAGCTTCTAAAATACATTTTCCTGGTTCTGTATCATAGACGCGCTATGCGCAGTCCACTAAAACTTCCGAATAAAAATATCCATCCTCCTCGCAGTCTCCGGCAGCTGTTTCGCAAC
This sequence comes from Stygiomarasmius scandens, assembly GCA_037954225.1. Lineage (NCBI taxonomy): Eukaryota > Fungi > Basidiomycota > Agaricomycetes > Agaricales > Campanellaceae > Stygiomarasmius > Stygiomarasmius scandens. Next base: position 45,074 of record JBANRG010000054.1, read on the forward strand.
CTCCACAGCAGCTTTACACTCTGCCTCTCGCTCACACTGCTCATCCTCCCATCCATCACCAGCTATGACGCAATAAGCATATTCGGCCATCGCAAACATGAGCGTTTGTAATTTCGGAAAACGAGCCGTGTCAGAAAGGATCTTGTCTAGCGCCTTCCAATCGACTTGTAAGCGGGGTATACTCTCTAGTCTTGTTAATCCGAGGAAACGGAAATGAAGGGTGTGGATGTTTTGAGTGACGCTGGGTGGAAGATGGTTTTGGAGGAAATCGACAATGTGGATTTCTAGGACCATGTTGAGGTGGAGTTCTTGAAGGTTGGGGTTGAGCGCGAGTAGGCGGTAGAGTATCACTGAGAACGATGATGATCAGTTTTGACGAAGCCGAGGAAAGACGTTGAACACTCGCCCCAATCCTTTTCTGTAAACTTGACCAACCGTTTCCCGACTAGCTTCAACGATGAAAGGTTCGGACCTGCCGCGTTGATCAACGCCTCGCATTTCTGCAGAATTTCCAACTGGAAATGTCTCGGGAGTGATATGTCGATGGAAGAGAGCGCGCTGTGGTACTGGATTCTTGATACCGCATCCATGACAGGAGTAGACGGCGAATCGAGGTGTATAGACTTTAGACGGTGGCATTCTGATATCTCGTTTGGACGGTCAAACCACGGTCTGCGAAACTGTACATTCTCGAGCAGATGAAGGGTACAAAGAGACGGGATAGCGCATATGATATGCACTAGGTCGTCAAGAGACTGAAACGTTACATCGTTGAGTTTCAGAGAAGTGATATTTGAATAGGAATAATCAGAACGCAACGACGCGAGGGCAGACGGTGGGAGAGTCTGCCAATCTACCCATTCGATATGCAGGGACCCAATAGCTGGGAATAGGGCAGGGAACGACCTGCCGTCTTGAGATTTCCAGCAAAAGAAATCACTCATATTCGTATCCTTCTTCCAAGCCCAATTCCTAACCCCTGTAACACAGCACGAATTCCTACAGGGCGATTTCGTCCGTTTACAACTCCGTTCAGTAAAGTTGTCTATGTAATCTGATTTTCGGATTGGAGTACGTTGTTGGCGTAAGTGTAGTTCGGTTGCAGGGAGGAGGTGAAGTGATGTATGGGGTGATTTGAGTAGGTCGAGGAAGCGAGAAATGTGTTTGTCCTCGAGTTTGAGGATGGTATAGTTGGGATGAAGACTGTGGTATCGGGCTGCGGAGAGCCATGATTTGCTGACGAGTGAGCAGGCTGAGATGGAGGATTTGTCCGAGGCCAGAAAACTTATGGTCCAGCTGAGGAGTTCGGGTGGTAGTTGGAAACAAGAAGTCATTTGACGAGTGTTGTATTCCGAACAACTTGTCAATGGGCAATCGGGCCGATCTGCCGGAGTACAATTTCTCTGAGACACTCCTCAATAAAGGAGAGCTTCAATGTCGACCAGCTCGATGAATCACTCTCAAAGGTCGCAAAGCAGCGTCTCTTCGCCATTTCCGTCGTCCTCTTCCCTCTCTTTGGACGCCTGTTTGAATGAAATTGAAGCCGAAGTTTGTGCCGCTTCAAAGTCAGTTTCTCATCTCTGCACATCAGTCACACCTGACCGCTCTCCTTCTAGGTTTGCTTCTGATCACCGAGCTTTTTCTGCCTGGGCAAATTCACTACCCGTTTCGTATTATGTCCTGCCTACTGTCCAGAACAAGGACGCTCTTGAAGTCGAACGTGCATTGCTATCGGGGTTGCCGCAGCCGTGTAATCTCCCTAGTAAACTATACAACCTAGAATGGTTCTATACAGTACGTGCCGGCAATCTGACTGAGCATATTGATGTTGATTCGCACTTGCTCCAGGGCATAGAGAAAGCTGCCGACTCGGGAATAAGAAACATTCTGGCAGGTCTCAATACGCAGCAGGTAGAGACTCTAGAGCAACAAGTCAATGAGGAGATGGTACGGATATTCGGTATTGATTTTGCGGACAACCCATACCTTAATAGTCGACGCGAGCTCGTCAAAAAAAAGTGCCTCGGAGGACGACTGTCAGATCCAGAAACCAAATTCCTGTTTGTCAGCCTCATGGACGCAAAAATTTCCTCCCCACAACTCACCCAGTCTCCGGGTTATGTAGCCCACCCCGACGGCGTAGATCGATCGACCTTCGTCTTGCTAGGGAAATCGTACTTTGATGCTGTGACGAAATTCAACTCGAACGAAGCGTTGATGCGTCTATGCCCCGACGACATCTTGAATCTTATATGGGACCCACATCGACATGATTTTCTCCCTCGAGGTGTCGTCCTTGGGTATGTCTTCCGAGTTTCTAGCCGTCTGTCGCTCTAATAAACATATAGCAAAGAAACAGAAATTTACACTCCGGCCAATAACAACGTAAACTACATCCCGAACGATTACTGCCGTGCTGATCGATGCGTCAAGTGGGGAGCAAGCCACCTTTCCGTTGGCAAGCAGAAGGAACTTGTGGACTGGATCTGCCCATCTTCGGCCATTGTCACGATCCATGTTATTGCCGGAGAGTTTAAATTACTTCCAGTCGTAACCTGTATCTTTCAGCTCATGTTGGATTTACTACCTGCGGCCGCGGTTTATGCTGTTTTAGGGCTACCGTACCCTGTGTTTGGGGTTGCTGCTACTGGAGAACATGCTGCTGCGTACGCATGTCGTGCATACAAGGTGTGACTATCAATCTGCTCTCACTGTGTTTGATTGCGTTAATGTGTTCGTACAGCGTTCCGATGGGAAACTCACCTACGTATTCTCACAATATGTCGACTTTGGCCCATTGCGTCGTATCGATTCTTTTGGACAATACTACTCGTTTCATCATTCACATCGTCAATGGTGGCTGGATACTGTTTATCCCTCGTTGATCCACAAGGACTCTACTTGGCTAGCTTCCAAACTCTGCAACGTATATGACCCTATTTATCAGCCTGAAGGATTTTTGCCTTGGAGACAAAAAGACACCCAAAGGCATGCAATGAAGAGGACCTCGGGATTATCATCACTTTTGAGTTCAAAATCTCATCGCACTGACTCTGACCATGGTTCAAGAAGAAGTGAAGAAATTATCTCTCCCAACTACTTATTGACACCATCTTCGTCAATCCAATCAGATCTTGCGTATGGAGAAGATACAGAACTCGGTACGATGGGAGGCATGTCCAGTATTCCGTGTGGGATCGAGTCGTTCCGTGACGGATAGAATCTAAGGTAGTCCAAAGTGGTGTAAGATGAAGACATTCTATTAGGTAGTAATGGGTAGTTCAACGTTTATAGAGAATGAAGACTGTACAAAGACCGCTCGGGGAGAGAATCGAATGGCATCAGTGTCATGATGTTCATGACATTAGAGTGTCCATAGTAGGTGACTTGGACACTGAGGTCCGTCAGAGAGGGCGTATTGAGGTATTGGAACAGATTACCGACTTCCTTCTCGGAAATGTGGGTGCTAACCTGTTGGTTAGTGTATACGGCGAACTTGACCTCAAGACTGCGCAAAGAGGGAAGAGTGTCGACGTCTTGGTCTTCGTATGCATTTACATGTGGGATAGGAAGGCTGGCGTGGAATGAGCCGGCCTGGAATGAGTCGCTGGTCTTTGCCAAGATAGACACCTGTTGTAAGATAGTAGACCCTCTGGAGTGACAGAAAGATTTTGAGGTCAATAATAAGGGTAATGGATAGTCGCAGGCTAAACCCGCGCAAGTTTGGTGCCTCTTGTAGAAGATTTCCGAGAGAAAATTTATGTGTGCGTTCTTCGGAGGACTGGATCATCGCCAAAGAGTTTGAGAGTGAAAAGATGATAGACTTTGGCCCTTTAGCGGTAACCAAGGGTCGAGAATTTCGGATCCAGACACCTCTACCTAGAAGAGCTCGGGTTGAAGCATGATGCGCATGAAATCACTGCATGCTTGTGGTCCGGAGGAAAGGTTGGATGATGGTGACCAGGATAATCGTTGTAAGCAGCGCAAATTGAAAAGGAGAAGGATACTGCTCAACCAATTACTCATTCCCAAACTTCTCTGGTTCCCATCATCGTTGACAAGGTACCGGACGTGAATATGCAATGGCTCTCAAAGCCGCGGGTCTGCTAAAGCTATTTCGCGCTATAGTCTGCATACTCTCATGAGCAGACGGTGCCTTTACGCTATATGGGAAGGTCAGGGAAGCGAGAAATGCATTTGTCCTCGAGTTTGAGAATGGAGTAGTTGGGGGTGTGGTATCGGGCAGTGGAGAGCCATGATTTGCGAGCGAGTGAGTAGGCTGAGATGGAGGATTTGTCCAAGGTTGCTGATATGAAGACTTTCGGGTGTGTGGTATACCTGATCAACTTGCCAGGCCCAATTCTTAATCTAACCTCAACTATAGCCGGTCTGTCCTATAGCTAGCCGCAGATTTCTTCGAAATGCACTCATACATCCTGCCTCATTCCTCGATGCCGGTATAAAGGCAGACGATTTGTTTGGGTCGCATTGTAATGATACGGGCGCTTGTGTCTCTCTTGACAACTGACAGTCTTCGGCCAGCCTCCCTTGGGCCTCCATCACGAACTTACCTTTACTCTTTCACTCAAATCTAGCACCCGGTTATGTCTTCCACCGACGACTCCCAGCCAAAGTCAGCAAACGTAGAGTCCTTCAACCACTCGTCGGGCACCAGTTTCTCCCAGAGCAAAATTAACACTATTGGACGAGATTTACACGAGATTCACAACCACAACCACCATTATCACGCAGTTGGAAGATCTGGCAGTTGGCAAGTACCGACCTTTAGTGATACTCTTGGACGAGTATGGCAGGGTATCGTAGAAAGTTTCTCAGAGTTTGGGTCGACAGTAAGTGGATTCTGCTACTGATAATCTTGTCTTCTTGTATTCTCAGCTTCCTCAGGAACGCGTACCACGGGAAGCAATTGACACTTTGGACTACGAACTTCATCATCGCAAGACCTATCGAGTCTATTCCGCCAAGTATAAGCAGCATTTCAGTGTCGTGAAAGTTTTCCACGGACAACGTGCAAAACAGGTGCGCTTGTCTACTCTATTTCCCTTCTTTTTGTTTCTGAGGTTTTTTCTTTCCTTCTGATCAGATTTTCAAGAAAGCAGTGAAGTGGAACAAGCAACTATTGTAAGCCCCCAGTCAAATCGAGAGCGTGCATATTGAACCGCACCCTTTGATGATCAGCCATCCTTCAATATTGAACATGATAGCAGTTTCCTCGCGCAACTGTGATACACCTTTTATTGTTTTTGATAGCGGTGAGTGTTTTTGACTCTTGTATCATGATAGAACTTGGTGTGTCCTCAAACAATCTGTCCAGATGGTGAAACTGGTTCTGTCGAAGTAAGAATTGCGTCTGCTCTTACGGCGGGGCTTCCACGCAGTATCCGTCTTGGATTTGAGATAGTAAGCAATATCTCCAGATCATTTCTTCGTTGCCATTAATCTATTCCTTGTTGCACAACCTAGGTCGGCGGACTGTCGGTACGCTTATTGAGCGTTTCTTCAGGATTCTCTAGTTCAATCCGCATGTGTAGGCTGCTCTTGACTATTTGGCTGATAATGGCGTGCCGTGTGCCTCTCTTGGTCCAGACGTATGTATCATGTCCTTGTCGATTGCATGATATGATGTTAACACTAGATTCAAGAACTTTGAATTGTACATCACTCAGGAAGATCAAATTAAGATTGGGATGGATCTTAATGAAGTCGGAAATATCTCAGATGTCCAGAATAACGATGATGCCCTCTGGGAATTACTCAATATCCTATGCATCAAAGTATGTTTTTCCTTTGTTGTATTAGTTTCCTCACATTCTTAATCGGGGCACTAGACTTTCAGAGATGCAAATCACCGTCTTTATGGCAGGCATCTTTTGGTTGCACTCTCGTTGTTTTGTTTGCTAATCAAACCTCAAATTTTAGACGACGAACAATTTGACGAAGGGGACCCATCCATCAATGAAATCACGGGATTAAGGGAAAACGGCATTGAGTCGTCGAGTCGAACAACAAACTCATTACCTTCCGAAACATCTCAGCCTACAGCTGCTGAACCGTCCTCATCTTTCCCACCGAGAAGAGAATTATCGTGGAAAAGATCTCAACGAGGGTCCAAGACGATATCCCTTGTTGCTCGGCAATATAAAGACCGTCTCCGCCCAAACGCAGGCCATCCCTACGGGAATTCTCTACAACTACGCAGACTTCGAGGGGGACCTCGACGTCCCTTGATACATCGATGTCAAGGTTATAGAAAGGAACAGATCACACTGACATCCAACGTAGCGGATGCTGCACTTATTCTGCATACATCGCCTTTTCCTGGGGAGCAGTGTTTGGTCTGTGGCGAGGTAGTGAAGGATAAAGAACATTTCCAATGTATCTGTGGTCAGCCAGGTATGTATTTATAATGTGATTGTCGTGGCTCAGCGTCTGATGTGCATTTATCGTAGATGATGGTTTTTCAAGTACTATAAAGTGTACTGTGTGCAGACTATGGCAACACAGGAGATGCGTTTGGTCAGATACAGATCCCCGACATTTCGTTTGCTCTTACTGTCGTTCACCTGCCGCTTCCATATATACTCGCCATCACGAAGACGCGTCCGCCGCTGCCAACGACGTGTCCGCAGATCCTCGCAGTCTAACAGACCCATACAACAGCAAAACTTATTCCTTTATAGCCCTACCCGGTAACACCGTCCAAAAGCGCCCTCGCAGGCGCTACAATGAACTCGAGCGACTCTATCAATGCTCTTGGCCTGACTGCACAAAGACATATGCAACCCTCAACCATCTCAATGCCCATGTCACCATGCAAAAGCACGGCCCAAAGCGCAGCCCGGATGGTGAGCAACTCGTCTATTTCTCTTCCTCACTAATGCCTCATTAGAGTTCAAGGAGATGCGAAAGCAGTGGCGCAAGCAAAAGAAGGAGCAGGCAGCTGCACTCGCCGCTGATCAAGCTAGTCTCGCGAGGCGTGCCAGCATGGGCAGTTTGTCAGGAGAAGACCTCCACAACCAGCGATTTCCATACTCCCCAACGAGCTCTATACCAAGAGGCAATAGATATCCCGGCGACGACCACTGGTCCGATGACTACAGTCGACCCAGGTACGATTCGTCTTGGGGCTCTGGCTACCACTCGCCTTGGGACACTGGCTACGACTCGTCTTGGCGCCGCTCGTCCGCTCGTCCGAGTCTGCCACTCCCTGGCTACCCCAGGTACGACTAGTCTTGGGACTATTCGTCCGCTCGTTCGAGTCTGCCACACTCTGGCTCAGGCTACAGGTACGACTCGTCTTGAGGCTATTCGTCCCCTCGTTCGAGTCCGCCGCACTCCAGCTGCATCTCGTCTTCTCTTAGTACTTTGTCCCCCAAATGACTTCGGATGCGAGTCATCCAGGACTTTTTTAGACAAGACCGATGGTATTTCATCCGACAGAGGTCTGCATCCGGTGGGCTGAGCTTTTCAAGATACAAGGCCATTGGAGTGTTGGAAGCGTTGGGATTACATTGAGAAAGTCGTCATATGTGATTGGCGGTACGAGTCAGGCTGTTACTATTAGCGTAGCCAAATCCCAAGCATGTCATTCAATGAGAGAAAACATCGTGAATGAACTGGAGCGCACGATGGAGAGTGGGAAGAAAAGTTGTAGAGACGAAGTAATTGGAAGAATCAATGTCAACGACATGACTTGCTGGTCAAGCCAATGGAGAAACGGCCAGTAAACGAACTCCACTCACACTTCGCCAGTATATCGGGCTTTCGGGTTCAATTTCAACATCCAGATATAGCCCCAGAGCCGAAAACCATAAGACTAAGAGGAATGTAACTATAAACCATAACGGGGGAAAACCTATCCTACATTACATTACAGTCCCTAAATTTTCACTTGCTTCAGGTTCCCTGCTACAAGAGAAGAATTCGAACCATCATCTCTAACCCTCTTGTTGGGATTTGGACGACTTCTGAATTTATAGAATACATGGTCCTCCACCAATTCATCAAGAAGCATCTCCAGTTTCGTCGTGGTCCGTTTAGAGAAACACTCGAATATCTGCGGGTAGGGATCTGTGTACGAGATACAGAGAGATTCGGTGTACGCATCCCTGCCAGCCTATAGATTCATGGTCAGACTCAATTGAAGGAGAACGTCAGGTTCGTGACGGGAGATTTAAGGCTCACAAGAGTCGGCGGTTCCTCGAATTTGACTCTCCAAGACAGCATCGGGGCAAGCCATAAACACCCCTTTCCCTCATTCGTCTTCAAGTACTTCTGAGCTGTATCGATGTCGGTTCGGGATTTGGTGATGTTCGTCTTCGCGTCGATGTATGTTGGAATCACGGTGTAAGTTTCGATTTCGGTGACCAGGTGCCCGACGGTCCACGCAGTTCCAGCATCCGCAACAGAAGAAAGGAACTTGACGACGCGTGCGAGAGATTGCTCATACCTACGAGAGTAAGTAACAATGATGTAGGAAAGCTTGAAACTCGGGCGAACCTTAACATCAGGCTGTTCGCTTGATAAGTCCCCAATACAAGATTCTCTGGAACTTGGGAATCAAGAGGTTGAGCTAACTCCTCGCCCATCCCTCCCAACGCAAATCCAGAACGGTGAAGCCACTGCAAGGATGGAGCCGACCCCAGATAGAAATCAACATAACCGCGACAAAAGAAATAGGATAAATATACCTCGGCACTATTTTCAGTGTCGTTTCCAAGACCCCACCAATCTTTTACTACCTGGAAAAATCAAACGGTAAGCACCTCCGACGGATTTGCTACAATAGAACTCTGACCATTGGAGCACGCTGTTTCCCCATAATGCCAGCTTGGTCCCGGTTGGACCCATATATTCTCTTGTGAATAGAAGTCATGTCAATCTTGTCCTTCGATAAAGACGTCTTCGTGTAAGCCTGGGTCCATTTGTGATTAATGTCGCCATGGATGGTGTTAATTTCAGTTTCGGATGGAAATTGTTGAATGTTGCCCACAAACTCGGGGAACGCGGCCCAATCGCCTTTGCGAATGAAGATCTCGTAGTAACCTAGGAGGTGGCTACCCAGGGAATCGTACAAGGTGGGCTCGGGTCGTTCATACTGGGGCTTTAACTCGACCCATTTTAGGAGGGTGGCTTTGGGTTGGTTTGGGGCGTTCGTGGGGGCGTTGGTCCCCAGCAACTCCTTTTTTAACTCTTCGAAATCGTCTGTCGTGATCACAGACTTCTTGAGATAAACAATCAAGTCAATTTTCCTCGACAGTCCTTTATCCCATGTGCGCATCAAACAATTGTATGACTCTGCAATTCCCCGCTGAGCGTTTGTCGCAAGGTCTGATCATTAGCGTTAGAGGACAAGATCAACGAGACCAAGTCCAACGAAACATACCGCAGAACACCTGAAATTGATCCAACAGCTGGAAATTGGGTAGGTAATCATTATTCCATTTTTCTTCTATCTCCACCCTCATGTTTTTCTCTATCACAGCAAGAGAGCCTTTGGTACTCGGATTTGGCTTGAATTTGTCATAATTTATGTTGAGTCGCCTCTTCTCCACCACCAATTTCTTGAAGTCGTTTGTGGATACCCGCATCCCCGTGTCATGCCCGTAGCATATCAAATTCAAGATTCTGATCTCGGAAAGGGTAGCACCAACCTTCAGCTGATCGTAGTTCAACTCGATAGCGTCCCGCACAGCTCGATACAACTCCTTCTCAACCTTTGCTTCCAGTAGGAAGCTAAGGAGTGGAAAAGGCATGTAGAACCATTGCTTACTGTCACGATAAAGCGCCGTTAAAACGAAGGGAGGCTCGTCGAGTGGTTTACCCTTGTCGTCTTTCGGAAGCTCGTAATCTTCAAGGGTGAGGACCCTACTGCCATCCCGTGGAGCGTTGGCTTTCAACACCAAGCGCTGATGAAGTCCAAATTCGAACTTCGCTTTCTCCCAATCGTTCTTTACGTTACTTCATCGTAACGAATAGTCAGTTTAAAGAATGTGTAAGTCGATGAAATGCTCCACTCACAACTTGCCATGATTAGCAATATACGGAACATTTCGGACAATCCTAGGCGTCAACTCGTAAATCTCGTAGTCATTTTGATCGGGAGAGAGAGCAATCTTGATTCTGATGTTGGGATTTCTGGGAATGATGTGTCCTTTAACCTCTCCCATCGGCTTAAAAATGGTCTCTGTTTAATGTCGAAAATGTCAGCAAACGCGTTGCCGGTCACCAGCATTAATATTCACCTCGAATCTTTTCAAGATCATTGGCTGAAGTCAAAGAAGTCTATCAGCAATGCAGAGACAGTGAACATCAAAACACCCTCACCAGTTTCGGTGGATGTCATTGTAGTTCAATGAGACCGATCAGTTGAGGAACAGTGTTCACCGTCCATAACTTGAGTTTTTATACCCCTCCAGGTTCAAGGTACCCGGGCAGATGGGGACCTTTGTCGGAGGAAGGATTCCCGAAGCTTTCATCCCTGGAGTGCCCTGACTTTTGAAGCCTGACCATTGACGTTTGTTCCTGTGGCCTGAAAACCAACTAAAGGACGGTCATGTATATGGGTCACCCAAAATGATCTCTTGGAAAGAAGGTGAGGTACTACGTCGTTTACATAATAACAAGCGATTAAAGTGTACCTTTGTCCGCACCATGACTCCTCGTTCTTCGAAAGAGAGCTCGTCGCCAGTACCAAGGCAGACAATTTGTTTGGGGTCACAATTGCAATTGAATGATGCGGGCGCTTGTTTCTCCCTTGACAACTCAGCTTAGCCTCCTTGGGCCTACGAATTTACCTTTACACCTTCACTCGGGAAGTCATGTCTTCCACCGTCGACTCTCAGTCAAATTCAGCAAACGTAGAGTCCTTCAACCACTCGTCCTCCAGTTTCTCCCAGAGCAAAGTCAACACCATTGGACGAGATTTGCATGAGACCCATCATCACTACCACGCAGTTGAAGGATCCAATAGCTGGCCCGTAAGAGCCCGTAGCGGTGTCCTTGGACGACTATGGAGCAGCATCGTGGAAAATTTTTCAGAATTTGGGTCGACGGTAAGTAGACTTTGCTACTAGTAACCTTGTCTTATCGTCTTTTCAAATTCTTCAGGAACGCGTACCACGAGAAGCAATTGAAGTTTTGGATGAACTTCATGGCCGCGAGAACTATAGAGTACATTCAGCCAGGCTCAACCAACGTTTTGCTGTTGTGAAAGTTTATCACGGGCGGCGTGCCAAAGAGGTGACCTTATCTACACTGCCTTTTGTTCTCTCACCTTGACGCCTAATTTTGTCGCTAGAGTTTCAAAAAAGCCGTCAAGTTGTATAAATGTTTGCTGTGAGTCGTTCCTACCTGGGACGAGAAAGTCAGAGGTTGATCGCATTCCTGCAAACCCAGTCATCCCTCCATAATCAGAATGATAGCCGTCTCTTCGCGCACTTGTGACGCCCCTTTCATCGTTTTTGACAGCAGTGAGTGATTCTTGGTCCTTGCATGAAGATTCAAGATTGTTATAGAAGTACACATTAAGACTGTGAAACTGGTTCTGTTGAAGCAAACATCGCGTCAGCTCTTACAGCAGGTCTTCCGCGCAGCGTTCGCCTGGGATTTCAGATAGTATGTATAATGCAGGCACCATCTCCAAGTCGTTGCGACTAATACCTTTCTGTTTAATAATAAAGGTTGGCGGAATATCAGTGCGTTGAAGTTTTTGGGAGTTTTCAACCTCTGATTTTTATACAGGCTGCTCTTGATTACCTGGCTGCTAACGACCTGCCGTTAGGTTCCCTTGGTCCAGATGTACGTACTGTTCTCCACTAGCATATGAGATGACTTTGACGGCGAAACCCTAGAGTTTTGAAGTATACATTACCCACGAAGATCAAGTCAAAATTGGGATAGATTCCAATGAACAAGTCGAAAAAATCTCGTTTGACAAAGATGACGCCGACGTTCTCTGGGAGTTGCTTGATACCTTGTGCGACAGGGTGTGTTCTATCGTTTCTCAATGGTTCTGCATTTCTGAACGGAGCGACAGACTTTCAGAGACGCGAACCGCCTTCTTTATAGTGAGCCCCTCCTAATTCTCTGTCCGGCGTTTTGCCAATCAAGTTTTCTTAGATGATGAGCGTTGTGAGGAAGAAGAATTTTCCGTCAGTGAACGTTTGGAATCTAGAAGAAGCAATATCGAGCCGCCGAATCCAACTATGCTCTTGTCTTCTTCTTCTGAATCATCCTCTGTTGCATCCCCTTCGTTCTCTGCACTGCGAAGAGAATTATCGTGGAGAAGATCACAACGAGGGTCCAAGACTATATCCTCCGTTGCCCGGCAATATAAGGACCGTCTCCGTCTGAATGCAGGTCATCCCTACGGGGATTCCTTACAACTACGCAGACTTCGAGGGGGACCCCGACGACGACCCATAAGGCATCGATGTCAGGGTTATGGAAGGGAGCAAATCACGTTGACATCGAATATAGAGGACGCCGTACTTATTTTACATTCGTCGCCTTCCCCTGGAGAAAAATGTTTAGTTTGTGGTGAGGTGGTGATAGAGGAAGAGAGTTTCCAATGTGTTTGCGGTCACGCAGGTACGCAGTTGTAATGTGACTGTTATGAATTGACTTGACGTGCTTTATCTTAGATGATGGCTTTTCAAGCACTATCAAATGTTCTGTGTGCAGATTATGGCAACATAGACAATGCGCTGCCCAAAATGCAGACCTTCGCAATTTTGTCTGCTCTTTCTGTGATCCACGTTTGCAACACCGTTACAGTCAAGAGGATATAGGCAAGTTCAAGTGCAGACTATGCTCCAAGTTATTCAAATCGGCCTTCTTTGTAAAACAACACATTCAGAAGAGGCATCCTGAATTTATGAACAAGACCGCTACACCTGAAGCTTTGAGTGAAGAGTACACGTCTTCTCCCACATTGAAATTTAAATCTTCCCGCCAAAGGTTCTCTGCTTGCGGTGCATGTCGCATGCGTAGAGTCCAGTGTGACCGAAAAGACGCTACCAGCCCAAATTCTGCCTGTTCAAATTGCAAAGTAAGTTTACTCTCATCTAGCTCTACCTGTCCTGACCGCTTCCAGGAGCGCGGTCTCAAATGCGTTGATGAATTCGCCGACGTGCATCATTCCTATCGCGGTCCTACAGCTGATATGATGCAAGACTTTGATCTTTCGCGTGTGCCACCTTTGGCCTTGAAAGGGATCAACGAATTACCGAGCTACGGTGGTGCGGTGGCCGGTCATGCGCAATTCCATTCCCCACCTCAACCCCTCTTACAGTCATCTTCCGCGTTCACATTCCCCATAGCAAACTCTCACAATCACAGAGTGTCACAGGGACAACTTCAGGGATCGCATTGGCAGCCTGACTACCAGCATGGTTCCTTCACCACTCATTCCACTGCCGGAAAAGTTAACTCTACACCTATTTATGATTCTAAGATGAGCTTCACTAGCGGCGGGCCCGTGTCGTTCTCAAGCGACGTGGTGATGGTATACGGAGACGAGAACTTACTGAATGCAGCTGATAAGCTGCGTGATGCCTGGGTACGATGCTTGTGATTTCGAGTATCATGCCAATTCTGACAATGACAAATAATAGAGTTACGTGGGGTGACCCAGCGTCTTCCTAATCTAAAGTCAAACACCTTTCTGCCTCCTTCGAATTACCACCAGAATATGCCTGATATGAATACGGGCTGTATTATGTTCCATGCTCAACAAGCCGCACGCTTCTAAAGTTGTCCTGTGCGCATATATTTTCTTCCCGGCATAATCTTTGTCGAGAAACACTGGTTCAGTAAACGAGCTCCACTCATGACTTGTCTCTTCAATCCCACCATTCACGGTAGATTCGTAGATCGGTATGTTGAACCACTTGTCAGGTTCAAGGACAAACCCAGCGTCTTTGGACGAGATCTGCGCTATCGCTGCGACTAAATATGTAACTGGCAATGTAGGACATCCAGCAAAAAGTACTTGCTCTCTTCCAAGACCGGTTCTGAGTCCAATACGAGTTTTATAGTATAGGCTGATTTCGTTTTCTGTAGCTCTGCTTGCTAAGGTTGACCATGTAATCAATCAGATTGTCTGACTGGAGTAATTTGTTGCATAAATGTAGTTCAGTGGCAAGGAAGAGATTTGAGCGGGATCGAGGATGAGTTTGTCCTCAAGTTTGAGAATGGAATAGTTGGGATGAATACTGGTATTGAGCTACAGAGTTATGGTTTGTAAACAAGAGAGCTCAGACGGAGTATACGTGTCTGTCTGAGGCCAGAAAGCTTCAAGGTGGAGTTCAGGTGACATTTGAGTCCTCAATGACCGGGCCGGCCCTGCTGGGTCCTTTTAATAAATCCTTCCTTCCTTCCTTCCACGAGGTTCTACGTCTTCCGAAAGAAAAGGATCAAAATGCGCGACGCTACACTGGCAAGAAGGTTGTATAGCCTTTCAGTCTTGGTCTGCATCAACCGTTCGAGTTCAACACCTTGGTCATGTCATCCACTGTCGACTCGGCAAACGTAGAGTCTTTTAACCACTCATCAGGCCTCAGTTTCTCCCAGAGCAAAATCAACACCGTTGGACGAGATTTGCATGAGATTCACAACCACCACTATCACGCAGTTGGAAGATCTGGCAGTTGGCAAGTACCAACCTTCAGTGATACTCTTGGACGAGTATGGCAAGGTATCGTAGAAACTTTTTCGGAATTCGGGTCGACAGTAAGTAGACTCTGCTACTAGTAATCTCGCCTTGTATTCTCAGATTCTTCAGGAACGCGTACCGCGAGATGCAATCGAAAATTTGGACCACGAACTTCTTCATTGCAAGGCTTATCGAGTCTATTCTGCCAAGTATAAGCAGCGTTTTAGTGTCGTGAAAGTTTTTCACGGGCAGCGCGCGAAACAGGCGCGCATGTTTACTCCGTTCCCCGTCTTCTCGTTTCTGAAGTTTTTTCTCGACTCGCAGATTTTCAAGAAAACTGTTAAATGGAACAAGCAGCTATTGTAAGCCGTTAACAGTGAAATCGAGAGCAAGTATATTGAACCGCGCTCTCGAATGATCAGCCATCCTTCGGTATTGAACATGATAGCAATTTCCTCGTGCAGTTGTGATACACCTTTTATTGTCTTCGGTAGCGGTGAGTGGTCTTCGACTTTTGCATCATGATAGGACTCAGTGTGTTCTCAAATAATCTGTCCAGACGGTGAAACTGGCACTGTCGAAGTACAAATAGCATCTGCTCTTACATCGGGGCTTCCACGTAGTATCCGTCTTGGATTCGAGATAGTAAGCAATATCCCCAGCTCATTGTTTCATTGCTGTTAATTTACACCTTGTTGCGCAACTCAGGTTGGCGGACTATCGGTACGCTCGTTTTCTTAAGGATTCTCTAGTCTGATTTACGTATGTAGGCTGCTCTTGACTATTTGGCTGATAACGGTGTGCCATGCACCTCCCTTGGTCCAGACGTGCGTGTCATGTTCATTGTTGGTTGTGTGAAATGGCGTTGACACTGGATTTCAGAACTTTGAATTGTACATTACACGGGAAGATCAAGTTAAGATTGGAATGGATCTTAATGAAGTTGAAAAAAGCTCAGATGTCCAAAATGATGATGACGCTCTCTGGGAGTTATTAAACACCTTATGTATCAAGGTATGTGTTTTCTGCCTTCCCTTGTTCTCACCTCTGTAAATGGAGTTGTAGACTTTCAGGAATGCAAATCGTCTTCTTTATGGTGAGCATCTCTCAACGGGTTCTTTCAGCATCTTGCAACTGACTCTGACTGGGTTTAGATGATGAGCATATTAAAGAAGAGGACTTTGAGTGCTCAGAGTCTAGAAGAAACAATCTTGAACTGCCAGGTCCAAATACGCCCCTACCCTCCTCCGAAGCATCTCGGACATTGCCTGATATATCATCTCCGTCCGAGTCTTTCCCGCTAAGAAGAGAACTTATGTGGAAACAATCCCAACGGGGGTCCAAGACGGTATCATCTATTGCCCGGCAATATAGGAATCGTCTCCGTTTAGCAGCTCATCCGTATGCAGACTCCCTACGACTACGCAGATTTCAAGGGGGACCTCGACGATCCATAACACATCGATGTCAGGGTTACGGAAAAGAACAAATCACGCTGACGTCCGATGTAGAGGATGCTGCACTCGTCCTACACACAGCACCTTTTCCCGGAGAGAAGTGTTTGATTTGTAGCGGGGTAGTCAAAGAGAACGAGGATTTCCGATGTGCATGCGGTCGCGCAGGTATGTTTACAGTGTGATTATGCCATGACTCGGCGCTCGACGCGTATTGTCGTAGACAATGGTTTTGCAAGTACCATAAAGTGCTCTGTGTGCAACCTATGGCAGCACGGGCAATGTGCTGGGCTAAATGTAGATCCCCGCAACTTTCTCTGCCCCTTTTGTGATCTAGTACGAGGTGAGTTTTCTGATTCATCACAGATTGCGATTGCCATCCTGATATCCAGTCAAAGACATGTCTTCTCATCGTCACCATGACCATGATTACCAAGGACCATCCACATCATCAATGTACCCTGTGCGCAATTCCACACTGTCTGAAAATCTCAATAACCTATCAACATTACTCAAGACAAGTGCTATTAATCAATCCTACAACGAGGCTTGCAAGACGTGCAAGGCAAAGTAGACCATGTACGAGAATCACAGCCTCACCTCCTAACGAATAAAATATCTCAGATTAGAGCTGTTATACAATTCATAATTGAGGTTACGAGCAATTGTAGATACACTTGTTGTAGGTGCAAAATAAAGGTATAATAGGAAAGAAAGAGCATGTCTAGAATCACAAATTGGTTGAGAATTTAGTCCGTAAGCAGATAAAAACGACAAAATATAAAGGACATGCCAAGACTCAAAACTCACTACATAGCACTTCTCGCCGTCAAAACAAACGATCAAACGACAACCTGGCCCGACGCGGATCACTCGACGGCAACCCAGCCCACGGCGAGTCCCTCCCCGTCCTCTGTTTCTCCTGAGGATACGAAAGAGAAAACCTCATCCCTTGCTGCTTCAACGCTTGGACCTGAGGTACAACCTTCTTCACCGACTTTATATCCTCATTTTTAGTCACAAACAGCGCAACATCCAACACTCGCAACCTCTTCCTCACTGCTCTCTCGCCGTTTCCACGAATATTCCACCGTGACGTTGCGAGATTGATGATAGCTTCGCCTGAAATAGGTCCGCACTTGGCCAGTCTGAGTTTCTCGAGGCGAGGACATAGGGTCGTGGTAGGTTCGGAAGAAGTTTCGGGAGTGAGTACTCTGAGAAGCTCGTCGCAGATGACTGGACCCTCGTTGTCGGTATGAGTAAACGTCGCCATTGGACCTAAGTCCAGCTGAATCCCGAGCATGGGCATACGGTTCCACCGACACTCGGTGAGAGAAAGTGTCGAGAGTTGGGGTGTAAGATGAAGACATTCCGTTAGGGCGTTGCTAGTAATGGGCAGTTCGACGTTTAGGGAACGAAGACTGCACGAAGAACGCTCAAGGAGGGAATGGAATGGCATCAATGTCATGATGTTCATGACATTAGGATGCCCACAGGTAACTTGGACACTGAGGTCCGTCAAAGAAGGCGTGTTGAGGTATTGGAATAGATTGCCGACTTCCTTCTCGGAAATGCGGGTGCTAACCTGTTGGTTGGTATATACGGCAAATTTAACCTCAAGACTGCGCAAAGAGGGAAGAGTGACGATGTCTTGGTCTTCGTGTACATTTACATGCGGGATAGGAAGACTGACGTGGAACGAGCCAGCCTGTAGGGAATCGCTGGCCTTGGCCAAGATGGACAGCGCTTGTTGTAGGGTCAGACCCTCTGGAGAGTAACAGAAAGACTTTAAAGTCAAATCCGTCAGCTTCTCCCACCGAATGGGTAAATGGTAGGGATTATGGACATAGTTGCAGAGGCTAAACACGCGCAAGTTTGGCGCCTCTTGTAAAAGGTCTGAGAGAGAAAAGTCGTGTGGGCGTTCTCCAGAGGACATTGACCAACATAGGTCGTCGCCAAAGTCGAGTTTCAGAGTGTGAAGAGATGATAGTCCTTGGCCCTTTAGCGGTAGCCAAGTTTCGAGAATTGAAGAAGTGAGTTTCAGATCCAGATACCTCCACCTAGAAGAGAACTCGGGTTGAAGCATGGCACGCATGAAATCGCCGTATGCTCGTGGTTCTGTGGGTCTGGAGGAAGAATTTGATGAACGATGACCGGGATAGTCGTTGTATGTAGCGCTAAAGGAGAGGGATATAGGAAGGCTTCCGGACCTGCTTAACCAACTACTCATCCCCAAGCTTCTCTGGTTCAAAATCTTCTCGACACCTTCGTCATTATAGTGGTACGGGATATGAATGTGCAACGACTTCCAAAGCCGCGGGTCTGCAAGTGCTATCTCGCGCCATAGCCTGCATATTCTCGTAAGGAGTAGAGGTGCTTCTTTTATGCTCCTGACGGGGTTGTGGTCGTCGGAAAGACAGTGAATGAATATCTCGGAAATGAGTTCGGATGAGAGACGTCGTATGGGTGAGATAAGAGCTCGGTGAGCGTCCATTTTCGCTGCAATGTAGTTGCGCCGGACGAGGCGCTTCTTGATGGAAGCTCGCAGAGCAGCTATCTCCTTGTCGATGTCATCGACAACTTGCTTGGATTCCTTCAGCATTCCTCTGATCAAGCGACTCTCCTCCGCTGAAGCCGAATAATTGGTTTTGAGAAGATGGGTGAAATGAGAGTCGCCTTTTAGGATAGACATGTCGGTCGGTGACTCGGTAGACATACCACGGTGACGACTCGGAGGTGTGTTGGCGCTCGTGTACAGCCTGGGCTTGAGCTGCCTCTATAATCAAGGTGACCAATTTTTATCTCTCACCTATCGAATAACACTCTAAACGGGTGCAGACTCGATGAATCACCGAAGACTGGATGTATTTCCAACAAGAGAGTGGACGAAGCAGAGCGCGCGTGGAAAATCTCACCTCAGAGTTGCTCTCAGGCTATTGTCTACTTCTTACATCTTGTTTTTCTGAATCGAACATCCATTGTCCTGCGTCAAAAGTTTAAAACTTCAACGCTATTCAGCTCTGCGGTATAAGTTTTCTGTCCCTTTTCAGCTTACTCTACGTATAGATTGCAGCCCAGACATATAGAGAATTACATTGCAAAAGGTCGTCATACAATTACACTTGCATCGAATATATATTTACCGAAGCTAAGTCGAAATCATACCTCTGCGCTATCGTCCCGGACAACGGTGTCGGATGCCATTGGATCCCACCTCACCACCTCCTTATCTATTCGTACACCTGGGATTGCATGTTTGCTGCCAGATGATATGCTTCCAACGTCCAAGTTTGTAGCGGAAATGTCGCCTCTGCTGTTCAGTCTAACCTCGTTGACAAAGGTCTTGCTTCTTCCTCCGGAAACGGCCGCGCGCGAATTCAGTAGAAACTGTCGGTGAGTTTGCTGTAAGACACGAATGACCGGTAGTCTGTGATAGAGCCCGACTTACAAGGAGACTGTTTGAATAGAGCTTGCCTAACGTCCAGCTGGGAGTGTCGAAGAAGTTCTTGTTAGGGAATGCCAAGAATACGCTGACTTGAACTATGGCCGTGATAGCTGGGCAAGTTTAAGCTATGTATTCGGCGTAGGAATGGGGGTTGGATACCTGTGATACTACCGGTCTCGACAGTGTAACGCACGATTCTTGTAACAGCATCATGAGTGCGTGGTGACAAGAAACGTTGCCGTTTAAACTGACAATGACTGGTCGGCCTCTAAATTCTTGCAACGGGTACAGATGTACTTACATAGAAGATCATACACCCTGCAATGATGAGATCGCAGAGGGCACTGCTTAAAAGCCAAATCTACCACCGGCGAATGAGCATCACAGAAATTGACATGAACGGGAGAACAGACTGTGACACAAGTTGGCTTTGAGGATAGGTTGGATCTGTCCTCGATCAGTTTACTGATTACTCCTTGGCCAATTCCAGACCCAATTTGAAGTGTTGCGAGCTGCCGAAATGTAAGCTGAGGGTTTGGAACGAGAACTTAATACTCACCAGGGCCACTAATGAACCCATGATTTTGGATCCAAACAGGAGGTAGAGTCGGTGTGCATAATAGAGTTGTACAATCCCGGCGATGAGGGATCCCAAAATGCAGACCGGAAACCATGTCAATCTGCTGCTGTTGAAGGCTTCGAGGTTCCCATACCCAGAGCCAAATATAGTGTAGCTGTGGATTTGACGTCACTGGTACACTCGAGTCGAAGTATTGCGTCTACTTACGCGCAATAACTCATGATAGCTGTCTGCGCAAGTTCGAGAATGAGCAAAGTATAAACGATGGCCTTGACACTGTTTCTGTCGCTTGGAAACGAAGTATAGTAATGGTCTTTGATATAGTAAGGGAAAGGGAAGCTTATGAGCATTTGAAGCTACAGTTAGGACTGGTGCACGTACAGACTTGCACCAATAGGGAGCCCATGAGGCCATAATTGAAAAACATCCCGAACAGCTATAATGAGTATCCCGTAAGTAAACCTTTGCTATAGAATCCTCGGTGAGGTTTCTTACCTGAGGGGCCGTACTGAACGAACATGTCCATTCAGTGAGCCAATCTTCAAAAGCAAAGATGTCAAGAGAACTAACCGTTCGCCTATATTACCTGGGATGTCAGACATGCTGAAGCTTTTCGAGTTCTAAACGAAGGTTGACCAAGGATTTATATGTTCCATTGACTATAAGGACTTGGTGGTGGGGAACAGCCTTTCGTAAATGCCGAATGCAAGACCCAAATCAGCGATAACAACATCACAGCATAGAATGAATTAGGGCAAAATCTCCAGACTCCAGTTTTGATCATAATGGAGCTTGATGCCGTTGTAAACGGATGTTTCCTCCTTCATTCAGCTATGTGCATCAAAGAACTACGATACTCCAGCGATCAAGTCAGAAGGTCATAAGAATACTGACTAATAGCCCGGCCGATGTTACCCATCCAGTAACAGAAAATTGGCAAGATTTCGCTGTAAATAGGTTTCCGCCTTCAGTGGGTGTATGATTGGCCCCGCAGAAGATAAGATGGGGGTCGGAGAGTCGTGGATGTATGGGATACCTGGTACCGGCTCTAGATCGAAACACAATGTTCTCGGCCAACCTAAGCTGAGGCTAAACCCAAAGTGCAAACTGCGCCAACAATAATCATTGCAAGAACCAACCGTCCCGACTCTATTTAGTATTCAGTCAAGTGACGCGCGTCGGTTTTGAAACTAGAACCGGCGATGACGAACCAGTATGCTAGGCTCTATTGAAAGTTGGGACAAGTTGTAATCAACGAGGGTGCGAGCGATTGATTGTAAGGGTTCGAAGATTTGGATTCGGTATCATATATCACGTTCTTAGCACATAGAAGTCCTGGAATGGAAGCGTAGACGAAAGGAAAAACTTCCGGAAATGCACACAACTGCTCCCCATCCGTTATATGTAGCACAGGAGAACGATAGAAGAAGACTTCCCGACCTGCTCAGCCAGCTAACTATCCCCAAGCTTCAACCTTCCCGACACCGCCATCGTTGAAGAGGAACATGAAACGATTCCCAGCTGCCAACGCTATGTCGTGCCATATTCTCGTGAGGAATAGAAGTGTTCCTTTTAGGCTCCTGATGGGATGGTGGTCGTTAGGGACCTGGGACATTGAATGAGTATCGAGAGTCCGGATGAGAGGCCGAACTACAGGTCGGTGGGCGGCAAACGAAGCAATTCTTTATGTATGGAAGTTTGAAGAACGAATGTCCTGCATTTTTCTGATCAACCTTCACCAAAGCCGAGGATTTGGTTCTGAGCTGCTCATCGCCTTTCAAGACAGAGTTTTCGGCAAGTGCCGATAGACGTCGAGTCCACTGTGACGAATTGCGTTGGCGCTCTTGTACACGTTGACCAGCTATTTGCTCTCACCTGTTAGAAAACTCTCTAAACAGTGCAAAATCGACAGATCGCCGAAGGCAGAATATAGTATCAGAATCAGAGCGAGCGCGTGGAAAAATGCTGCTCCGAGTCGCTTCAACTCGTTCTCGTCCATTTCTCGTCCATATCTATCGACTCAAAAGGTTTGAAATCCAACCAAGTTTTAGCTTTACAGTTTCAGGATTCTGAGTTGAGAACGAAGAGGATTTTCTCTGAGTGTGTCCTCTTTTCTATGTACTATTATTCTACTGACAGACTGAGGAACAAATCTACAGTCAGAGCCCAACCTCATCACGTATAGACAATTGACATAGTAAAACAACGCGTCAAGGGCATTTATCAATGTGACTACGGCAGTCTCAAGCCCAGGCTGAGCGCACTTAAAACGACAAGACATCACAAGCCAGAACTATACAGGTTTTGCTCTCAGGCATCCACGGCCGGTACATTTAGCACGAGTTCCTCCTACAGAATCAGAGTGTTTTGCAGGAGAGAAAGAGACGGAGGTTGTGCCTTCGATTATTCATTTTTACGACGTCGGGCAAGTAATTGCAAGCTGTTCTGCTATTCATTTCCTTTTCGTTGCATGACCATACATCGTACAATTACATTTACGTCGAATATTTACAGAGTACCCCAAGCTGCAGATCGATGGAAATCACACCTGTGCGCCGTCATCCCGGATAATCAATCCCGTAGGATCCCATCTCACAATCTCTTTCTCCACTCGCACACCGTGGACCGCATGTTTATTGCTGGAAGGTACACTTCCAACATCCAGGCTCATAGCAGATATGTCACCTCTGCTGTTCAGTCTAATTTCGTTGACAGAGGTCTTGGATCTTCCTCCGACAACGAGTGCTCGCGCATTCAGTAGAAACTGCGTTTGCTGTGAGGCGCGAGTTATTAACAGTGACAATAAGGCCTGGACTTACAACAAGATTGTTTGAATAGAGCTTGCCCAATGTCCAGCTGGGGGTGTCGAAGAAACTATTCTGGGGGAAGGCCAAAAATACGCTGACTAGAACTATGGCTGTGACGGCTGGGCAAACTTTCAGCCGTTATATTCAGCAAAGGGGCGGCTGATTGATACCTGTGATACTACCGGTCTCAACAGTGTAACGCACAACTCTTGTAACAGCATCGTGGGTGTGTGCCGACAAGAAACGTTGTCGTTTGAACTGACAATGATTGATCAGTTTCCAGATTTATCATTGTAGTGAGTAGTGATATACTACTTACATAGAAGATCATAGATCCTGCAATGATGAGATCGCAAAGGGCACTGCTTAGCAGCCAAATCTGTCAGGATAGCTCGAATAAGCGCTCTGAAAGTTGATGTGAACGGAGGAACAGACTGTTATACAGATTGGCTTTGACGATAGGTTCTCGGATTTGTCCTTTGCTATTTTACTGATTATCCCTTGACCGATGCCAGATCCAATTTGCAGTGTTGCAAGCTGGCAGAATGTCCTGAGTCGTGGATCTGGGACGAGAAGCTTGGACTTACCAGAGCCACCAATAAGCCTGTGGATTTGGACCCGAACAAGACAGGGCATAAGGTAAATTTTCTCGCAAAACACGGACCAGCAAACCCAAAAAAGTCCGCATCTCACGGTTCCCCTAACATCAGCTCATCCTGCGTATCTCCCGAGTCAGCTCACCAGTCGTAAATTGCGAGTCAGCTGAGAATGCCGTTCTCAACGAGTCAGCTGAAAATACTGAGCCAATAGAGCCGCATCTCACAGATGAGCTCACACATGTATACCAGATAAAATAAATATGAATATGTATTAAGGTCTAGCATTACTTAATAGAGCACAATATGATTCATCAAACCAGACAGAATCCACTAAGTCCAATAAGTACCCTCAGACATGCGTACATAGTACGATGATGGGTGTAGTTATGACGTTAATAGTCATGATTGTGTAGAACCTACGGGGTGCTTATATTTACCAAATAAGGTAAACATAAGTACCCCGTAGGTTCTACACAATCATGATTGTTAACGTCATCGTTCGAACTGTACACTACTAATTGTAATAAAGACTCAGAGTCTATTGTGGCGAGTATTTCAGTGTAGTTATCTATTGCTGGTATTGATACATATATTTGCCCATAAGTTTCTTTTCTATGTTGAGCACATTTTCAGCTGAGCTGTGTTTTGCGAGAGTCAGCTCACCCGTCTTTTGCGTATCTTTTGTTCCAGTCCGCTGAAGCGTATTTTGCGGGAGATCTGAGCTGAGTCGGATGACACGAGAACTGCCGAAGTCAATGACAGGAGAAAAATCCAGAGTGAGCTGACGCCGTGAGGGAAGGTAGTCCAGCAAGCTGACTCGCTATATACGGGACAAAAAAGGTGCCGTTACTTGCGAGAATGAGCGCATGTAAACTGGCCCGTGTGATGCGACGTTTTTGGGGTTTGGCGGACCGTGACTTGCGGAAATTTTTACCCTAAGGTGTGAACAAGAGGTATAACCGGTGTGCGTAAAAGAGCTGCACAATACCGGCGATGAGAGATCCCAGAATACAGACCGGGATCCACGTCAATGCGCTTTTGTTCAAGACCGCGATGTTCCCGTACCCAGAGCCGAATATAGTATAGCTATGGGGATGGGGTTTGATTCTTTCAAGTCAGTGGTTGACATCGTGCCTACTTACGCGCAATAGCTCATGATCATTGTCTGCGCAAGCTCAAGGATCAGCAAGGTATAAACGATGGCTTTGACGCCGTGCTTGTCTCTGGGAAATGAGGTGTAGTAATGGTCTTTAAATCGTATAAAAGGCAATGAAAATCTGAAATTGCTGAAAATGGTAACGTACAACTTACAGACTTGCACCAATAGGGAGCCCATGAGACCGAAGTTAAAAAACATTCCGAACAGCTATAGCGAAAGAAATATAGTATGTGACCCTTTCTACAAGATCCTTAAATTAGACTCGTTACCTGAGGAGCCGTACTAAATGAACGTATCTCATCCAGTGAGTCAGACTTGAAATTGGAAGATATCAAGAAGACTAACCGTTCAGCTATATTGCTTGGGATTTCGGACATGTTAAAGTCGAATGAGTATCAGACGAAGATCGATCAAAGACAGTCTGCGCTCCATTGTCTTATTTAACTACGGCGGTTTTCATTCTCAAGCTAAGAATAGAAGATGCAGAATAGCCTTCCGTAAATGCTAAATGCAGGTCCCAAACCCAAGGTACTTACGAATAGTACATCAAGAGTAGGAGCGTGGCGTGGAAATCTTTCCAAACACTTCAAATATTCATCTTCTTGCGTTTTCATCATGATGCAACTTGATGTCACTGTAAACGGGAGTTTCTTCACTGTATATCAAAGATACGTCGAGCTGAAAAGTTTGATGCTACGCACTTATCGGACACCTGTATATCAGAAGGCCGGTGGGAGTCTACCGCAATGATAAGAGATAGTTCCCCCTTCAATTCGGCGTGTGATAGATTGACGCCAGAGGGGACAGGATAGCAATCAAAGACTTCCGGGAGATATGAATGCCGTCTCCAAAAATTCGAGCGGTTCATATTTAGGCGTTACGGCCGTCGTAGCTCGCACGACTCTCATAGATATCTAACGCAAAAAAGAGATGAGCTCTATGTAATTAGTATTTATTGAACTATCAGCAGGCCTTAGACCAATCTTAGACCCCGCGTTGTGATATTTACGGCTAACCAACGGATAAAATAATTTTACATAGACCACAGCATTGTAAGCAGTTACAAAAGAAATTATAGCGACAGGAGCCATTCGAACTAATTCCACCATACCTCAAGCGAACAATCGAGATAAACTGGAAGGTAACCGTTCTAATAATAAGAGAATCAGGAGAACGACGATGACAATGTCTGAACGAGGCCATTGTCGATTGGGGTGCATTGACATAGATAGTTCTTCACGCAAGCCTTCTTTGACTTCAGATGGCTGTCGGCTGTCATGTACCTTTGATTCTTCGCTGTTATCCGATTCCGCGTAGGAAGAATCATCGTGGGAGGTCCAAGCACTTGAATATGTGCGTGAGGTCTTTGCAAAACTTGCCGGGCGGTTTGCGGCAATCCGTACAAGGGGGTGATTGATAGTATGACTGAAGTAGTGCTGCTGCTTTTGAGGGCGCCTGACAGGTTCACACCTTTCGCAGATGTGGACCAGGTGCTCGGAAGACAGATCCGCTGAGAATCCGATCAGTAAAAGTCCAGATAATAGTCATGAAAAACATACTACACAGAACACAAACCCAGCGAAAATCAGCACCAACAACGGAACAATCACAACAAATGCACCGCGTCTCATCCTGAATATTTTCCCTTTCGACTGTCATAAAGTGGTCTTCACTATAGTGATAACAGCGATGAGTACTAAGAAAGTAAGAGGTGATCTTGACATACTTTCCGTCCTCTATGTCAGTGGAGTTTCGAGGATCTTCCATTCTACTGCGTGCATCAGAATCATTATCTGTATCGGACGTAGATTGATCATCAAATGTAAATCGCACTGAACGTCCAGCACGAACTCCGCTACGAGTTGTTTGTCGGCTTTCAGGAATGGGGCTGCGTCCCCGCTCCTGAACACGGGCACTCAAGCTCGCTTCAGCCGAGTCAGAAGGCAGGAGTGGCAATTGCAGAGGAATCGTGCTGATTCGGTAAGCATTGCTAATCATCGAGGATGCTTTTTCATGAAGGCACTGGTGAACTTTGAAAACAGTATGCCACTGCTTATGATACTTGAAGGGGAAATCCTTGCTGAGACACCGAACACAAAGATTAGTTGGAAGGGAACTGAAGTCCTCATCTGCCCAGCAATCCAAGCAAATGATTCGTGGCCCAAAGATGAGTGACGTGCATGAGTCACAAAAGAGATCACTGAACAATTACGGTCAATAATTCAGTGACATGGGACGCATATCCTTACCCGTGAAGCGAGGGTGGAGTCCACCGACGGTCAGATCTGGAGAGAAGATAACAGAAACGAAATTCTTGGGGAGGAGTGATAAGTAGTAAACTGGCTAGTTCGTGCCATTCAGGATTATCTGGATAGTGTTCACCGACTAAATACTGAAATCTGTTCAAATCCATTCCTCTTCTTAAATCACGAAATTTCGTAAGTTTATATTCAATCCCAAAGTTGCCGTTTTTGAGGTGCACTTGGTGCATGACTGCCTTTAACGCAAAAGACCAGAGTGTTGAATATCTTGTTTTCGAAACATTAGGAGTAGCTCCCATGTCAGGCAGCCGACACTGTGGGTGTTTTCGCTTGTGTAATAGCGCAAAACGATATCTGTGGACCCACACCGGTGTTTGAGAAAGGGATAGCTGGCATTCGCCATAACGGGCACACATCAGTGTTCCCGATATGTCGTACTGTTCTGATAAAGAAATATGCTAATAACTGTTATTTGCCAGGTACAGAAAACAATAAAAAAGGCCTACCGATTCAAACCGAGTAATAGTCAAAACAGCCTTGAGTTGATACTGAACCTTTTCATCGGGGTGGTCATCGTCAAAACAGGTGAGTTCTGCTTCAATCCGACCAGTTTTTGACTGAAACAGGCCCGAGATTTTAAGCATTCCACGAGCAAACCTGCCATAACCTTCAATACATCCAGAAGACTCATCATATGTATCAAATTGCACAGCTAGCATTCCAATTGGATGCACATAATGCATCCCATTGTTGAGAAAACAATGGCCAGTCCAGTAGCCTTTTAAGCCAGAAATGCAAGCCTCTAAATCTGAGACATCATGGAAATCATCTTTTAAATGTGGTGGATCTTTGATATAAACTTGAATATCAATATCTTCAGAAGAATTGATGAGATTCTCATCAGACATGTTTATGTCTGAAGTTGCTGATAAGATTGAATTTGGAGATGTGCTGTACCCAGAGTACTGGTGCAAAATTCTATAAGAGAGTTTTAAAGAGTTATGAAATATTGACTTACCATTCCATAGGCAAACAACTTGAACTGTGCAGGCAAATCAAGCCTTTTTTGTGACCAGACAACTGAAATAGAGTCAGAGTTATCTCTGGCAGTTTCCATGAGTATCCAAGTACCTTGAAGGACAGATCTTCGGCTTGCAACAGCTTCAAATAGTGTGTTGAATGTGGAAGCAAACTGGTGCAATACTGTCCTGACATTAAGGAAGGAGTTGCATCCTATCTGCAGAATGGAAACATGGCGCCTGATTAGAAGGTACATCAATGTATAGAAATACTGGATATAAGTGATAAATATGGCAAAGAGTTTGGTAAGTGAGAATAAGCACTAACCCTTTCAATCTGGTAGCGCCCAAGGAGAAGTGACAGAGTATCAGCTCCATCTATTTCATAATTGAGGGCTGAGAGCTTCTGTTCCATCCTATGTTCCTCAGTGATCATGTATGTAGTAGTTTGGTGGGTAAGATTACTATCCAACTCATCATGACATGGGGAAGTTGATGACAATATGGCTTCCAATGGTTGCAAGATGAAAAAGCAGTGGTCAATTATTGAACGATTGACAGGGAGCACATCATCCAAGAGTTCATGTAAGATATTAAGCATGGCACATATCCTGTTTCTGTATGCCCATACTGCATGATGTCTTCCTAAATACCAAACCATATCAATGTTAGCAAAGGCTAGCATAAAAGAACCAACCTGTAGCACAGTATGCTAGCCATTGCAGAAGGCTGAGTAATGTTAGATATGTAACAACAAAAAAATAGCAATTTTTGTACCTCCAACCTGGTGGTCTTTCTGCCAGAGCTGCATTTACTTCCCAGACACTCACATACCCACTTGCATCTCCATCAAAAGCTTCAAGTATACCTTGAAGGTTGGCAATGTTGATATATTTCAAGGTCCACTTTTCTGCTGTGCGCTTTCTAACAGTGTCCATTACCTTCTTCAGTGCTTCACGTTGACCAATGGCATCCATTGTCTCTCTGCCTTGATCAGCTACAGAGGTAAGAGCCAAAAAATGGTCAACCACTTCTGACTCATGGAATTGTGCAACGTAGAAATCATGCAGGGTGAAAACAAATTCAGATGCAGGGACTGAAAGCTTCCAACCCTGCAAAAGGATGTGTTATATCAGATATAGCCTGGGGATATTGAAACATACCATTTCCTTCCAAATGGCATAAAGATCCTGTGAGATATTAACAAATATTGTCACTCTGAGGAGATAAAGACATACAGGATCCACAATGTGATCATGGGGTCCCTCTTTAATTGCAGTTATCACCCTATCACCCTGTCTTGCTATGCTTTTTTGTAGTTCCTTAATGTCCCTTTTCTGGACATCAAGCTTCTTTGAGAATAGAATCATATTTGTTTTTAAAGTATGATCTATGTTCTCACTGAGTTCTAGTTTGAGTTGTTTGACTGTGTGGATGGTAACAAGCTCATCTTCAGGAAGTGTCCCTGCATGACTACTACCTGTTGTTGGAGGGTGCCAGAAGGCAGAAACCCAACGTGGTTTCACTTCATGATTGAAATCAAAACGGGCAAGACCTTCTAGTGATACAGAACGCATTAAGCGTGAAGCATGATATGATGGTGGCAAAGGTGGAGGATTGTATGAAGTTATGTGTGGACTGCCAGTAGAATATCCTGCCCATGGATTACATATGGATTTTTTTGAAGACTTGCTTATAATACTGACCTCCATAAACAGATGACCCATGTGACTTATAGCTATTTGGAGGCCGGTTCTGCCGAGAATAAGAAGAATTGCCATATATGGAAGGTTCATAAGAGGGCAGAGGGCCATAGGTGGATGCAAGAGATGCTGTTTGATTTGGCATTTGTTCTATTGGTGCAGGCTGAGTTGATTGATAGAACCTATCTCACCAGTTAGTTTCTGCAGCTGTTATGTTGTCACTTGGCTGGGACACAACTTACTTGTATTCCATTTCAATTAATTGAGAAAGAATGCCATCATCTCGGGCACATGCTTCACTCCCACCTTTTGAATTAATATAGGACATGATTTTTTTCTCGACGGGACTCAGCAAGTGCTGGAAGACTGTGATGATGCCTTCTTGAATCACATCTTGAATTTCAGAGGATATGCTGTGTATCTTTTGAGCTGTGAATAAGGTTAATGAAAATTCAATTTCTTTTTGATGCTCGGCAAAGATGTTCGTCCACTCCGAAAAGCGGAAATCGTATGTTAGGCCATTTAATAACTTGACTAGAATTCCTGGTCAGTTGCCAAAGTTGAGGGATAACACAGTATACATCACCAATCAGACGTTTCTTTGAATATGTATTGCACAAGTTCCCGCAAGTCTCGATATCCTCAGCAATATTATTGCATCGTTTAGTTAGACGGTCCTGTACCGTGAACATATTGTCAAGCGCCTGTTGGTCTGGTTTTATGGATCGGAGCCTGCAGGGTTTGTAGCAAAAATGTTTCCAATCAACGTTGATGATATACTCACTGCACGAGAACTTCCATCATCTCTTGCATCTTCACAAGTAATGCGATAACTTTTTGATCATTTTCTCGTCGCATCAGCTCTAGGCTGACTACAGCTTTGAATGCTAGCACTGTTATGCCTGAATCATTCAGAGCTACTCATCAGTTGCTGGAAGCATGGACTGGAAAGGACATACCAATGAAGGGGTGTATTCTTTGAACTTCATCTAAAATCTTCATCAAAACCTGGCTAGACTCCTCAAAAGTCTTGATTTTCTCTTCTAGTGCCTGGAGATTGTGACCACCTTTCTTTTTATCTAGCGAACGGTTTTCTGTACATCCTTGGTTCAGTATTTTGAAAGCCATACTAACGATCCACGAACCGTACTCAGCTTCGTCAGGGCTGTCATGCGTTCGGGTAGATTCCGAGCATCTGGAGCCCTCCGAAGGAGCGCTAACGGAACTGCTGGTCTGACAAGACATTTCGGCACTACTTGGGGTATTTTCTATGCTTCCGACTGAAGAGTTTATAAATTGCAGTAGGCGCCGGGCCTCGTGTCTGGGAAACATCTCTATTTCACAGACTATAGCAAGAGACTAGTACTTATGTGATTAGAGCCTACCACGGAAGCAGAGTGAGCAACGACTTGATCGGTGACCTCAGGCCTCATGCACACGTCTTACGACAGGAAGAATCATCTCTCATAGTAGTAAGATAGAGATAGAGATAAAAGAGCTGAACGTCGAAAACTTGGTTACTAGGATGGTCCGGTCGGGCCTGGCCCGCTGGGTCTTCTCTAATTCAAGCTGAACTTGTTCGCTTCAAGTGGTAGGTTGATCAAGAGAGAAATAAATGTTCCTACAGAAGGTTCAATATTGCATGTGTTTTGGAGAGTTGTGAGAAATGATGGAGGAACAATGGATTTAGATCCGGATAGCATGTAGCATTACATGTATTGTGGTTGACGGACAGGATTGTGGGGGCGGAAAGCTTGAACTCCGGAATACTGGAATGCACTGGTGATATCTTGACACTTCGAGCAAGCTTCGAGAAACAAAAAAGAAACAGTTGATTGACATATAACATCCCATACCACCGACGGGACTCGAACCCGCAACCTTCGCCTGCCAGTATAGGAAAGCGACGCCCTACCATTGGGCTACGATGGCTCATAACAGAGACCCTCAGCAAAACTTTTACAAGATCACATTTCATTTGTGGAGCATAACCTGTAATTGCACTCATACCGGTAAATTTCAACGGATTCGAGCTTAAAAATGGTCAGATCTTCCGTTCCAGATGCGACCTTGTTTATTGTTCCAAAATTACATGATACTTCAAGTTCTTCTGATTTAATATCTAGTTGCATGGAGCTACAAAAAGAACAGTTAAACTATGCCCAGTAAATCACATTGGATCCACATACCGTCCAAACCGGTCACATTACGCGCGTTTTGGCAAACAAATCTCGGA
This sequence comes from Stygiomarasmius scandens, assembly GCA_037954225.1. Lineage (NCBI taxonomy): Eukaryota > Fungi > Basidiomycota > Agaricomycetes > Agaricales > Campanellaceae > Stygiomarasmius > Stygiomarasmius scandens. The sequence goes on from JBANRG010000054.1 coordinate 77,014, forward strand.
GCACTGCTCGAGTTACTCGTAAACGTAAAGTTTTCGAAAGCGATATTATCGCATCCAACAGCTGGACTGCACTCAATATCAACAGCTGTCATACGCATCGTCAGTTTGACTCGAGCGAGAGAAGGGAGAATTTTGATGTACCGGTGTTTGAGAGTATCGTTCCGGACCAATCGATGAAGGTAAAATCGCTATACATCAGTGTTGAAGGAAGGTCACCACTACGATTGGGCCAATGTTTATCAGGACCTGAAGAATTATCACAGTGAAGGACGTACGAATGACCGTCATTTGTTTGATACATATGAAGAGGCATGTCAATCCGGTCATATACAACATTTTTTGCGGTCACGTTGTGCACTCTGCCTAGACGACGTTAAGACGAGAAGTGAAAAGACAAGTACAGACGAAGTACCAGTTCCGCCGCCGCCGCCTGTTGGTGGTTCGCCATTGGCAGACCCGGTCCAGGTTTTAAAGTAAATCTATTCGTGCTCGTGAGCAAAAGCTGTCGATCGAATCAGTGCAACGAAACTCACAGCGTTATGCATGTTTGGTTGAATGTTCTGGTCAATACGAATCATCTACAAGTTTCGAGTGAGAAGGGCACACGAATGTAGATGTGGCTGAACTGACTTTGAGATCTTCCATGTGAACGTTCTCGACAATATCACTCTGCAAGATAGTCAAACACAAGGATTGACTGACGATTGAATGAAGGACAGACCAAATTAAAATACTGCCCCAATGAGCCAAAAGCGATACCATTGCCTCCATGACAGGTAACATTGCGGACAAAGAGATTAGTCGAGTTCTTAGTATAGCTATTAGTCCAAATTTGAACAGTATGGAGCTTCAACTTACACCCTTGATGGCCAAACAATCATCTCCGCATGTAATGTCCCAGTTCAGCAGTGTCACATTGTCACTGACGTACGTATTAATACCATCTGTATTTGGAACGATGCTACAGGAGAAAGACATTATTAGCATTTTTCTCAAAGCCGACACAAAACCCACTTTTGACCAAAGAACTCTGGGTTCGAGTTACTCGCATTGCAAGACATCCCATCATACACAACGTTTCTCGAGTGCGAGACAGTATTACACCAGAATGGCTGAGACTCGATGCGGAAGTTTCTGACAACGCCGTTGGTGACGTTGTTTAACGTGAAGGCAATAGGTCGACCATCCCCATCTTCGCGAGTACGATTAGTGAAAAAGTCCCACCAAATCTGTGTCGGTAGTGTGGTAAGTTGCAGACGAATACGTCAGAGAATAAGTTATATACTTACTTGGCCATTTCCTTGAACACCTCCGGTATTGTGCGCGTCAATTTCGAAATCAGAACCGGTGATGACGAACCAGGATGCTTGGCTCTGATGTACAAAATGTGAATAGCAGAGACGTGAAGAGGCGGAAATTTCTCACCTGGATGAAAACGACACGATAGGTATTCTCCGGGTTCAACCAAAACTCAATGTCAGGTACGAACTATACCGAAGTAAATGTAAACTGAGCGTTCAGGACAGGTATGCACAGATTACGCACACTTAGGAAACCATGAAGGTCCACTTTTGAGGATTGCAAATCCCAAGTCATCTTTCTTGTAATATTATAGGTCCCCGGTTGGAAGGTCGTCGTTCCAAAATGTCCACATTGTGCAATAGCTGCTTCGACCTGAGTAAGAAAGCTCAGCAAATGCAATAATACAAAGTGGACCACAGACCTGGTCAGTATCATCCATCCCATCTCCAAGCGGACTAACTACACATTCATCCGCCGATGTCAAACTGGCCGACAGTACTCGAGGAAGTAGCAAATTCAGAAAACAAAACGACTGGGCTAAAAATGCAAGCTTGCGGACAATCATTATGTTGGGGTATTGAATGCCCTTCGAAATTTGTTCCCTTTTTATAGCGGACAAGTCTGACCATGATGAAAGCAAGTACGAGTGGGCCTTGGGGCCGAAGCAACTTCTTCAAAGCCTATGACAGCGTCACGAGGAATACGCGGGCCGCAGGAGACCGTCGAGGAGCGGGCTTTTCATAGAATTATGAAGACTTATAACGAGATGGGGGTTGTATCTGGGCACATAGACTTGGAAAGTGATATACGCGGTGGTGTCAAGTAGAAGGAGATGACACGCCAAGGCTAACTATGTTGGGTCGTGGGAATCATATGCCTTATGAGTTGAAGCCCCTGAACGCGACACGCTACTCGTGCGCAACACGTCAGTTTTGCTTTGCCCTCAGTCTCTTGCACATGTCTCCAAGATTTGATCATCAAGAAGGTAGATTCAGGCACGACCCAGTGCGACTTCTTACATACAATTATTAGGGTCTTTCCCTACTAAAGTCTCAGAAACGTTTCAAAAACTTGAAAGCGTACACGCAAATTCCAATTTGTAGTAATTTTCTTCGGAAAAACAAGTTTCAAGTCCACCACGCCCTCAAGAACTCCTCCAAACCTATTGGCTTAACTGCGTCCTTCAGGCCAGAATAGGTTTCACTACGCTTCATCTCCCCGTTGGCAAATGCCAAAGGCCCCTCGTGTACAATATTCTCCAACAGAGAGGTAGCTTTGAGGTTCATCCTAGACCGAAGCTCTTCCGTAGGAACATAGGTTGTCTGCAGTTTTCTCCCTAGAAAAATCCTCTGCGTAAGGACAGCAAAAGCTAAGAATTGAAACCAACTCACCCAAAACCTTCTCCATGACCTCCTTAATCTCATTCATACTCCTAACATCCCCCACCAAATCCATCTGTTCAGGCCAAACATCCAACTGCGTCGCATGCGCAACGAAATCACCCATATCCTGAATTCGAGTCGTCCATAACAAAGCACTCCCATCCCCAGGGATCTCTGCAGTGCCTTTGGCAATATCAAACATAAAGTTGAGTGGAGGCATATGTCCCAATGCGTCCACACCGTTAGATTTAGGATTGCCAGAGGCGAAATAGTTCATGACGAGTCCAGTGACAAATTTCGTGTATTCAAAACCAGAACGGGTAGATTTAATTTCTCTGAGGCGTTTGAGGATAGGTCGTTTTTTGACGTAGATGGATACTGAATCTGCCGTTTCAGAGTCCATTGATAGTTCACTTGGTGCGAACCTGTGGATAGTGGAGACATTTAGGGCAGCGGAGAGAAGGTTTTCTTGTGCAATGTCAAAGACATCCGCATCTCCGAATAGAGCTGAAATAACAGTGTCGATGTTGTGTTCTCGTAAAACATTTTCGATGGCCAAAGGGTCGTTATAGTCAACTGCTATGATGGGTGCGCTGTGACCAGCATAGGTGATGTTAGATTGGTCGGGTTTGACGCTACGAGAGAGTACGATGATGTGGAGAGATGGTACTGTCGCTTTCAGGGAGAGTAGCGACTCGACAATGTGAAGCCCTATACGGCCAGTACCTCCTGCGACAGCGATGCGTTGAGAGCGAACCATGGTAGTAACCCTTCCCTTGAAGCTCAACAAGTATTTATACTGACGTCCATGCGCCAAGAGTAAGACGAGCGCGCTTTAATGCGTCTAGCCGGTCGGTCTTTTAGTAAGTAAATGAGACGCGTCACCGATCCAGAGTCGAGGGCCAGCGAGGGCCCCGGTCGGCAGTGCTGACGTACGTGTTATACCGTCTGCATTTTTGGAACGATGCTACAGGAGAAAGACATTATTACTATCTTTCTTAAAGCCGACACAAAACAGTATTGCACCAGAATGGCTGAGACTCGATGCGGAAGTTTCTGTTGGTGACGGCGTTGTTCAGCGTAAAGGTGCATCCTCATCTTCTCGAGTACGATTGGTGAGCTGCAGACAAATACGCCAGAGAATAAGTTATATATTTGCTTGGCCATTTCCTTGAACACCTCCAGTATTATGCGCGCCAATTTCGAAATCCGAACGGTGATGACGAACCAGGATGTTTGACTCTGATACAAATTGAGAATAGCAAAGACGCGAAGAGGCAGAAACAGTGAAAATGACACGATAGGTGTTTTCCTGGTTTCAAAGTCAGAGTAAAAGGCGTTGAGGGCAGGTATCTGCAAGTATGCATAAGCGGCGCACACTTAGAAAGCCATGCAGATCCACTTTTGAAGATTGCAGATCCCAAGTCATCTTTCTCGTATTACAAGTACCTGGTTGTCATTCCAAAATGTCCGCATTGCAATTGACAGTGCCACGAGGAATACGAGGAGCGGGCTTTTCATAGGATTTGAAGGGTTATAACGAGATGGGGTGATTGTATTTGAAAGTGAGATGGTATGTTGAGCCGTGGGAATGATATGCTATATGAGCTTGAAGCCCCTGAACACGACACGCCACTCATGCCAACGCAACACGTCAGTTTTGCTTTTCCTTCAGGTCTCCGGGATTTGACCAAGAGGATAGAATAGAACTCAACTCTGCCTTTTACATCTAAGTATTTGGGTCTTTCTCTAAAATCTCAGAAATGTTTCAAAGACTTGAAAGCATACACGCATAGACTAAAAATTATAACTTTCTTCGGAAATACAAGATTCAAATCCACCACGTCTTCAAAAACTCCTCCAAACCTATCGGCTTAACTACGTCCTTGAGCCCCGGATAGGTCTCACTGTGCTTCATCTCCCCATTGGCAAATGACAAAGGCACCTCGTATATGACATTCTCTAGTAAAGAGGTAGCTTTGGGGTTCATCTTGGACCGAAGCTCCTCCGTAGAGACATAGGTCGTCTGCAGTTTTCTCCCTGGAAAAAACCTTTGCATAAGGACAGCAAAAGCTAAGAATCAAAGTCAACTCACCCAAAACCTTCTCTATAACTTCCTTAACCTCATTCATACTCCTAACATCCCCCACTAAATCCATCTGTTCAGGCCAAGTATCCAACTGCGTGGCATGCGCAACGAAATCACCCATATCCTGGATTCTCGTCGTCCAAAACAAAGCACCTCCATCCCCAGGGATCTTCGCAGTGCCTTTGGCAGTATCAAAAACAAAGTTGAGTGGAGGCATATGTCCTAATGCGTCCACACCGTTAGATTTAGGGTTGCCAGAGACGAGATAGTTCATGACGAGTCCAGTGACAAATTTCGTGTATTCAAATCCAGAACGGGTAGATTTGATTTCTCTGAGGCGTTTGAGAATAGGTCGTTTTTTGACGTAGAGAGATATTGAGTCTGCTGTTTCAGAGTCCACTGATAGCTCACTTGGTGCGAACCTGTGGATATTGGGGATATTTAGGGCAGCGGAGAGGAGGTTTGCCTGTGCAATGTCAAAGACATCGACATCTCCGGCTAGAGCTGAAATGACAGTGTCGATGTTGTGTTCTCGGAGAACACCTTCAATAACAGAAGGGTCATTATAGTCAACTGCTATGACGGGTGCACTGTGGCCGGCATAGGTGATGTTAGATTGGTCGGGTTTGACGCTACGAGAGAGTACGATGATGTGAAGAGATGGAACTGTCGCTTTCAGGGAAAGCAGCGACTCGACAATGTGAAGCCCTATTCGGCCAGTACCTCCTGCGACAGCGATGCGTTGAGAGCGAGCCATGATAGTAGCCTTCCCAAGCTCAGCAAGTAATTATTTATACTGACGTCCATGAGTACATGAGTAAGACGAGCGCGCTTTAGTGCGTCGGTCTGTTAGTAAGTGAATGAGACGCGTCACCGGATTCTTGTCAAAAGATGCGTCAGCTCTTTCGCACCAAGTAAAAGAAATGAGTCATCTAGAAACTGCGTAGCTGAAAAGCCAAAAGCAAAGCTAGTCATTCTGATGCTGCGATGGCTATACTAGAGACGAGCGCTTCAAGAAGTGGACAGTGTACTTATTTTAAAGGGTCGCCGGTCAAATGACATCAATCAAGAGTGCCACCCGGGACCCCGATCTAGGCGGGACCCCAATCGCAAGTTTGCGACGCCAGCAGAAGAAAAAACAACGGGGGGTCCAAGGCCAATGGGCTCTGCAAAGAAACAAAATAAATCCTTCAGAACAAGATCAACTCGGTCAAGTGGAAGAGCCAATGTACGTGCATACTCTACTCTCTACAGCACCCAGCTTGACCCCCAAATCCATCATAGTTGTTGACGTCGGACCCCTCGCAAAATACCGCACTTCTCAACGAGCAACTCCGCTCTCTCGGTCTTTATGCTGCTCCAACTCTGGGGGACGGAAACTGTCTATTTCGCGCCCTTTCAGACCAGTACTATGGCTCGCCCTCACGACACGCAGACGTCCGTCGAGACATCTGCGACTACATCGAAGCTCATCCAGAACGCTACGAAGGCTTTGTGGATGTAGATGAATTCAGCGACACCGGCGAACGCAAAGGCAAAGGAGGAGGTCTAGCAGCCTATGTAGCTGGCATGAGGCAGAACGCGACCTATGGCGGACACATGGAGCTGTCCGCGTTTGCCCACCTTACCAAGAGAAACATCAAGGTCATTCAACCAGGGCTTGTCTATGTCATCCAATGGGACCCTTCTCCGTCACCTTCAACCCCCAGGAAACCCAAATCCGCCTCGTCGTCAACCTCGGACTCACCGTCCAGGCGAACTCGTTCGCATGACGGTGACGGCGACGTACCCATGTCTCCACGACGACATCATGGCGACGGCGAGGCCGAAGAAGAGGCTAAACCGCAGGGTTCTGGGCCGACGATATACGTCGCGTATGTCTCTTTCTTTCTCGCTTTCTTCTTTCTCAAGAGGGCTTACCCGTTCCATTTCGCTGCTTGCATTAAACTTTCTTCTTGATACTTTTTTTATTGCGCAACCATGTCACAGTTATCACGACTGGGAACATTTCTCTTCCATCCGCAGCCTCCGTGGTCCACACACTGGCATACCCAATGTCCAGGAGACTCCGGCGCCTGAAGGTTCCAACCCTTCCGCGGCCCCCGAGGAGAAACTTTCGCCTGCAAAGGCCCGAAAGAAGGAACGCGAGCTCAAGGAAAAGGAACGTCGAGAAGCCAAACAAGCCAAGGCCAAGGAGAAGGCAACAGCCAAAGAGACCAAAGCCAAAGCCAAACCTCCTTCCACCAAGGAAAAGGAGCCAGCTGCCGAGCCTTTGTCCACAGGACTCAAACTCAAGATTCCTGCCCGACCGTCGAGTGCTATACAAGCACCGGTACCCACATTACCGTCTTCGGGAAACATCTCTCCCTTGTCAAGCCTCTCTCCTTCACCTGCGCCTTCACTTCATGCAAACTCGTCGAGCTCAGTGGATGCCAGCAAGGTTCCTCTCCCAGCCTCTCAACCAGTCACGCAGCCTCCTTCAGTGAATGCATCACCGCCTGTATCTCAGAGCCCATCGCCTGCTCCAGGTCAAACACGCCCTCAGGCACAAAGCAAGGCCGCTGTTCATGCAGCAACAGCGCCTTCTTCTGCCTCGACTTCACAAAGCAATCTACCAGCTAGTGCAAGTGCTACAACTAGTACAGTCACTGCATCCAACCCGTATGCGGCATATCCATATTACCCTTATGCCGCCTACCCATACACAATGTCGCTACCCATGAATCCAAACTCAAAGACTGGCGTGACATCTTACGCTTCTGGTTATCCTCACCAAGCGTATCAGGGTGGGTATCCGATGTACCCGACTTATCCTTACACTTACCCATATGCAACTGCGTTTGCATCAGGCTCAGGAACTAGCAAGAGCTCTAGTCAACCGACTACAGGCGTCTATCCTTATGGTTATACGCCTCCGTCGGCTTCACCTGCAACGGTCATACCGATTTCTACGTCTGTCTCTTCCACAACTCCGAATACCACCGGCATATCGACGACGTTGTCCACGCCTGGAGGAACCTCAGGACCTCTTTCAGCCCCATCACCGTCTACCACACAGCCACCAACTCACTATGCGCTTCTAGAACACTCTACAATGACATCTTATCCTCCGCCTCATCCTACCACCATACCTCCCAACCCAATCTACCCAAACCCATACACCCACATCGCCGCCATCGACCCCCTATCCAACCTATCCCACCTTACACACCTCGTCCCTCCACCACGCATCCAACGTTCACCCAAACGTTCATTCGAAGAAAGCATAAGCGAAGAAGGCAGTCTAGATTCCATCGACTCCAACTCGTACGCTGGTTCGGCTTCGGGATCTAATAGCGAGAGTAAACGAAGTCGTGTAGATCTTGTTGCTAGTGCCCGTGTTAGTGCTGGTGCTGGTGCTGGTGCTGAGGATGATGAAGTAATGGTGGTGGATACGACGCCTGATTCTAAACGATGCGAGAGGTCAGATTCGCGTGGTAGGAAGAGTAGGATGAGGGATACTATTGTGCCTCCTACTGCTCCAGAGAATGAGCGTACGTTTCTAAAGAGTGATGTGGATATGGATGATGTGTTGCCAGATATTAGTGATCCGCAACATGGTGGTGGAGAAGATCAGACGCGTGTAGAGATCGAGGCAGAGGCTAGTCAGAGTAGTCAAGGCTCTTCACCACCTCATACAACACCTGGACTTTCACCTGATTCTGGTTCGTCAGAGTCATCTGGGCATCCGGGATCTTCTGAAGATGGGGATGTGGAAGATGATCTTCCAGAGGGTAATGAGGATGACGATGCTGATGGTGACTATGAGCATGACCATGAGCGAGAGCAAGAGGAGCAGGAGGAACAGGAACAGGAAGAAGACGACGAGGATGATGATGACCTCGAACCTAATCTCAACCATACTCTCCCCGTTTCCAATAAAGCTCCAGCGAAAGCAGCATATAGCAGGAACAAGAAGAATGCTTCTCTGCCTCCAGGAGAACGTCCGCTTACTCGACGTGAACGGAAGAAGCTGGGGTTGCCTAAACCTCGTGCTGCTGCTGCTGCTGGAGGTGGAGCAGGTGCAGGAGTAGGAAAGATTGTCATTCCTGGAGGCAAGTACGCTACCAGAAGCTCCACGCAGCGGGCGGGTACCGGTGCGGTAGCTGAAGGAGATGAAGGCGAGTGGAAAGCTAATGGGACTGGGAGGGTTGATGTCAGGGGGTTTAGAGAGCTCAAGATATGATATGGTGTGATAAGTATCTTGGTTCGCTCAGAGGGGACTAGTATTCACGAATCTATATATTTCTTCATTTTCTATCACCATAAATATTTTTTCTTTCTTCATCAATGGTTTTCTTTTTTTTTTTTTTGGTACATATTTTTACAAGGCATCGATCTACGTTTTTCTCCTTTCCCTCACACTCACGACTAATGACCCCATCTACATCAACAACCACGCTCACGCTCATACACACACATCTCTGCATACTCCACACTGCTTTATATCTGCACGTTGCATATCGCATATTTCCATTTCCATCTCCATTTCCCGTTCCTCCCGCATATGCATGGACCATCGCCAGCCAGGTCTCAAGCAACCATAATCACGATCATGAACATTGGCATACACATATACTAGTGTTCAAGTTGGCATTTGCATCTCGTACTTTTGCCACGATTATATTTATTAGAGCGCATGTACAGTACAAAGTAGTCGTCAAAGAGCATGAAGTTTTCGTCTAATAATTCATGATGTGTCGGATCCGTCTATCTAGTCGAAGAGCATACCACCGTCTATGTTGATCTGTGAATGGATATCTGAGTACCTTATCGCTGTAAATACTTGGGAAGCGGAAACTTACACTTTGACCTGTATTCCGCAGACTAGTCAGACAAGTAACGAAGGAGCAGCTGGAAGAGATGAGCGCACCTGTTATGAATTGAGATTCTTTCGAGGCAAGGAACGAGACCAAGTTTGCTACGTCTTCAGTATTGCCGAAACGTTTCATTGCCAGGCGTTCAATGTACTGAAAGCAAAGGTTTCGAGTTTGTTCTTATAGCGTCAAGGCGAAATCACTCACCATGGCCATCACTGCCTCGGCGTTACCTATACCACCCGCTGCAGCTCTAGCTGATCTTTGGTCAGTCAAAGGAAAAAATGTCAGGGGCTCGCAGCTTACCCATCTCCGTATCGATGGGACCAGGCTGTATGATGCGTACGCATTTAGAACAAAGGAAACACCGAGGCACCCGTAACAACTCACGGCATACAGATTACATGTAATCCCATGTCTTCCCAATTCCAAAGCTGCATGTATGAGAGAAAACATGTTTAGGTTTGAAAACACGAGTACATACGGATGAGCACTCACCGGAGGCCTGATTCAAACCCCTAAGCGCAAATTTAGTCGACCCGTACGCACTCATATGTTCCTGACCCTGCTTTCCTGCACCTGAACATGCTCCCATGATACGACCACCCCGTCCTTGAGCGATCATCTGTTTCGCTGCGTATTGGTAGCATAAGAATGTTCCTCTGACGTTGATGGCGAATATTCGGTCCCATTCCGACACGGAGACTGTGGTATGTATGAGCGCCCGGGGTCTAGACCTGGATGGAGATGAGATGAGAACGTACGATTTAGCATAGGGCCCGCAATGCAGATCCCTGCGTTTGCCACCATCTGTCATGGTTTTTTAGTCTAGCACAAACAGTTTTATGTATCTAGAACAAAGCACGCACAACGTCTAGCCCACCCAAAGCTTTGACAACACCCTCTATCATCCCCTTGACCTCTGCTTCTTCAGAGATATCCGCAGGAAATATCTCTACTTTCCTCCCAGTCTCCTTTACGATTTGTGATTGTGCCTCCTTGAGCTGATCTGTCTTGGATGAAATATCGTTTAGACCAACGTCGAATCCATCTTTTGCTAATCTATGAGCAATGGCTAGACCAATTCCTTGAGATGAGCCGGTGATGAGGGCGACGCCTTTGGAAGAGCTCGAAGAGGACATTTTTTCTGTGATGCGATGCGGTAGACTAGGAGAGGGCCTTTTTTTTGAAGCTCCTACCCCGGGAGCTGTTTTTATATGAGCGAGATTAATGTATATGTAGATCTTGTTCGTAAGTGCATGTGGCTTGATTCAGTTCCACTAAATTTTGACGTCTGAAAAAACGTTCCATTTACTACGGCCGTTCACCCGGAGAACAAAGGCTTCATAGTTGAGTGTTGAAAGGTTGCTCGGCAATGATTACGATCAGATGGCCTTGTTGAGTGGAGTTTTTTCTTTGAATCCGAATGGATGTTGTCGCGAAGGTCTCGGAGAAAAGCACTGACAAGAGGTACTTTACGTGACCTACGGACCAAACGCGACGAACTCTCCTATAACATCCACTTATCTTTCTCGTTCCCGTCTTTCATATCTGCAAATCATGACATGCTGTTACTAAACGTACTAAACGGTTCACAGCTCTTCTTGGATCTAAAGCCGTCAATAAGGAACCTCTCAGCTCTGGTGAAAAGGATCTAGAATGTTGAAATCGCGTTTTCACGATGATTCGGGACATACGGGCCATGATGCATGATGACCACAGAACATGTCGATGCTTCAAGTCAGAGGGTAATCTGGATCATGGCTGCAAACTCTTTTATGTTCAGGACTGGATGAAGGAAAGATTTTCACGATGCCATCGAAGAAAGATCTAGAGATTTCTCAAGTGCTTAAAGGTTCAACAAAGGTATGCATGAGCTTATTTTGACACTCGAGTTTATACTGAATCGTGTCTGCAAGTCATTCATGAAAGCCGTGTACATTTCTGGACTCGGTTCCAGTGGATGAACTGAGCTGCTCGTTCTCTTGCAGCACCTTCCTAACATCAAGACAGAAATAAAGAACTTTCGGGCCTGCCAGAAAGATATCCAAGGACTTGATCATAAATACAGCAGAATCCGCGACAATAACCGCATTCGCGAAATAATGGAGCAGTGAGAGAGTGTCGTCTATATTTTTCAGTACCCTAGCCTTAACACAACGCTTGTTCCGACCTCAAACTGGAGGCATTGCATCCACATTGTCACTTATCCCCTTTGGACTCCCTTCACTGAGATGCAGAAGAGCTCGAAGTAAGCTTTGTTTTGGGGGGATGGAATTCATCTTTGCACGCTCTCTTTCTCACATTCTATCTACACTACATTCAGTATTTCACGCATCTGTCTCTAGGATGACGTATCTCTCAAAACTGGCCGTTTGTTGCTTCAACGTTTGACTTCAATTTGATTCTGTGTAGCGTCATATACAATATTCCTTGAGGTACGACAGTTGGGCTCTCAGCTCAAGGAGGTTTGCAGGAGTTATGGTATCTTCTTCGAGCTTTACGAGTACTTGCTTTCGGACAAGAACTCTGAATACGAGCGGACTATTCCGAGGATAAGCATCCGGAGATAGATGAAGCCTAGGGACAGGACTAGGAACAGGACGGAGAGACCCCGAACGGTGAACTACTGCTACTGGGGGCAGTGTGCATGTGTGCAGTTCAAGTTGCATTTTTTGATATTCGTCATCTGTCTTCGATGCATCAAGCATAATCCCGCGCGGAACAGGGGGTTTCCATGTAACTGGAAAAGAAAAAGCGTCGGGTACAAGTGGGCTTCCAAGACTTCTAGACACTGGTCACGACCCGGGATTTTTGTCAACTTCAACAGGTACCTGTTAAGTAAAATTTCTCACAACATCTTACGTGACCAGACAAATTTTACTTAACAGGTACCCAACAGTATTAATGGCAGAGTGCCATCTTACGTCTTTCATCTTTACCGCAATGCAAGCCTCAGAAAAGAAAGAAAAAGCATTCGAACCTCCTCCTTACTCTTCTAAACCACGACGACCCAATTCTGCCAAATGTTTTCTCTGGATCTCTGGACTCATCATTCTAGCTGTTTGTAGGAGGATCGTCTATCTCTTTACACCTGCATTCTATCGAAGCTACCCGCGCCAATACATGTACCAGAATCAGTCGCTTTCCGAGGTCTCAAACCGAAGTTCGGTAGTTCAGCCGTTGATTACAAAAGAGCAGACATTTGACATTGCGATCACCGTATGGATCAGAGCGACCAGGACTGAAGAAGAAGAATGGAGAGTAAATCAGGGCGAGCATATAGACTGTCATTCGGACTCTGAAGAACGTCTTCAACACTTGCAAAGGCTCAAGAACGTGGGACTTATCGATCAGAAAATCGCAATATCATCAAATTTTGACCAGAATGAGCTGCACGGCCACAAGCACGACTTGTATCACCCACTGTATTCTGACATTGTGTTTCATGGACTGCGTCTATCCGAAAAGGGCACTACGACAAGTATCAATTTTACGGTTCCAACGGAGAAGTTGTGCGCATATACCTTGTCATCGAATCCAATTCTTGTGCTAATAACCTGTTGTCTAAACTAGCCGTGAACAGATACTGAGTAAATCTTTCCTCCGAGCAACGGTATTATTAATACCGAACTCACCTTCTTTGCTGGTATGTTGTCGACTATTCTAGCTGGATCCCAGAGGAAGTCTTATCCAAAAGGGCGTCAATACGCACACGGCCGTAAGTATTCGCCTCTACCATTTCATAACGCACTATACGTTCCACAGGTCCCCCACAAGCTCCCAAGACTCTTTTATGACACACTACACTACGTTGCACGGGTCCCCCACGAGCTCCCGAAACAAGCAGGAGAAGACCATCGCTGAGTTGGCACTAGAGTCATTCTCGTTGTCATTGCCTCTTGTGGAATTTCACGATGTCCCTTCGCGTTGCCCTGCTGTCACCAGCGACCACAACGCTGAATTGAGGGAACCGCGCGCGGAGGGAGACCTGTTTGCGGAGAGTATTGATGACAGTGTCCATTCTATGGATATTGCAAGGGAATTTAGGATGTCCAAAAAACATCCTCACATTATCACTCGGTGGGTCCGTGGGGTTTCTGGACCCTAGCAAGGCGCTGATGATTCTTGTCCAGGTCTCATATTCGTGCCACAGACGAGACACACGTTATGAACCTTGAAGCCTATGACAAAGCGCACGAACAGCTGAAGAATACATCGGTATGTAACCGTTTTGCTTACATGCCGAACCTTTTTATCATGGCTACTTTTACAGTGTGGGCGAAACCTCGCGATAAATTACCTCAAAAGACCTCTCCTACGCTGGTGTGAAAGGTCATATGTCAGCACAGGTGAACTCGAAACGAAACTTCGAATGGAGATCAATGATGCAGACGGAGAAATGCACACTGAATGGGCCTACGCGCCTTTCTTGACCGCTCTTCCTTATGCTTCAGGACCAATGGTATGCCATAAACGATGCACTGCCCGATTTTAGTGTGCTCTAATGTAAAGATTTTGCTTTAGGATTTAATACCAGTTCCAGTTGACCGAGAAAATTGTGCAGACCAGACCTTTCTAAATGTTAATACTACAGTATTTGACCACACTGGTATCCTGTTCCTTTTTTCAACGATCTCTGACTAAAGTCCCGCGATATAGATGCCGACAAAATGGATGTCACCTGGCACATCTCATTCTCCGGTCGCAGTCCTGTTAAAGCTGCTATCGAGGATGTATTCGCTTCTCCGCATTCTGTGAATCACAGCCAAAGTAAATATGACAAAGTTAATGCGCAAGACAAAGCAGAACTACGGAGTAAGCGCAGTCCTTCATATTCTTGTCTGCATTTGTAATTCTCTATTTAGATGGTCTTCGAGGCATTAGTAAACGAGGTGCCCACCCCCGACGGCGGGTTCTTTTGATTATTATAAAGTTCATTTGTCTATGTCTATCCTCCGGGCTCTACTGACATGGGTTGCCTCCCAGGTATACGGCAGCTGCAAGCATGTTATTGTTAAGCGCAGCATACTGGTATACAAGGAGGAGCACCACTCATATCAGCATCACCGGTCAATATCTACTCCTCTTGTCAGAACTTAAATCCTTTACCATTCCTCAACAAGGTGAAAACGACAGCCGAGTAATGTCAGCTTTGATCGTTGCCCCCGAAATAATTTGGCGACTGCAGACTTTGCTAAGGATTGACCTTGTCTGGAAAGGGTGGATCCCGACTTTGACACGGATGCATCCATCTCATCTAGAGAGAGCGAGCGAAAGATTGGATGTGACGACTCGAAACGTGAGACTAGCAGTGAGTCTGACATGTCTTCGTGCAGTAGGCAAGTTTTTCTGACTACTTTCCGCAGCTTTTCAGTTTCCTACTTATTTTCTTCCACATGATTCCTTTGATTGGGAAATACCAGTTCCTGGTCTTGCCATTAAACCCGGGACCGCCCGCCTCCTATAACTGGTATTCTGTCACGATTGAAGCCCTTGACTCGTCCTTCTCCATGACCGGTCTTGCCTCACAAATTATCCTGAATTGCAAGTCGGGGTATTTTGCTGGATCGTATAAAGCTCGGTCGATATTGGTCGTCATATTCACAATTCCAGATATGTTGCAATTTGTGCCTGCTTTTGTTGGGACATACCAGACGAGGCCATCCTTGGAGATTCCTTCGATCATGTATTGGGGATTATCTTTCACTATGGCATATCAAGCATTAACGCTTCCTGCGGCTACAGGGATTGTAGTGGACAAAAATGAGGAATGAAGGATTACTATGCTAGGCTCGATTGTTTATTCGAAATTTACCCTTCAAATCATCTAGTGTTTTCCGGTGGTAACAACTAGATAATCAAATACTATCATGTCTCAATTTGATTGACTCAGACTATGCACGGGCAGTATTATTCTTTCGTGTATCATACCGTTAGCCCTTGGTTAGCCCTTCCTTCCTGACATGGAATGTATGTTGTACACGTTTAAATCAACGGTTCAGAATAGGATAACGTATTTGAATAAGGAGTTTCTCGACAATGGGGATAGTGTGTACATCTGCGCATCCTGTTGGATGAAGCACGTTAGCAGTCGTATAGATGATAAAAGATGCAAACCGGAGCAAGTTGAAGCTTCAAAGCGGATTCGGATCAGTACATCGGAAGTCACGATTAGTCACACGTAACTTTCATTCTACACTCGCACTCTTTGCCCTCCCTTCCGCGTAGAGTCTCATCTTGTTCTTAGTCCTTAGTCCTTAGCTGGACAAAGTAAACGCACGAGTTGTAGTCAAGTAGCCCCCACAAACGCCCACGCCATCAAATGATTCAAATCCCGATGCTCACATCTGGATGAGTTGAGTGGTTGACCCTGAAGGATTGGGTTTGATGAATTGACCGTCAGAGTGGGTCTAAACGGTCGTCAAAGATCGGTACGTGACAAAAATCAGTATCAGTGAGGCTTAGGGCACTAGGTACATAATAGTCTCTGATCCCGCACGTCAGACGAGGTACCCATCTAAAACAACTGCGTGACTCATACCTATCTTCTCAACCACAATGCAAGCCTCGGAAAAACCACCTCTTCATTCCCCCAGACCGCGACGACGGCCGAATTCAGTCTGCAAATGTTTTCTTTGGATCTTTGGATTCATAGCTCTGGTCATCAGCGGATTCGTTGCCTACTTTCTCTACATCTTCTTGCAAGCGCTCTACCAGACCTTCACGTATCCGCATCAATACATGTACCAAAATCAGTCGCTCTCCGAAGTGTCGAACCGAAGCTCAGTGGTCCAGCCATTAATCGGAAAAGAGCAAACATTTGACCTTGCAGTTAGTGTGTGGATTAGAGCGACTAAAGCTGAAGAAGAGGAATGGAGAGAGTCGCAAAAGAGTTTTGTCAACTCTGATTTGGACTCTGAGGAACGCCTTCAGTTCACACAAAGTCACAAGAAAACTGACCAAAAAATCTCACTACCACTGGGGTTTGATGAAGATGAGCTGTTGTATGGCCAGAAGAACGATCTGTATCACCCGCTATACTCTGATATTGTGTTTCGTGGATTACGTCTATCCGACAAGGGTGTTGCGGCCGATATAAATTTCACTGTTCCGACAGAAAAGTTGTACGTGTCTGTGGTGATCGAATGTGGTCTCGTCGTACTGATTTGATTTATCCTTCAGTCGCGATGCCAAACTGAGTAACTCTGACCTTCGAGGGACGATACTTTTGATACCGACCTCACCTTCTTTGATGGATTCTGTCGTCGACTTTTCTAGTTGGATTCCGGAGGAGCTCTTACTGAACAGACCACCGAGACGCACATGGCCGTAAGAGTTTATCCCTGACTATTTTATAATTCGGTTCACGGGTCGTTTAGGTTCCCTATGGGCTCTGAAGATAAGGGAGAGAAAAAGGTAACAGACTTGGCGCTCGAATCGTTCTCAGTGGCGATACCGCTCGTGGAATTTCACGAAATCCCTTCCCGCTGCCCTGTTGGCAACGACACCGAATCGAAGGCAGAAACAGACTTGGAACAAGGCGAGATAATAGTGGATGTTCATGGCAACATCGATTTCACGAACGTCGCAAAAAAGCTCATGCTGAAAAATGCAAGAACCGAAAAGCATCCTCACATCATCACTTGGTGAGTCGGCTTTTGTTTTCCTCCTGTGGTATTGACATCTCTGGTTCTTTGAGGTCTCAAATCCGCGTAATCGACGAAACACATGTCATGAATCTCGAGGCATACAATAGAGCACACGAACAGCTAAAGAAAACATCAGTACGTCAGCATTCCACTAGCACTTCCCTTTTGCTCATGGTCTCTTTCATAGTGCGGACAAGATCTCAAGGCGAACCGTCCAATTAAACCTAATTTCAAGCTATGTGACCGGACATATCTCAAGACCGGTGAACTCGAGACAAAACTTCAACTAGAGATAAAGGACGCCAACGGGGAGACGCACACTGAATGGGCTTATGTTCCTTTCTTGACTACTTTTCCCTATGCTTCAGGACCAATGGTATGCTATAAAAAAGCACTCCTTGCCGTGCTCTGATGCAATATTCCGCTTTTAGGACTTGATACCTGTTCCAGTTGATCGAGAGAATTGTACGGATAAGACCATTCTGGATGCTAATTCCACTTCCACGTTCAATCACACTGGTATGTTATTCCTTCTTTTTGACTTTCAACTAACACGTTTGTCTCAATACCTAGAAGCCGACTTTATGGATATAACATGGCATATCTCGTTTTCTGGTCGCAGTCCGGCTAAAGCCACTATCGGAAACGCTTTTGCTTCTCCACACGCCTTGAATCATAGCCAAAGTGAGTACGACAAGGTCAACGCACAAGACACAGCGGAAATATGGAGTGGGTTATGGTTCATATATGCTTTCTTGATTCGTAGTCTTACTGTTCCTTGTATAGACGGTCTCCGAGGTGTCGTCAAACCAGGCGCTCATCCCCGAAGGCGGACGTTTTTGAGCACTGTGGAGTACGTGCTGTGTTCAGATCTCTGGACTTTACTGACATGTTTAATCTCAGATTTACAGCTAGCTTATTAAGTCTTTTCCTGGTCTGCGTGTACTGGTACACAAGAAACAGTACAATCTACATCAGCATTCCTGGTATATACCTCTCGGTCATGGCAGAGTTTTGCGCCGCTGTCGACAGCATCATCCGGTCTCAGCGAGACGAAGAAAGTATATGGCTCATCGTAATCCCGGCCTTAATCGCCGGACCACCAGTGATTTTCCAACTGAGGACTGCATTAAGGATTGAACTCGTCTGGAAAGGATGGATTCCGACTTTGACACGAACACGCCCGTCCCATTTGGAGAGAGCGAGTCAGAGATTGGATGCGACGAGTGGGAATGTGAGGTTGGCGGTGAGCTACCTATGTTTTTTCTCTGTGCGGTCCTCTGATGCTGTCTTTCTTAGCTTCTCAGCATTCTATTCGTCTTTTTCTACTTTGTCCCCTCGAAATACCAGACCCTAATCTCAGCTCTGAACCCCGAACCACTCTCGAATTCTAATAAGCGTACCTGGTATTCTGAAGTCTTCGACTCTCTCAATTTATCCTCTTGGACGACTGGTACTATCTCTCAAATTATCCTCAATCACAAATCGGGATACTTTGCAGGAGCATATAAGACTCAGTCGCTATTGACCGCTTTGGCGACGGTTGCGCAACTATTGCAGTATATGCCCATGATTGTAGGGACATACCAGACTAGGTGGGGTGTTGCTGTTTCTTCGATTACGAGCTGGGGGGTCGCTCTCGTCATGGCGTATCAGGCATTGACGCTTCCCGCGGCTACAACTATTGGGCTGGATGAAGAAGATGAATGATGTGTTTCGGCCTGCGGCGAACACTGGTGTTGGGTGTGTTATCCAAGACTTCCTTGCCATATGGTTGCCTCGTATGCTGTGGTTTCCATCCACTTGGTAGATACAGGAGTTTCCCCGATGATGGGTATCACTGCGTTCCCAGAGAGATAATGTACTTTGATTAGAATCTGGTTTATGCTACCGCTGCAACAATTAAGGATGTACATCTAAGAAATGTTAGTCTAACAATGGCTCAACTCAACCAAGTCGTCCATTTGTTCTGTCCCGTAGTAATAATCTCAGCAACTTCTCTGGCCAGCGTCCTTGCTGACTGTTCACTGGGATGAAGCTCATCCCACCTGGAGTGAGCTTGTCAATAAGAGCTTTTGCCGACTGATATCAGAACTCACCACATGAAACTATCCCGATCAGTTGGTCCTGTTTCCGGTATCAGTGATTGATTCATTCTCCGCGAAAACACACGATTTTCCTGGCGTCTTGACATTTAATGGTGCAGTTCCGTTGAAATAATTTTGAGGGTTTTCGTACATATCCGAGTACAGGCTGTAGGTATCAAAAACACCTGACGTGATAGAGTGCATATGAGTCTTTGGGATACGATTGTCCATGTTAGCAACGCACCAACATGCGCTCCAGGCAAAGTTGGTACCAAGTCCCGAAGCATGAATGTTGCGAGACCAGTCACCGTGCATGCATATCTTGCAAACTTACATCTGATCTTTTTTACTAGTGAACAACTTTAAGGCATAAGTAAACTCAAAACCATTCAGTCCCAATTTGAATCAGAATTAAGTAGCATCACCTTAGATATTCAAGGATCATAAGCAAGTGATGCAATATTTCATCAAGCTAAATGATGAGTCCATGGAGAGTTTAAAAATTTTTAGGAATGAAACTTCTTTATTCATCCTTTAGTTCTATAAGCCCTAAACTGTGATTTGTTACATGGAACTATCTGAAGTCTTTGGATTTCAGAACAGAATCAAGAATCAAAGCAATTTAGTAATTTCACTGTAATACTAATTCTGCTGCATTTTATCCTTTACAAAATAGAAATAAAAAATGGGTTACACTGTAATTATATAATTACAGCACTTAGCTCCAGGCAGATCCTAAGCTCAAGTGTACAAGCATTGAAGCTATGATTTAAACAATTCAGTTGCAAAGGTATGACAACAAGACTCACCCATTGACCTTTTACAGAGATCAAGAGTCTGAAAACCATAAGATGTTCAAATTCTTCTAGAAATTTTAAGGCAAAGTAAATATATAGTACCAATCTGTAACATAGGGCAGCTATAAAGATGAATTAAGCTTATAAAACATGTCAGCATTAGATGGGAAGTGTGCATGTAATTGAGTATAATTCAAAGAATTAGCATAAAAATGGGAGAAGCACATACAAGAGCCTTGAGCTCTAGAACCAAGTAGAGGGATAATGAATGATGTGTATGAACAGGTGACTCGGAGCAAATAGCGACAGCCTGAGAAACAAATATGCAATAACAACTGCTCAAACATGCCACGTGTCTCAAGGGTAAGAAATTTTGCTGGTAAATTGCCTGTTAACCAGTTAAACAATATTGCTGGAATACCAAATGGACAAACAAACCATCACATTCACTTAATCATGCCAGAGGGTTAGGTTCATTCCAAACCTCTGATTGGTCAGATTTATTTGCAACACTTTATTGTTACACTGTGTTTATGCTGCTTTCTGACAAGAGGCTTGCTCTAAGATGTATGAAATCTAGGGGTGCTCGGTTGTCTCTTTTTCCCTCCTCCCTATGTGCTCAACCCCTTGTTCTTTTATAACTTATTTTTCATATCCTAGGCAACTTCCTGCTGCACTTAGATCTGGTTATCTGTAGAGGAACACACTCAGACATTTCAGCTTGAGCAGCAGATTTGCACTGCTCAAAGAATAGATGATTGCTTGAGTATACTTCTCCCTAGTGCATCCCAATCTTCCTCATATGTGCTGACATTGTCTGACAGATACATTTGGACAGTTTTTACTCTATTCTTCACTGTACTAGCTTGTAGTCAACACATTAATATTACCTTCCCCCTATCAAACTTTCTACCTCTCAGCATGGAAGTACAACCTCAAACTCCCTCTCAAGTATCCATCTGCACTCCTGGCACCCCAAGACGTCATAAGCAACCTAAACTACTGCAAAAAACAATGTAAGGCCTTCAATCTCAACTTTTGGGTGGTCTTTCAAACCCAAAGTCCATACATGATGCATTAAAGAAGGAATTAAAGCTTTCCTTAGAGCCAGCAGTCTGGCAAGTACACCAGATCCATTGTATATTACAGGGATATCATGATGGTATTTGTTGCTATAACAGGCCATCTCAGAGTACCTCTTGTACAGTACAGTCAGAGAGGAAAGCAAAGATCAGATGGACAATACAGTAAGATCCTTTATGTGAATCTTTAAAAACATCTTGTTGATAATTCAATTACTCAGAAGCTGCTGTTGAAGTACAGTACTCATCTGTGTCCATAGAGAATTTTTTTTCTGTTAGCCCCTTTCCTGTGGAAAGAGTGACTGCCTGTCACATGCTGTGACACTGAGGACTGATTTCAAGCCATGTACTACTCTCCTTTCTGTTCCACAGCTTGTTTTGCCTCTATCCAGGTAGCTCACATTGAATTTATCATCATAAATAGGGATCTGGTCAACCTGCTAGCATACAGGACTCTTCTAGCATCTACAGTATGCAAGGAACTTAATTTGTCCTATGGCTGCTGTGACACAACTTGCATGCAGTGTAGAACAATATAATTTTTTCCTATGACTATTTTGAGCTTATAGCTCAATAGACCACCTTCATAGCTACCTTTTTGTGTCTTTGAGTGAGGGAATTGGAGTGGAAATGCATACACTATGAACTGTCTAAGGACATCTATTATTTGGCCCAGTTTACAGCAAGCCCCTTCTTGCAAAGGCTTAGCTCTTTGCAGGGCTTGATCCAAACCTACCAGAGGGTTCAGATAAAGAATGAATCCTTCATTTCATTCTGGATTTGTAATGCATCCTGTTGGATGAACCATGTTAGCAGTCATATAGATGATAAAAGGAAGACATGCAAACTGACAGTGCAAGGATTTTCTGCAACCAGAGCAAGCTTCAAAGCAGATTAGCAGATTGGGTCAGTAAGTAGTAGGTCGGAAGTCACTACACTGGCAGTTGTAGACAATCAAAGACAGCAATTTTCATTGTGGGTGAATGAGAATTAATTAGGCTTAACTAATGCTGGAATCATACTTAGAAAGGTAAAATGTGTCAAAAAAATGATTTTTCCCACAACAAATTGGGTTTGCAATTTTTTGGGACTTTAAAAGGGTTGTGTACCTCTGTGGGCTTGGGCCGGACATTTTTATATACTAAACTAATTTTCATTGCCCTTTCCAATGCTGATTGATATTGTTTCTGCTTCCAAACTACCTGTTCAGCTGCCTTCCCTGTCAGGCCCTGACAGTTACGAGTCCGATTTTAGAGGACGAGTTCTTATCCCCCTGTTTTTTGTGGTCGGGTTAACCGGTCCCTGAGAACATATAGCCCAATTGAGCATGTGGCTGTGTTCCGCGTCAACCAGCCATGGTCGTATTAAGCTGGCATTTCTATTTTGTATTATTTGGCATAGGCTTTACATTATGTGGCTGTGCTCTATGTTAACCAGCCAAAGTCGTGTTAAGCTGTCTTTTCTATTTTGTATTATTGACTCTTATGCAGAAGATTAGGAATGAGGACAAATCATAATGTCCAGTGGGAAGTTAAGGTTTTGTTTCATGTTTTCTGGTGTTTTTTGACATTCAAAATTTAGTCCTGCTTTTCAAAAAAAAACATGAAAGAACAGAATAAATGCAAGATTTTTATACTAGCTATAAATGTACCCACAATACTTGGAACAGGCATTGCTGAGCCAGCTTACTTAGGAAAGCTAAGTACTATAAAGTCTCTATATGAAGGGAGGGGCTGGAGTAGCTAAGCTTTTTCCCTCTAAATTAAGAATTCTAAACAAGATCTAGCCACTTTAGCTCTTATCTATCACATTTTAAATGTAGTTCATCAAAAAAAAGTGAAACAAAACCTTGACTTCCCACTGGGTCTTATCTATCACATTTAAAAGTATGAAAATGTTTTAAATGTAGTTCATGAAAAAAGTGAAACAAAACCCACTGGGCATGATGACACATGATCCTAGAATGGATGTATTGAGAGTCTCTGAGCCAAATTACCCTGAAATATACTCAATAATAGCATGAAAATCTGTTATCATTCACTATTGCATTTTGCAGATAATGGTTCAATCTCAATAGATTTTGGACAATTATGCTGCAAAAAATGTCCAGTATTGAGGAAGGTTGGATAGGGTGTGGTTGGCTTTATTGTGCTCAAATAAGAGTTGTGGCTTAGATACAACATTCCTTTGGTTTCAACTTGTAAATGGTTTTGATAGGATTTGGAATGGTTTGCACATTAATCTTAAGGCCAGGAGTTCTCATTCTGAATTGAATATAGCATGATTTCACATGAGATTTATATCTTATGCCTTAATGGTATTAAAATAATAGCAAAGGTCATACAAAGAGTAAAGGCATGTATGCCATTTGATTGGCTTGAACTCAAAGGCCATCAATTGATGGCCATTTGGCACA
Organism: Stygiomarasmius scandens; assembly: GCA_037954225.1. NCBI lineage: Eukaryota > Fungi > Basidiomycota > Agaricomycetes > Agaricales > Campanellaceae > Stygiomarasmius > Stygiomarasmius scandens. Next base: position 100,677 of record JBANRG010000054.1, read on the forward strand.
GGCTTTACGTTTTCAAGAAGGTTTGTCTTTTGTAAAATGATCTATTAATTCATGTGTATTATTTCATCCCTCACAGTATAGGGATTTATCTGACAATGTGTCAATATGTGATGGTGCTACAACACTGGGAACAGAACTCTGTAATTCTTTGGAAATACAGTGATATTACAGAGAAAATATGAATTGGAAACATGTATGTATTTCCACTTATTTTACAGGAAAGTTACAGTTACTCACTATATATTAACTGTAATTTCCCTTTTACACTGTATTTTTTCTGTATATCTACTAAAAATACAGGCATGTTTCCGATTCATATCTTTACTGTAATACCACTATATTTTCAGAGAATTATGGGTTTTTGCACCCAGTGCAAGGTTTTATACTTCAGTAGTTAATTGGTTAGCTGCCTTCAGGGGAAGAATAGACTCATAAGTGTGATTATAGCACATGTAATCATTTGCTGAAAATGACTAGGGTATTTGTTAATAAACCTGTGTTATGTTTTATTCCAAGATATGATGAGAGTAACAGAGACAGAACTTATTTTGACTTGACTATCACAGTATCAATTGGTGAAGCAGCACATCAATACAGATTAGCAGTTGTCATTTATTATGGCTCACAATATTTTACTACATGGGTTATAGCTGACAACTTCAGATGCCTTTTCTATGATGGCATGCTAAATACTAATGCCATAGTAATCTTTCAACAAGTAATGTGAATCTCAGTAGGTGCAGAGGAAAAGATGCCATATGTACCTTATATGTCTTGATCAGTTAGAATGTTTTGTTTTCTGTAACATTAGATATCTATGCCAAATAAAGACACTGGAGCTATCATTTGCTATCCAAGACAGACATTGGACTCGTACCTGCCACCATATATGGGGGCCCTCATCCAACTAGTAAGCTTCTTTGTAGCAATATTGAGTGCATGTTGATGCACTCATTTTGTCAAGTCCTTTGTGATAATCAATGACTCAAGCTGTAAGTGAAAATATTTTAATATTGTTACAATGCAACAAAAATAATTATGAAATTTTTTGAGATTTTTTTATACCTCTTTGGTATCCATTCATCATCTCTGACTTCATACCTTGCAACTTCAACCAGCTCCAGTGCAAGATATTTGCTATTCAAGTCCTCTATCTCTGCTTCCTCATCAATATCTGATCCAGAGTCCAATTCCAGTTGATCTTCTGCTATCCAATTGAATTGTGTTGCCATCCAGAAACATGATAGAGAGATTATTCTGAGTCATGAGGCAGCTGTTGTGATGGACTAGGCACAGGGTTTGTTTCTCAGGGGTTTGCCATAGGGGAAACATTCATAAGTGTGACCACAGGTTTGGACTTCTGATCTCTGCAACCACACTAATATTGTGGCCTCAATGGGACTTGCAAAGATGACCTACTTGTTAGTGTAACATGTTGAGAAACCACATACAAGGTTTGTAGAGTGATTGATATCAATTAACTGCACATCAGTGGAAAAAAACCAGTGAACTCGGGCATCAATTTTCTTCGGGATGGCTTGTGGAAAATTGGATTTTTTTATAGAATCATACTCAGATTAATAAAAGGAGTCAATTCCGCTTTTTTTGATTTTTAGTAATTTTATCTAGGTTTTGCATTTTTGAGGTTCAATGCACTGACGGCCAAAAATCCTTTCACCAAAAAGAGAAATATTCTCGTTTACAGCAGTTTTGCATGCTGGCGCTACCAAATCGAGCTCGGATCTTTACCCTATGTGGTACAGGGTGAAAAGATTTTTGGCCGTTGATACGCCTGGCCTGTGGCCAGTGCTATTATCAAAACAAAGCAGAAACCCACAACCAAACTACACTAAAAGGTACAAAAGAGGACTGTAGTGAGCCCTGAACTGTCAGTCAGAGTCATATAGCATATGGAAAAGCTGTAGTATTAAATGACTATGGTATGCAGGATTGATATCTAGTCATTATGATCAATAAGGCTTGTGTCCACATCAGTATACTAGTATCTCATGTGTAGTGCTAGCATATCCACCCATATCCAACTGTGTGTGAGACAACATGTGTTTATATCACAACCCAAAGGGATATTGAAAGAAGACAATGGTTTGAGAAACACTCAATAACCTACAATTGTTCATATCTCATAGCTCAAGAGCAATATGAAAGGAGTGGCTTCATTCTATAAATGATAAAGGCATACTGGAATTAAGACATCACAAGATAAGAGCTAAAGCTTAGCATTAAAGGATTGACACTTTAAGAAATTGGTATACAAATCAATAATTGATTTGAAAGTGCTACTGTATCTCTAAGACATTTTAAGATGGAATTTCTAAGACTCGAGTGTCTCAAGAAAGGAGTACAAGGACTGTATTGTGTACGCGAAGTGGTTTTAAGTATTAGAGGCCTTACGCGAAGTGGTTTCAAGGGTTATAACCTATTAGCGAAGTCGTTTTGAGTGAAAGGAACATTTCGCGAAGTGCTTATAACTAATGTATTCCATTCGCGAAGCATGCCTAAGTGATGAAGACCTCTCACAAACCAGATACACATCTTGAACACCCTTTGTAAAGTACACCAAGTATCTACAAAGTCCAAATGCGATGGAATTGGATGGTTACCAAGAAAGAACAGTGATTACTGATGCCTATGGTGCAAGAATGGCATAATATTGCGTGCTGATGCGAAGTATCAGTCTAATGATGGCTGATTACAAGGGTACCATCTTTGCAAAGCTTGGCAATAACTGTATCGAGACGTTATAGTAACTTAAAGAGCCCTCTCAGTACACTTCGCGAAGGCATTCCAAGTGTTTATACTGCATCATTAATCATGTTTAAACAAGAAGAATGTGTAAACCAGTCTCGAGAGCAATATCTCTCCATGAAACAATGACAAGGTGATGCACATGGCTGTGGAAACAATCCATATGGACCTCCGCAGTTCGGATCAAGAGGTATTACAGGTACGCGAACCTGTTTACTATTGTTTACTGCTCTCGCGAACGTTATTTATTACAATATCTGCTGGCTAGATACTTGTTTAGGTAGTTGTATACTGTATCTGGCAGGTCTGAGTTTCAAAGTAGACAAATACCCATATGTTATGGTACCTTTTGGCGGACCTTCAATATTTATTTAGAACTGTACAGTTTATTGTCCCTAGAGTATTTAAGGACCATGTATTTTGTAGAATACCCCAGGTTAGTACCTCCAGCTTCCACTGCTGCGAATCCTGGTGTCTCTTGGAGGGTTCCTAAACCCCACTTGCCCAGGCCAGCATAAGAGTGGTTGTGAAGAGAGAACACCTATATAAAGACCTTTAAGCCCTTTTGCTCTCGTAGCAATCGGTTCCCTAAGATTGTTGATTGGCTATTGGACTTGGTACATTGTTGTTTGACTTGGTACATTGTTATTGGCATATTGGCATTGTTTAAAGACTATTGGAATCGACTACAATTGGTGCATTGGAACTTTGTGTGTTTTGTGTGATTAGTGAACACCCCCCATCGACTTGAACCCTTCCCTCTCTCTCCTCTGCACTTAGCAGAGCCAAGACAGGACAAGAAGACTCTCTAAGACGTATTATTGAAGTGGCAGTTACCTGTGACAATGTCCCACCACACCTCGCACACTTCTGGCACTCACAAGGTGTTAGATTTTATAATTGAGTCGCTCTCTAGAGGTCTAGTGAAGCTACATGTGTTCGCGAAGGCTTTAAACTGCTTCGCGAAGGCAATAAGACACAAGAGACATGCTCATGCACTCAGTGCAGACTCATTATATGGAGCCCACCGTGAGGGGTGGTGCATTAAGACGTCTAAGAAAGAAGTTTTGGCTTAATTGAACTTGGATCATCAGTTCATGAAGTGCTTTTTACCATCTGAGCTCAACATTGTTGTCCTCACCCAAAAGAACACTGTATTAATTGCCCTTCACATTTCGTGAATTGTCTTTCTTACAAAGTTCACTCTTGCAAGCCTTATTTTCCCAAGTGCTTGCATCTGTTCATCACCCTGAGACTGCTCACAGAGTCTTAGTTCGAGTCATTCAAGTTGTTGTTTAAGTATGCATACTGCAACAATTTGAATGTCGTATAATTCCCTGGACTTGTCTCAAGCATCAAGTTCCATTTATTTATTTAAGAAGGCATTGCTTCGCGTACTTTTCACCTATTCAGTTCGCGTAACCTCTATATTTCAAGTTTATGTTGAAACCTGGTTCGAAAAGGTTTCTACTTTATTTAATGTATGTGTATGCATGTGTACCATGCTAATAAGAAGAACAGGTACCCAAAACTAGGGCTACATATTGACTTGATATGTACAGCAAGATTTATATACTTGAATACCTAGATTTTCACTTCAAAGAGATCATTGAGACTTTGTAGTTAAAAGGGTTCGTGTACATGCTCTATGTATGCGTACTTAACTACTATATTTTCGCGAAGTTGAATTTTAGGTGTCTCAAGTGATATCTTATATATAAAAAGTCATATATATCAACCCTCACCCCTCAAAGTATTGAACATGCCAAGAAGACGATTCACTCACAATTATAGTGATATGGGGCAAGTAAAGTATAAGAGGAAGACTTGAATGTATTGCTAAACTTGATATTGAGACTTCAAGTTGCAATAGTATTGGACACAACTTGAATGTACAGTGTATATACATTCAACTAATGACTTATACTATTGATACTGTGTTAGTCTAATATTCAATTTTAGACTCGCATAGCCATATTATGGTCTCGCGTGACCTTGGTATAAGTGCGTGCAACCTCCACATGGGTTGGCACACCTATACTACATGCATAGGACTATCAATCTGGGATGTATGGGACGAGTTCTATATACAAATGTATGGTATACTTGAACAACAAGTAAAGTAGTATACACTCAGCCTAGGAGTGTAGAAATGTCACTTCAGTTAGCATACTCAGTTGCGTTTTATATATCTTTTGTTGAATAAGTCCTGCAATCAAGAATTCAAGACAACATTTAAGAAGTGAATCACTCTGCTTTCAAGAATGGGCTATTGAATGATAACACCCTTCAGTTCCTATTTACTCATTGGAGCAGGTAAGAAGATATATCTATAGGCTGCTACATTCATATACACAAGGTTTTTATGAGTGGAAATTTAAAAACTTTGACCTTATGAGCACTTGTGAATTAGCTTCGTGAAGGCATAAATTAACTTTGCGTAACCATGGCTTATGCGTGCATAAGTTGATTTAACTGGCATAGCTAACAATGATGCGATGCAGAAAAGAAATAAAGATAATATCTTTTAAGATATGATGACAAGTTGTAGTTGTTTAAAGAAGAAGAAACTATACACTACAATTGTGGAGTATGCAAGCCTATGCCTCTCCAAGGACTGGACAGTAATTTGGCTTCACATACCTATATAATTTGAGTATACTTTTGTATCTATGTGCTGTATAGATCATTTACAACAAGACATGCTATTACAAGAAGTAATAACTAATACAAGAAGAGTCATGGGTGTGTTGTTTGCAGAGTTTGCTATCAGCTCGTGTAATTATGAGTTCGCAAAGGTCTATGCTTAGTATGTGCTACAAGGCTATAACCACTCATACAATATCATTAAGACAAGATTTGTACTTTGGGCAAATTACTTGAACTGAGATTATATACAGTTCCATTTCAGTGTTTCAGCTTCGCGTAGTTGATTAAAATAGCTCATGTGATTCCATTTCCTATGGGTATCTATACTTTTATGAGTTACACTACCCATGCTATTTGATCCCAAGCAAAGAAGAAATCTTTTGGTTTGGAGGACAAACCATTAGATTAAGCATTAGCCTTTAAAATGAATGGCACAGTATATTGTTCAAGACACATGCCAAATACCTGCACCTTAATGGTACTGAAGAAAGAAAGAAGATTCCGAATAAAGCAGCTTGTGAAGCCTGAATTTTGAAGGTTCACATACTAGTGGACATGTTCATGAGGCAATGAATTGTTTTGCTTAAAGTAGGATTCGAGTATTACAAGAGTTTGCATTACACTGGGATATAAGATACATGCTCTTGCAGCTTGTGTAGCTGTAGAATAAGCTCGCGTAACTTTATAAGTTTGCGAAACCTTAATTCTAGAGTTGCGCGCAAGCTCCGTAAGTGATTAAGAAGATATGAGCTTTCATATAAACTTGGTGATTTGCTTCATAAATATGAGACAAGCTCAACCATACTTTCAGATGCCTGTTCGCGTATTTCAAGTTCGCAAAATAAGAGTTTCACGTAATCAACTTGTATTCATCAAGTCTGATTGAAGAAGAAGAAAGTAACCAAGATTTACTTTAAACCTTATTAAGATATGTACTTTGAATTGTGAAAGTACAACGTGCAATGACAGTATTTGCTGTCAAGAATCAGTCCGAAATTTTTGTTAAAAGATAGTTACGCATGCTTTTAAAAGAAAAAGCTCGCGAGATTTTGTTTCAAGAAATAACATTTATTTTGAGGTTGATCATACTCAAGGATACAAAGGAAAGATTGGTACTCTAGATTTCTTAAAGTGGTAGTAATGATAGAGCTTCGCATATCAAGGGATCGAGAGTTCGCGTACTTACAAATTATGAGTTCGCGAGACTTCATTCCAGTATGTTGAATTATAATACCATGCTTCGAGATCTGTTAAGAAGGGGTTTGGAATTGATTGCAACTGTATGAGGATATAATAGTTGGTTATATTTTCATTACTGTTCAACTTGTGCACTTGCACTTCAAGTTGGATTTTGAATGTCAATTAATAACCTTGGTGTCTACATATTCTATTTTCAGTCATGATCACAAACTAGAGAAGAGATTTTTTTTTGGTTTGGAGAACAAACCATTAGATTAATCACTAGTCTTTAAAAGGAAAGGCTCAAGATACCATTCCAGTTGGCAAGTAGTATACCCACTTGAATGGTAGTTAAAGATTAAAGAAGTACATTAAGATTGTTCACGAAAAGAACTTAAATGTTCGCGTACATATTGTACTGGAGCTTGGGTGGCTGTGAGACAGGCTCGCATAACTGATTACAATGTTCGCGAAACCTTATATCTGTATTCGCGCACAAGCTTCACAAAGGATTAAGAAGATAGGATTATTATTGTCAGTGTGGTAATTATTAAGACAAGTCCAATGACATTCCAAGATGTGTGCTCGCGTATTTCGAGTTCGCAAATGAAAGGTTCGCGTACTCGACTTATAGCAACAACTTTGGTTTAAAGAAGAGAGTAAATAAAGTTTTGCTTGGCACATATGTACTCTGAGTTGTAGAAGTGCAACTTGCAACAATAATATTTGTTGTTAGGTATGTGTAACTTTCTGTTTTACTAAGGAATAGGTCACGCGTACTTGTAAAAGTACAGGCTCGCGAGGCTATATTGCTAGTCATATTGGATTGATTTACACTTAAGAGTTCAAAAGAAATATGTGTACTTTAAGTTCATCAAGTTGTAATGATTATCGGAGCTTCGCGTAACTAAGAGTTGCAAGTTCGCGTCCTTATAAAAATTTAGGGTTCGCGAGACTTTGTGTTAGTGGCGCTAAACTATAACATAACATTATGCTTTGAGATTTATAAAACAAGAAGATACTAATATGCATTTGAGTGTTACATTAGTAAATATTACAGATGCATTTCGAAAAGAAGATTAGAGTACAAAGGTACTTGCAGTGTGGCTTCGCGAGACCAGATGCTCGCGTGAGTTTGAATTAAGGTTCAGGAATCAAAATTTAGGTTTATGAATTTTAATTAACACTACACTCTGAGTTCAAAGTGTACTGAAATGTGCCGTGTTGAGGCATCACATTGCTTAAATTGAGTCTCGCGCACTTATGATTTAAGCTCGCGCATTAGTGATTTAAGCTTGCGTGCTTATCATTTAAGCTCCCGCATTAGTGATTTAAGCTTGCGTACTTATCATTTAAGCTCGCGCACTTGTGATTTAAGCTCGCGCACTTGTGATTTAGGCTCTTGCACTTGTGATTTGAACCCGCGCACTTATAACTTAAGCTCGCAAAGATTGCAATTAGATGCACAGTCACTTTGTACTTTAAGGGAGGTGTAGGAAAATTTGGGGAGATACCAAATTCATTTAGAATTGAGTATCTATTCAATTCAGTTTCAATCACTTCAAGAAGAATTGGTACAGTCATACCTAATCATTGGGACAATGATATTTTTTTGGTTTGGAGGAGGGGCATAGTGATACTTGAAAGTGTAAATTTTGGAGACAAGGTTTGCAAAATTTGCAACAAGTATTGCTTAAACTAACCCTAAATTAAAGGAAAGCAATGGACTATACTTTAACAAAATTTCAAGAAGTTCAACTTTGGATTTTAAGATGAGTTGAGATATTAACTGATAGTTTTTGTAACTAGTCAGTAATAGGAGGTCAGCTTTTGAGAGAAGTTGGAATAAAGTAGGAGCTATAATTGGAAACATTCAAATCAAGCCTACTTGAGATTTCAAGAAGAATGATAGAAATTGCAGACATGAATGTTGCCTGTGGTCAGGTAATGGATTTGGGAACCAAGAAAAATGACAAGTGTCTGAGTTCTATTGTTAAAGAGAAGAAGAGATTTCATGAAATATTTGTGGAACTTCAAATTGGCCTGGAAATCAATTCAAGAGAATGTCCAGAGATATGAATAAAACTTTAAATATTGTTGTTGAAAGAAATACAAGACCAATGACTTACAGTAGACTTGTGCTAAAATTCAGAGTCTTATTGTGGTGGTTAGTAACTTAACAAGAAAGAATGAAGATAAAAGATGTATGGCTAAGAGCTAAGAGCAGAATGACAATGATGGTTACATGAGTCAAGTTTGTGTGCTTGCATCAGTGTATGGCTTGGTTGACTGGGGACAGTCAAGATCTTTTGGTTTGGAGGAGATGATACGCCTGGCCTGTGGCCAGTGCTATTATCAAAACAAAGCAGAAACCCACAACCAAACTACACTAAAAGGTACAAAAGAGGACTGTAGTGAGCCCTGAACTGTCAGTCAGAGTCATATAGCATATGGAAAAGCTGTAGTATTAAATGACTATGGTATGCAGGATTGATATCTAGTCATTATGATCAATAAGGCTTGTGTCCACATCAGTATACTAGTATCTCATGTGTAGTGCTAGCATATCCACCCATATCCAACTGTGTGTGAGACAACATGTGTTTATATCACAACCCAAAGGGATATTGAAAGAAGACAATGGTTTGAGAAACACTCAATAACCTACAATTGTTCATATCTCATAGCTCAAGAGCAATATGAAAGGAGTGGCTTCATTCTATAAATGATAAAGGCATACTGGAATTAAGACATCACAAGATAAGAGCTAAAGCTTAGCATTAAAGGATTGACACTTTAAGAAATTGGTATACAAATCAATAATTGATTTGAAAGTGCTACTGTATCTCTAAGACATTTTAAGATGGAATTTCTAAGACTCGAGTGTCTCAAGAAAGGAGTACAAGGACTGTATTGTGTACGCGAAGTGGTTTTAAGTATTAGAGGCCTTACGCGAAGTGGTTTCAAGGGTTATAACCTATTAGCGAAGTCGTTTTGAGTGAAAGGAACATTTCGCGAAGTGCTTATAACTAATGTATTCCATTCGCGAAGCATGCCTAAGTGATGAAGACCTCTCACAAACCAGATACACATCTTGAACACCCTTTGTAAAGTACACCAAGTATCTACAAAGTCCAAATGCGATGGAATTGGATGGTTACCAAGAAAGAACAGTGATTACTGATGCCTATGGTGCAAGAATGGCATAATATTGCGTGCTGATGCGAAGTATCAGTCTAATGATGGCTGATTACAAGGGTACCATCTTTGCAAAGCTTGGCAATAACTGTATCGAGACGTTATAGTAACTTAAAGAGCCCTCTCAGTACACTTCGCGAAGGCATTCCAAGTGTTTATACTGCATCATTAATCATGTTTAAACAAGAAGAATGTGTAAACCAGTCTCGAGAGCAATATCTCTCCATGAAACAATGACAAGGTGATGCACATGGCTGTGGAAACAATCCATATGGACCTCCGCAGTTCGGATCAAGAGGTATTACAGGTACGCGAACCTGTTTACTATTGTTTACTGCTCTCGCGAACGTTATTTATTACAATATCTGCTGGCTAGATACTTGTTTAGGTAGTTGTATACTGTATCTGGCAGGTCTGAGTTTCAAAGTAGACAAATACCCATATGTTATGGTACCTTTTGGCGGACCTTCAATATTTATTTAGAACTGTACAGTTTATTGTCCCTAGAGTATTTAAGGACCATGTATTTTGTAGAATACCCCAGGTTAGTACCTCCAGCTTCCACTGCTGCGAATCCTGGTGTCTCTTGGAGGGTTCCTAAACCCCACTTGCCCAGGCCAGCATAAGAGTGGTTGTGAAGAGAGAACACCTATATAAAGACCTTTAAGCCCTTTTGCTCTCGTAGCAATCGGTTCCCTAAGATTGTTGATTGGCTATTGGACTTGGTACATTGTTGTTTGACTTGGTACATTGTTATTGGCATATTGGCATTGTTTAAAGACTATTGGAATCGACTACAATTGGTGCATTGGAACTTTGTGTGTTTTTACGAGTCCGATTTTAGAGGACGAGTTCTTACCCCCTATTTTTTGTGGTCGGGTTAACCGGTCCCTGAGAACATATAACCCGATTGGGCATGTGGCTGTGTTCCGCGTCAACCAGCCATGGTCGTATTAAGCTGTCATTTCTATTTTGTATTATTTGGCATAGGCTTTACATTATGTGGCTGTGCTCCATTTTAACTAGCCAAAGTCGTGTTAAGCTGTCTTTCTATTTTGTATTATTGACTCTTATGGAATAATACAGATTAGGAATAAGGACAAATCATGATGCCCAGTGGGAATTTAAGGTTTTGTTTCACATTTTCTGGTGTTTTTTGACATTGAAAGCCAGCTTGTTTAGGAAAGCTAAGTACTATGAAATCTTTATATCAAGGGAGGGGCAGGAGTTTTTACCTCTAAATCAAGAATTTGTGATTTTAGCTCTTATCTATCATGGTTAAAAATGTGCAGATTTTAAATGTAGTTCACAAAAAAAGTGAAATAAAACCTTGACTTCCCACTGCTGGGCATGACAACACATTATCCTAGAATGGATGTATTGAGAGTCTTCATCAGGAAAAACCCCTTTTCCAGATTAGCACTCAATACCACAGAAATCTGGGAATCAAAGGAAATAATCATAAATTCTTGGTAATTCCCCCAAATAGTTGGATTTCCCCAATTACCTAGGAATTATTTAGTCCTTTTCGGATTAGCCAGAATTACCTTCGAAAAGCATGGAATACCAAAAATTTCACCGATTTCTGTCATTGGTTTAGTACTATCAAGCTCATAATCACATCAGAATAAAGGCAAGAACATTATATATTGAAGATCGTATCATAATGAAATGAATGGAAACTAATTTATCTAACCCTCGTGAACCAAAATCCACCGAAGACAATGCTCCCCTGCCTTTTTGAACCACTGAATGAGAGTTAAGTATAATAAAACCGTTCATTGATATATCAAGAGACTAAACTTGAACAATGGTGTACCTACAATACTCAAGTAAACCAGCAATGATATGCACATTCTTGGGATGCACTCGGATCGTTGAGCGCTTTTACATGTATCTCATACACTAGAGGACCTGTCACCTGAAAAGCTGATCGGTGCATATGTTCCGTTGGTCCACTCAGCACAAGACACGCAAAAATCTGTTCAGCGACCATGTAAGAGTTTGACACAAACTAAAGGAGTATACCGCGGTTACTACCAGTGCAACCATAGCGACCGGCATTTCATTCCTTCGATCCACCCCAGTTAAATCCTGGTATGCGCATGTGAACATTGGTGTGAGCTGTTTTGGCGTGGGGAAGAAATATGACAGTATGGCTGGTTTGATTATGTCTAGAAAGTGTTAGAATAGAAAAATAAACACGAATGGGTGAGATTTACCTGAGTTCCCTGACGTGTCACCAGATTCCATTTACTCTCGTCCCATGTACCGGGGAAGACAGTTCTAGAATACCCTCAACCCTGGCGGCACACTTTCCTTCAGTCCCAACTCATATGTGGCGATCGCTTTCTCTGCTTGATCTTTCAAAGACTTCCGGAAGGTTGAGATACGGTCAATAATCTGAGAACTCAGCCAGTTAGACCAAAAACAGAGTAGAAAGTGGGAACCAACCAAATTGGACAGCTGTCACAAACTCGAACCTACCAGCCAGTGTTGTTCTCTTCTGTTTAGCAGTCTCTAGCTGCGCAGAAGGTGAGCTGGCACGTTAATTAGGACAATTTACACTAGGCAAACACCTATTGGCTTCAGCCGCAGCTACACGCTGAGCTGAAGTATGGAAAATGCACGGTAAGTTATGTTTCGGCTGTGAAAAAATGAAAGATTTGACTCATAACATGCGCTCATAGAAGCTTTGCTTGTCTGTGTCTTCCAATGAGTCTTTGTTGAGTGGCCGGAGCCAAAGCACCGAGACTGAGCAATGAGTCATTGGTCGTGGTAGTGGTAAGAAATGCCAGCGAAGCTCTGACTTCAGTTAAACGATCGCTAACTTGTTTCAATTCCAGATGCCGCTCGCTTCAACTTACAACAACTTTGTACTAGCTACATCCTCATTCCTCAATCCAATGCCTTCTACTTGCTCTGGACGCAAATCTTGTCCTTTTCTCAGTCAGGCCTCTTTCGACATCTTCAACAAAGCAAGAATCCAGTGTGTCGGACACTTTTTCATACTGGATATGGCTGTCGCGATACAGCTTTAATCGAAGTCACTGATGATACGGACTCTTCTAAACCTGGTGTGTCAGGTATGATAAACCAGTTATTTAAAGCTTTGGCATACACTCACCCACTTCTGTTTACTTCCATGATTTGGTGCTCATGCGCCCAAGGATTGGACGTCAAGTAATGTACTCAAAAAGGCTAGGAAATTTCATTAATACTACGTTTGATAAAAATATGTATGATGTATTACATTAGTACTACTATTTGAATAAACTTCTATATAGCTTGACATAAGGGTGAGTAATTCGGAGTAATGCACAGTAATTCAAGGTAATCTACAGTAATGCCACAGATTACCTGAAATCCCGGGTAATTTTCCCGAATTCTCAAACGAGGATTTTCCTGATGCTTTGAGTTGAATTACCCTGAAATATACTCATAATAGCATGGAAATCTATGATTTTGGTAGTAAATCCATTATCATTTAATATTGCTCTGTGCAGATAATGGTTCAATCTCAATGGATTTTGGACAATTATACTGCAAAAAATGTCCAGTATTGAGGAAGGTTGGATAGGGCATGGTTGGCTTTATTATGCACAAATAAGAGTTGTGGCTTATTATCATTTGCATAATGAGTGAGAATCCGCGCGTCGGCAAAAGATGTCACACGTTTCGCACCGTTGAGCAAAATCAACCCATATCTCAACGACCACGCTATTCCTCATTATATGCTGGGTATCATCTGAACAAGAAAAATTGCCCCAGCAATGCTGTCAACTTTTTTTTTGCTTGAATACCACCTCGTTTCGTGAAAAGCTACCAAACATGCCTGAGAATATAGTTATATTGACATAGAGATGTAGGAACACGTTTTCTGCTGAAACCAACTGGTTAGAATTGTTGGGGCAATTTTTCTGGTCAGAACGGTACCCAGTACAAGGTAGGGAATGGTGTGGTTGTTGAGATATGAGTCAATTTTGCTCAACGGTGCGAAACGTGTGACATCTTTTGCCGACGCGCGGATTCTCACTCATTATGCAAACGATAATAGATACAACATTTCTTTTGGTTTCAACTTGTAAATGGTTTTGATAGGATTTGGAATGATTCACACATTAATCTTAAGGCCAGGGGTTGCTATTCTGAATAGAATATAGTATGATTTTACATGATATTTATATCTTATACCTTAATGGTGTTAAAAATAATAGCAAAAGTCATACAAAGAATGAGGGTATGTATGCCATTTGATTGGCTTGAGCTCAAAGGTCATCAATTGATGGCCATTTGGCACAGGCTTTACATTTCCAAGAAGGTTTGTCTTTTGTAAAATGATCTACTAATTCATGTGTGTCATCTCATCCCTCACAGTGCAGGGGTTTATCTCACAATGTGTCAATATGTGATGGTGCTACAAGATTTCATACTTCAGTAGTTAGTTTCTTAGCTGCTATATCAGGGGAAGAACAGACTGTTCATAGGTTAATCATTTGCTGAACATCATTAGGGTATTTGTTAATATACCCTGTATGTTATGTTTTGTTCCAAGATGTGATGAGACTGACAGAGACAGGACTTATTTTGATTTAATTGTCACAGTATCAATTGGTGAAGCAGCACATCACTACAGATTAGCAGGTGTCATTTATTATGGCTAACAGCATTTTACTGCATGAGTTATAGATGACAACTTCAGATGCCTTTTCTATGATGGTATGCTGAATGATGGTAAATACCAATGCAATGGTAATCAACACACTGCATGCAAATTGAAATATTATACAAGTGGAATATTTTAATTTTTCAGATTATATTTTGAAAATATTACATGCATTATTAAGATATTCCACCCATCATTATTAAAATATTCCATGGGTGGAATATTTTAACTTGTATGCAGTGACAAGTAATGTGGATCTCAGTATGTGCAGAGGAAAAGATGCCTTATATGTTTTGGTCAGTTAGAATGTTTTGTTTTTCAAGTTGGTAACATTAGATATCTATGCTAAATAAAGGCATTCAAGTTGGAACTATCATCTGCTATTAAAGACAGACATTGGACTCGTACCTGCCACCATATATGGGGGCCCTCATCCAACTAGTGTGTGATTAGTGAACACCCCCCATCGACTTGAACCCTTCCCTCTCTCTCCTCTGCACTTAGCAGAGCCAAGACAGGACAAGAAGACTCTCTAAGACGTATTATTGAAGTGGCAGTTACCTGTGACAATGTCCCACCACACCTCGCACACTTCTGGCACTCACAAGGTGTTAGATTTTATAATTGAGTCGCTCTCTAGAGGTCTAGTGAAGCTACATGTGTTCGCGAAGGCTTTAAACTGCTTCGCAAAGGCAATAAGACACAAGAGACATGCTCATGCACTCAGTGCAGACTCATTACCGTCAGTGTATCTTGCAACGGCTCGATGAAAAATTTATCAGAACACTCTCAACGAGATCTTTCAATCGCGCATATGTCCGAAAGGATAAAAATAGGCTGACTAAAATTGTTGTCTTTGATTGTCCGCAACTGTATTAAAAAGTCACACGTAACCCTCATTCTACTCGCACTCTTTGCCCTCCCTTCCGATCTTGTTCTTAGTCCTTAGTCCTTAGTTGGACAAAGCAAATGCATGAGTTGTCTGTAGTCAAGTCGCCCCCACAAACACCCACGCCATCAAATGATTCAAAACCCGATACTCACATCTGGATGAGTTGATGGAGAGTGGTTGACTGTGTCGACACTGAAGGATTGGTTTGATGAATTGACCATCAGAGTGGGTTTGACCAGTCGTCAAAGATCGGTACATAGCAAAAATCAGTATCAGTGAAGCTCGTATCAAGTACATAATGGTAGGTACCCATCTAAAACAACTGCGTGAATCATCCCTATCTTCTCAACCACAATGCAAGCCTCGGAAAAACCACCTCTTCATTCCTCAAGACCACGACAGCCGAATTCAGTCTACAAATGCTTTCTTTGGATCTTTGGATTCATAGCTCTGGTCATCAGCGGATTCGTTGCCTACTTTCTCTACATCTTCTTGCAAGCGCTCTACCAGACCTTCACGTATCCACATCAATACATGTACCAAAATCAGTCGCTCTCCGAAGTGTCAAACCGAAGCTCAGTGGTCCAGCCATTAATCGGAAAAGAGCAAACATTTGACCTTGCAGTTAGTGTGTGGATTAGAGCGACTAAAGCTAAAGAAGAAGAATGGAGAGAGTTGCAGAAGAGCTTTGTCAACTCTAATTTGGATTCTGAAGAACGTCTTCAGTTCATGCAAAGTCCCAACGAAACCGACCAAAAAATCTCAGTACTGCTGGGGTTTGATGAAGATGAACTGTTGTATGGCCAGAAGAACGATCTGTATCACCCGCTATACTCTGATATTGTGTTTCGTGGACTACGTCTATCCGACAAGGGTGTTGCGGCCAACATAAATTTCACTGTTCCGACAGAAAAATTGTATGTGTCTATGATGATCGAATGTGGTCTCATTGTACTGATGAATTGATTTATCCTTTAGTCGCGACGCCAAACTGAGTAACTTTGACCTTCAAGGAACGATAGTTTTGATACCGACCTCACCTTCTCTGATGGATTCCGTCGTCAACTTTTCTAGCTGGATTCCGGAGGAGCTCTTACTGAACAGACCACCGAGACGTACTTGGCCGTAAGAATTTGTCCCTGATTATTTTATAATTTGATTCACGGGCCGTTTAGGTTCCCTATGGGCTCTGAAGACACAGGAGAGAAAAAGGTCACAGACTTGGCACTCGAATCGTTCTCAGTGGCAATACCACTCGTGGAATTTCACGAAATCCCCTCCCGCTGCCCTATTGGCAACGACACCGAATCGAAGGGAGAAACAGACTTGGAACAAGGCGGGATAATAGTGGATGTTGATGGCAATGTCAATTTCACGAGCTTCGTGAAAAAGCTCGTGTTGAAAAATGCAAGAACCGAAAAGCATCCTCATATCATCACTTGGTGAGCCCGCTTAGTACATTTTCCCACCTGTGGTATTGAAGTCTCTGGTTCTTTGAGGTCTCAAATCCGAGTAATTGACGAGACACATGTCATGAATCTCGAGGTCTACGATAGAGCACACGAAAAGCTAAAGAAAACATCAGTATGTCAGCGTTCCACTAGCAATTCCTTTTTGTTCATGGCTTCATTCATAGTGCGGACAAGATCTCAAGGCGAGTCGTCCAATTAAACCAAATTACAAGTTATGCGACCGGACATATCTCGAGACCGGTGGACTCGAGACAAAACTTCAACTAGAAATAAAGGACGCTAACGGGGAGACGCACGCTGAATGGGCTTATGTTCCTTTCTTGACTACTTTTCCCTATGCTTCAGGACCAATGGTATGCTATAAAGAGCACTCCTTGCCGTGCTCTGATGCAATATTCCGCTTTTAGGACTTGATACCTGTTCCAGTTGATCGAGAGAATTGTACGGGTGAGACCATTCTGGATGCCAATTCCACTTCCATATTCAACCACACTGGTATGTTATTCCTTCTTTTTGATGACTTTTGATCAACTAACACGTTTGTCTCAATACCTAGAAGCCGACTCTATGGATATAACATGGCATATCTCGTTTTCTGGGCGCAGTCCGGCTAAAGACACTATCGGAAACGTTTTTGCTTCTCCATACGCCTTGAATCATAGCCAAAGTGATTATGACAAGGTCAACGCACAAGACACAGTGGAAATATGGAGTGGGTTATGGTTCATATATGCTTTCTTGATTCATAGTCTTACCGTTCCTTACGTAGACGGTCTCCGAGGTGTCATCAAACCAGGTGCTCATCCCCGAAGGCGAATGGTTTTGAGCACTGTGGGGTACGTGCTGTGTTCAGATCTCTGGACTTTACTGACATATTTAATCCCAGATTTACAGCTAACTTATTAAATTTTTTCCTGGTCTCCGTGTACTGGTACACAAGAAACAGTACAATCTACATCAGTATTCCTGGTATATATCTCTTGGTCACGTCAGAGCTCTGCGCTCTTGTCGGTATCATTCAGTCGAGAGACGAAGAAAAGATATTGTTCATCGTAATTCTGGCCTTAATCGCCGGACCACCAGTGCTCTTCCAACTGAGGACTGCATTAAGGATTGAACTTGTCTGGAAAGGATGGATTCCGACTTTGACACGAACACGCTCGTCCCATTTGGAGAGGGCGAGTCGGAGATTGGATGCGACGAGTGGGAATGTGAGGTTGGCGGTAAGCTACCTATGTGTTTTCTCTGTGCGGTCGTCTGATGCTGTCTTTTCTTAGCTTCTCAGCATTCTATTCATCTTTTTCTACTTTGTCCCCTCGAAACACCAGACCCTAATCTCACCTCTGAACCCTGAGCCAACCTCGAATTCTAATAAGCGTACCTGGCATTCTGAAGTCCTCGATTCCCTCGATTTATCCTCTTGGACGACTGGTATTATCTCTCAAATTATCCTCAATCACAAATCGGGATACTTTGCAGGAGCATATAAGACTCAGTCGCTATTGACCGCTTTGGCGACGGTTGCGCAACTATTGCAATATATACCCATGATTGTAGGGACGTACCAGACTAGGTGGGGTGTTGATGTTTCTTCGATTACGAGCTGGGGAGTCGTTCTCGTCGTGGCGTATCAGGCATTGACGCTTCCCGCGGCTACAACTATTGGGCTGGATGAAGACGAGGAGTGATGTGTTTCAGACGAGTGCCTGGCATTGAGTGTGTTCTTCCTTGTCATATGGTTGCCTCGTATGCTGTGGTTTCCATCCATTCGGTAGATACAGGAGTTTCTCCGACGATGGGTACCACTGCGTTCCCAGACTGAGATAATGTATTTTGATTAGAATCTGGTTTATGCTACCGCTGCAACAATTAAGGATGTACATCTAAGAAATGTCAGTCTAACAACGGCTCAACTCAACCAAGTCGTCCATTTGTTCTGTCCCGTAGTAATAACTTCAGCAACTTCTTTGGCCAGCGTCCTTGCTGATTGTTCACTGGGATGAAGCTCATCCCACCTGGAGTGAGCTTGTCAACAAGAGCTTTTGCCGACTGATATCAAAACTCACCACATGAAACTATCCCGATCAGTTGGTCCTGCGACGGTACAGTTTCCGGTATCAGTGATTGATTCATTCTCTGCGAAAACACACGATTTTCCCGGCGTCTTGACATTTAGTGGTGCAGTTCCGTTGAAGTAGTTTTGAGGGTTTTCATACATGTCCGAGTACAGGCTGTAGGTATCAAAAACACCTGAAGTGATAGAGAGCGTATGAGCTTTTTGGGATACAGTGGTCCATGCTATCATCAACGTACCGACATGCGCTCCAGGCAAAGTTGGTACCAAGTCCCGAAGCATGAATGTTGCGAGACCGGTCACCGTGCATGCAAATTGTTCCATGACCAAGGACCATTCTGTCGTGTTACGTTCGGCGGTCCAGTATTTATTAGGATAGGACTCTGGAGTGTAGATGGGCACGAGCTGCAGAGGGATGACCTGTTGACGATGTCAGGAATCTCCGGGTCAATGTCTGCGAGGTAAAAGGACACCGCACATGTTGGAACAAGAAATTACGAGCACCACTGTCATACAAAGTTTTTATCCAATTCACAGCGCAAGCCGTTGTGTCGATCAAAGACATGCCCGGAGCGTTTTGCCCTGTGAGCAGTCCAATCTGTCCGAGGTCGTTTGTTCCAATCCACAACGTAAAGAGCGATTCCGACATGTTCAAGTTCAACGATGCGTTGAAATAGTTTGGTATTTGCGTGTCGACAAGGTTGACACCGGGGAACGGAATGGGAGTTATGGCTTGGGAACATACGGCACCCGCTTTCGCGAATGGATAGAGAGTCGCGTTTGAGTAACCTGCAGCGTAGATCGGCCAGGCCGTCATGTTACTCGTCTGGAAGGCCGTATGATCAGTGTACGAGTCCCCGAATGTGACCAGGTTCTTGAGTTGGCCAGGTTCGATATACCCGGTTGATGAACCGGGCTGTAGTACCCTCGTACAAGCATACGAGGTGGGCAGGAGTAGAAGTGCAAGGCCAAGTACCGCGAAACCAATCATATCCCGAGGCCGGCGAAGGAAAACCGTGCAACAGACCACATCGAATTTGAGGGATCGACGGCTTTTATACTCGTCTCTGTTATGTTCAGATCATCGAGTGGCGACTTCAAGCCCTGGCATCAAGTTACTAGCGAGTTGGTGGACGTTGTCCCCAAGTAGAACTGACTAGCGTGGCGACAAGAAATTTACTCAAGTTGGTTACATATTCCGAGGTTCGTTCCGAACCCATCAAACTTTGTCAGGCACAGATAGCATGAATACAATACACCGTGTCAACCTTCATTCAATGATAGTACATACAACAAGTTGGCTCAAGCTTGACCAAATACATTCACGCTCACGAAGTAATGGGGTTTAACTCGATTTTCCCAACGTCTCTCTGTCTCTCCCAGTCTTTTCCCGGCTCCAGATCATCCTGCGCATGTACCTCACTAGTAAACATTGTAGAGCTCCTTGCGCCACGGCTAGGCACAGTAAACGCCACAGACGTTCCTTGTGTACCTGTATAATTGACATGGGTATTATCGTGGTGTTTAGATGCGCGAATAATTATGAGATTGAAAGTAATTCCGATGATCTGAGAGACCTAATGCAGCCAACACACATGTTAGTTTGCCATCCGAATGGGGAAACGTCGAAACGTACTGTATCCTAAAGCGAGTAGTGCCAGAGTTAGAATAGAAAGAGAAACTCGACAAGACAGAAAGAGGACGCACAGTCATTGGATAAGCACCATTGCTCCCAGTAGAATACACAATTAGCAGAATTAGCATATCTGCAGCGTACAGGAGGCCAGATTCCATGACAATCCGCATCGCATACATTAGGGTACTGTCTTTATTCGCACTCTGCATGACGAAAGTCCTCGAATTCCTTTCGACCCGCCATATACGGAAGATGATCAAGACTAAGAAGTTACATTAGTTTAATTCTCCTCAGTTTCACGGAAATTTACATGTGGTCAGCATAGTGAGGGCACAGGTGATCGCCCATGTCGCCAGCGTGACGGACTGAAGCGCCTTCCCAACCTTGGTCAAAACAACGCGAGGAGGGATCACCGCCTGCATGATGAAACTGGTCATTCCACACCCAGCTTCTGCAAGCAAAAGAATAACGGGAACGGATATGACCATCCATGAGCGACCATAGATGACGAAACATCTGTAGACCTGCGAAAAAGTTCGGCGGTGGTTCCTGAGGATTGAAGCAGGTACTCACCAGGACTAGATCACCGATGATGATGGTGAAACAGAATATTGCAGACCTGACATGACCACGCCAATTTCTAGCTAGAATAGCTGCAGTTGGACCCCCTGGACCTTGGTAATTGAAAATTTGAACGCTATCGTAGAGAAGTAGGACAAGATGAATGGTGCCCATAACCCATAATAGTACGCCTGCGGCAACAAGGAACCGGTTTACGGTCTTTTTTGAGCTTCTACTTGTATCTGTACCCCATACCAGGTAGCGAAAACCAAAGCCGAATGCTACTGTGTGAAAAGCATAGAGCAGCGTTTCGAGATAGCCAGCAACGAGTTGTGCTGAAGTGAGAGGGAATGACTGGGACATGGCAAGGCAAGAAATCTATACATCCCTTGAGCTAATAGACTATATCGTGATGGAAATGATGGCTTACTGTGTATCAACGCCAAATGGAGGTGATAGGAGCGAATAGGTAGACAAGTGGGTTCTGGTGCCTTGGGCATCCTTCATGGCCATCTCCGTCAATTCAATCGTTCTTGATGCTCCAATGAACTACAATCTTGGTCAATTGTTACCTAGTCCTCGAGCGCACGCGGATTCTCACTCACCTCGCATTGCGGTACTCCAGAAACATCAACTGAGACGATATGTGCTGGCTTGCTAGCCTGGAGTCGGCCTAGGGCAGACTAGAGGATACGGGAATCTTTGATTGACGCAAATTGATCATTGATTAAGATTTTTGTGTTCGGTAGTGCGCAAATCAGCCGTGAACGTCGTACGGGGATGACGGCTGTTTATGGTAGAGTCCGACGTGCAGCGAGGGCAGGATTGAAAGACGTAGCCAGAATGAAGACGGTCGCAAAAAGGAATATGGAAAGCTGAGATTATGGTTGTCTCTTGGGAAACCCGTGTGATGGTTGATACGAAGAGCGCGAGAAGAAACGCGTGCTATTAAATATCTGGCAGCTCTTGGCCAAACCAATACCAGGTTTTGAAGGACCTTAGATTCAGTAGCTGGGCCTCTATCGAAGGGTATACCACTATGCGTAGTGTACAAGTATGCTAATTTTACATTTTAACTCCAAGGCGTCTTCCTCAATGCTCTGAGCTCCCAATGGGATGTAACTCGATTTTCCCATTGTCTCCGCGGTTATCCCAGTCCGTCCTAGGCACCCGAAAACCAAAATCATCCTGCATGCCACTAGTAACCGTGGCAGAAGTCCTTTCCTCATGAGAGGAGTCAAGATGCCGGGACATAGGAACAGTGAAGGCCATTGATGTTCCTGTTGTAGCATAAGTATCGTCGGAGCGCTGGGACGAGCGAACAATTATAAGATTGAAGGCTATTCCTATTACTTGAGGTACTTGATGAGGGGTAAGCTATTAGCACGGTTGTTTGTCAGAGGAAGAATACCGACATACCACTGTCAGTCAGAGGATATGCTCCATTGCTTCCGGCAGAATAAACAATCAGAAGAATGAGCATCACTGCCGCATAAAGGAGGCCAGATTCCATTACGATTCGTATAGCATACATCAACGTATTGTCTCTCTTCGCAGAGGGTGTAATGTATTCTCTAGAATCTCTTTCAACCAGCCATATGCGAAGGATGATTAAAACTAGAAAATTTCGTTAGATTCTTGGCGCTCTGTTAACGATATCACACTCACGTGTATTCAGCATCGTCAGAGCACAAGTGATTGCCCAAGTCCCTAGAGTCACAGATTGAAGAATCTTCCCAACCTGGGTCAAGTTTATGCGAGGAGGAGCGGTCACTTGGATAATGAAACTGGCCAATCCACACCCAAGTTCGGCGAGGAGAAGAACGAGGGAAAGAGCTATGATTCTCCATGAACGGCCATATACAATGAAGCACCGGTAAATCTGTAGCAGTTTTGAGTTGTGTCAATTTCACTAGTTTGGTCCCAAAGCACTCACCATTACAAGGTCCCCAATCACAGCCTCGAGCAAAAATATCATAGACCTTACATGTCCACGCCAGGCCCTGGTTGTGATAGCTGCTGCAGGACCTCCTGGACCTTGGTAAAAAACGAAAGCTTGGATGCTGTCGTAGAGGAACAATATAATGTGAATTGTAGCCAGAGTCCACAAGAGTATACCCGCGGCGACCAGCAACCGATTCATGGTACTCCATGCACCTTCCTTCACATCTCTCCGGGTACGTGACCCCCATATCAGACGGCGGAGACCAAAACCGAACGCAACCGTATGGAATCCGTACAGTACCGATTCGAGATATCCTGCGACAAGCTGCGCCTCAGTGATGGAGAATGAGGACATGAAAGGTGAAAAGAAGCAAATCCAATGCCGCTTACCTGTATGATATACTAATTTATGTACATGATCGTCTTGGAGTTATGCGACTGAATTGATGGAGAAGCCCGAAATGATTATGCTTGATGGACGCACAGAATGGCCAGGCACATGCAAGGAGGTATAAACAGCTTGCAGCGTCAGCCACAGCCTGCCACAGCTAATACGAAATCTACCACCAGGTAGTATCCGGGAAGAACGATGATCTAGTCTGTGCAAGTAACTTCACTTCAGCAAAGTTGTGTGTGAGACTCTGTGAGACCCTGTCACTGATTGGGAGTTTTCATCAGATCCGTGAATCGTAGTAATTATCCATATAAGTCCTTTGGGCTTCCAGGCTTCTTATGTTCGGATTAACGTTGGAGAGAAACAAACAAGCAAATTCCACTCTTGAGACTGCTGCGAGAAAGCCGATCAAAGCGTGGATGTAGAAACCAACATGAGAGAATCAGTGTTTCACGGGAGAAGTCTGGGTGTGAAGTATCAGACAGAACGCAAGTCAGTAGACAGGTGTCATCCATGCCCAGATACCATCAAAGAAACCTGACGTGACAGGAATAGTCGAGTCAAAACGTTATATGAAATTTGCAGTCGACGTCAGACCTATATGGCTGTAAAGCTAGGCAAGAAAGGGGACAAGAGGAGGTACATAGCTTTTGATCTCTTTTAAACTTCCATTCCTGAAGCGCAATCTTGAAGCCAGTTTTACACGATATCTAACAGCCCGGGAGAGGAACAGATAGGGCGCTGCTCAGCGTTCTGGGTCAGAACATGAACACGATCCCGATACAATTATTTACGGTCACCAGAGCCGTAGCCCAGAGCTTTTCGCTAGGGAACTTCATGGATGAGAAGGAGTTGTCTAGTGTACTCGAGTTGATTTCAAAAACGCAGACATTGTACTCAAAAGTCAAACACAGCGGGCATAGATACATCCAAGCGTGAAATTGGGCAGTTCGGCCTTTCCATCACTTGCGAAAAGCATCTTGGGGCCGCATAATTGATGCAAGAGTGATAGATCTCTGGAGCTTTCCGACAAACGTCGGAGGGCACTATTTGAGGTAGTCGCATTGGCAGTTTGTTGTAGTTGAGGCATCAGATGGAAACTTTGCGGCAACATTAGATTGTTGAATCAGTCACTGTCGTATAAGGAAGACTGTTCAGATGAGCCGTTAGGAACCCAGTTTCGCAACTTGATCCAGCGGTTAAAATTCTCACGTTGTTCATCTCACTTGAGGTCAGACTCACCTTCGCGGTTTGGTGTCGGTAGCGGTCTTTCTCCCCATCGTTGCTCTACTCAAATGCATATTCGAAAGATCGTATGATATCCAATTCATGACAATCGCTGTCCGAAAGAACGAATGCGTCTGCATAGGACAACAGGCCCGTCTTCTCCGGAAACGGCAAAAGGTGGCTTTTAGCATCGGTATCATTTGATGTATGATAGACTTTGCAAGGATTTTATGATCTGACCTTCAGCAGTTTTCCTTCGGTATCGAATCCTGCTCGTCACCAACATTCACAAAAGAGTCCGCGTCAAAAGAAATCAAGTTTTTACAGCGGTGGGTTTAGCCTGAAGATAATCTCCTCTTAGACAACTACAGTGCGACAGAAGATATGAACGAATCCCAATAATAGCAACCCCAAGATATGCAAAGTGTATTAGATGGTCTTTCCCGTTACAAAACTTGACTGACTGGGATGATGGTATCAAAACGGACAGTACACTCTAAACTGAAGACCATCATACATCATATATCAGTGCGTTATTCTGACTCAATGGCTAAAAGCAGTGGCCCGCTGGGAACGTGTAACCGAATCACTAGGACTTTTCCTGTACTCGTGTTGGCTACTTAAGCGAGGCTCGCTCTCTTTTTAGAGCACGTTAGGGTTCGCTTTTGACCCTTTGCTATATTCGAGCGCATTGCTATCAAAATGGTCCAAGCGCTGTCCCTCGTTGCCTTCACTGTCAGCTCATTCCTTATTTCTCGAACAAGTGCCGTTCCGACGTCCTCTTCCTGCGTAAGGACATTCTATTTCATTGACTATCTACTAATACTATGTAGTGCGACGCATTTCGAAGTCAGTTTCCGGGTCAGGTTGACATACCTGAATTCGCTACTGCCTACTTTTCTGCACAAGAATCAGACATAACGCCAAGCTGCCGTGTGAACCCCAAGACTGCTGAAGAAGTCGTACAAGTGCTGAATATTACCACACAAAATGGCTGTAAATTTGCTGTTCGGTCAGGTAATGCGCGCGCTCCATTCTATCTTTATTTATACAATTTTGTTCACATGCGGTTGCAATCATTTAGGCGGTCATATGCCTTGGGCCGGCTCTGCGAATATTGACGAGCCTGGCGTGACTATAGACCTTGGTTTCTTAAATTCCACGACACTATCTGATGATAAAGGGGTCGCACACGTTGGACCTGGTGCTAGATGGGGTTCTGTATATGATGCAATTGCTCCGGAAGGTCGCGTTGTCGTCGGGGGTAGAGGAGAGGACGTTGGTGTAGGTTCGTCATCCTCTTTTCCTTCTCCCGTAGTCAATATGCTGAAACTCTTTGCTATTTGAACAGGGGGATTCCTTCTAGGAGGTGAGAATATTGCACTGATTCGTCATTTTTGTATTGACTCAACATTCTACGAAAGGGGGACTTTCGTTTTTCTCCCCAAAGTTCGGGTTTGGCGGCGATAATGTCGTTGGTTACCAAGTAATACTTGCTGACGGGCGCATTGTTGAGGCCAATAGTCAAGAGAATTCCGACCTGTTTTGGGCAATGCGTCTTGCAGGTACTAATTTCGGAATAGTAACTCGGTATGACTTGAGGACGCTACCTTCTACAAGGATGTGGGGTGGACTTCGATCTGTGAGCTTTTTCTTTGATGGCATCGTTAGAAAGGCTGTTCCTAATACCAGATCCCAGTACAATCTTTCATTCGCTCTAGATGCCGCCAACGCCATGCTGGACTTTACGGGAAAAGTCGCTGCGGAAGGTCTCGACACCCTTGGCCTTGACTTTGGTAACGCCGATGAGTTTTTCACCAACTTTGCTCACATCGAACCGGATATTGATAACTCGGATGTATTCAATGCGACCCTTGACATTCCTTTCACCATGGACACCACCCGATCCAACGTTACACTGAAGAATCTGATACAAGAGATTGACGCCTTGTTTGCTTCAGGTCTTCATGTAGCGTTCCGAACGATATCTTTTACCCCTGACGCACAATTCATGGTGGATCTGTGGCAAGAAGGCCTGAAGATTTTTGCACCATATCAGGGTAATCCGAACGTTTCATGGACACTTGGATACTCCCCCATATCCTTGTCAATGCTGAGAGCAATTGAAGCTGCTGACGATGCACAAGGGTTAGCAACTGAAGATGGAGCTATAATGAGTGCGCCTTCTTATGTAACAAGTTTATCCCCTATGAACTAATGTCTTCCAGTCACCAACCTTAGTGCCTTCTGGACCGACGATATCAGCGAAGATGATATGCAGTCAAAACTGTCCCAGCTGATCGAATGGGGCAAAGCTACTGCTCAAGAACGCGGTATCTGGAGAAAGTATCTATATCTTAATTATGCATCTCCCGACGTGGATCCGTACGCATCTATACCGACAGACAATGCGCAGAGACTGAGGAGTATCCGCAAAAAGTTTGACCCAGAGGACGTATTTTTGCGTCTATGGCCTGGAGGTTTCAAGTTATAATGGGATAGAGATCAAACAGTAGATTTTATTTTAAAATCCAATCAATCATTCGTACTTCACGTACTTTTATAGAGTACTCGTGGTGGTGGGCAATCTGTGCCAACGAAAACGGACAGCTTAGTAATCCGGTAACTTAAGTTAACCGGCCAAAACCTGCTCTTGCTCTCCTCCTGCGATACTCAGCGCAATATACATGATGCTGCACCCGAATCAACGTTTTTCACTAATTTAGAGTATTATCTGTAAGTATGATACCAAAAATAATTAAAAATGTGTCAAAATAGTCCAGCCATTGAATATTACAGTACGCGCCCTTCTTTGTTGACGCGACTTGGACGCGATTGTGCTCTTGATGTGCTTACATAATGCAAGTAGCTGGATGTCCACTGTGTCGTCGACAGACAGTCACTATCACGGTTGTTATGCTTGTATATCTCAGGCATTGTTAATCTATATGATTAAAGTATTTCTACAGACCCGATTGTCAATTACTTTAAAAACAAAGTTTATATGATAAGTAAAAAGATTTCAGGCAGCTCATTTAAAAATTCCTTCTGTAGCATTCAAGATAATCATCTAAAACACACTTTGATTCACCGCCGAACACTATATACAAGGGATGGCGAGGACTGTCGACCGATTTAACATTAGCCGAGAGAAGCTCCCGACAAACAATGCCAAAGCTCCCGTTACTTAGGCGGGAATTGCCCACCACCATACTACTCGTAAAGTAATAGATGAACATTGCTTAATAATAGCGAGGAACAGCGATACCGGACTGAGTCTTGCTCTCAAGATCTTGGTTCAGCGGGAAGACCATGGAGGATCGTGGGATGAAAGCGGCCAACCTAAAAGGCAGTGATAGGACCCGTCAGAGACAGTATATGTCTCTGCGCCGGCACTTCTTCACGGCTTGACAGGTACCCCAGGTTGATCAAGGTAGGTAGAATTGGTAAGAACTTTTCGCTGATGCGACATATGTGATAGTTCAGAACTGTTCACCGACGAGATAGGTCTGTCATCTGTGGCTGTCAATGAGGGAAACAGGGCTTGGCTAGTCTTGAATGTTTGCGACATGGCCGGACAAAGAGAGGGCCTCGAGCTTCTTTGAGTCTGCTACAGAATGCAGTTGCAAGGGACGATATCAGTGCAACAGGTACACAAAAAGTTTTGGAGTCCGCACATTAAATTCCGGTATGTAATTTCTGCTACACATTCAACCAACATAGCACCATAAATCCAGCACAGAGTTTCCAAGTCAGAGAGCGGTATATGACGTGCCAAGGGTTGGACGGGTTTGACTGCGCCTGGTCCCAGGTAAAAATGTACCGCTCAAACAAAGACGGTTGCATAGCATGTATGTTGCTTTCGGCTTTGAAGTTTGATGGTTTCTCGCCAGAGTGCTGATATCGTAATAGTCAAATGTCCAGGAGAATAGAATATAGATGGAGGATAATCTGAAAGTCATGTCGAATTGAGTCACGGTCGATTCTTTCTTCAACTTGCAACTTTTTTCCAGGAAGACATATGCTACCGCAGAACTGAAAGTAGCAAACGCGTGTGCTGAGAACACAAATGCTGGAGAGCTGCAGAAGGACAAAAGGGAAGATAGTCGGGGTGTGTCAGACCGGCGAGATAAGAAAAGTGTATCATTGTGCGAAAGTTTTGAAATTTCAATACCGCCAGGTTCTTAGCTTACTTGCAACTCTGTCCGTCGGCGTAGTGCATCGTAGCGCCGTATGCGGACATCTTCGTCTATGGACAGCCTTTTCATTACATTCTTGCAGGTGATATGGTACCCTGAAGAGTATCGGTTTGTAACTCCCGTCCAAATATCCCCAATGTCAAAGCTCTGAATACAGCGTTCCTAACTATCTGCCGTCGTCCCTACCAACATTATCCCCTCTGGAATCTCTGAGGCTGGGTAGCATTCAGTTCGGGTGGGTTCGGAGGCTCCCTTCAGTAAACGCCGACTCGCAACGGCGGCAACTGAACATCGCACGGTCGGTTTCTTGGGTTCAAACCGCTCGGGATTACGAAACGCGTACTATGGCTTGTTCAACGATTCACGAAGCTTCAAGGGACCAAATCGATAGAAACTCGACCTGAAATTGGTGATTAAAACCACTGTTGTCTCCTAGGACTGCTACGTAGGCTCTCGAATGTGCATTTCTCACTGAAATTTGCATGTGTGCATTATATCGCCGTTAAAAACGAACATCTAACAGACTCGGATTGTTATAGAGTACAACAATAAATGTTTTGCACAGGCCTAAAATTATCCCATGCAGCAATTCAGAATGCACAAGTCGATCCGACTCATCAGGACCTCTAGTCTTACAGTTGCGCATCGTTTCATGTCATACAGGTTGTGAAGTAGGTACCTGAGCTCCGTTTGTGCTTTTGCAAGCAGGTATAAAAGGCAGGTAAATGCATCCTTGTCTTTGTGAGGTTTTGTTCTCTCGCAACTTTATATTCTTATTCTATTTATCGTATCGTATTGATGGCCCCAACACTCCAGTCTGTCGCAACTGTCCTCGGCTTGCTTCTCCCGTACTGGACAGTACATGCGCTCCCAACTTCGCGCGCTAACTCCGCTTGCGTATGTGCCCTATCTATATATTTTACTTCTGCTGACGAAAAACATAGTGTGACGCGTTTAGGAATCAGTTCCAGGCTGTTCAGCTCGACCTTGTCACCCCCGGCGCCTACTTCTCTGCACAAGAATCCGACCTCTCACCTAGCTGTCGCGTCAACCCTACAACAGCTGAAGAAGTATCGCAGATACTGAGCACTACCACACAACTAGGGTGTAAATTTGCGGTTCGATCAGGTAATGATTGATCCCCTTATTCATTGAAAATTTTCTGATTTGCGTTTTTTTTTCAATCGATTAGGTGGTCATATGCCTTGGGGTGGCTCTGCAAATATCGACGAGCCTGGTGTTACAATCGACCTTGGTTTCTTGAATACTACGACGCTGTCGGAAGATAAGCAAGTAGCGCACGTCGGGCCTGGATCTAGATGGGGTCCTGTGTATGACACACTTTCCCCAGATGGTCTTGTTGTCGTTGGAGGCCGTAGTGAACATGTTGGTGTTGGAGGTTATCTGCTCGGAGGTAAGATCCCACAACTGGCTTTTCTATTGCCTTTACTCACGCTCGGTCACAGGAGGAATTTCATTCTTCTCCCCAAGATTCGGATTCGCCAGTGACAACGTCGCGGGCTACCAGATAGCACTCGCCAATGGCACGATTGTGGAGGCCAACAGCCAAGAGAACCCTGACCTCTTTTGGGCGATGCGTCTTGGAAGTACCAACTTCGGTATTGTTACAAGATACGATTTGAAGACTACCGCTGCTACAAAGATGTGGGGTGGTATTCGATCTGTGAGTCACCAACATACTATACTGATATTGATCTAACGTGAATTTTAGTACAACCGTTCTCATGCTCTCGATGCCGCTCA
This sequence comes from Stygiomarasmius scandens, assembly GCA_037954225.1. Classification (NCBI taxonomy): domain Eukaryota; kingdom Fungi; phylum Basidiomycota; class Agaricomycetes; order Agaricales; family Campanellaceae; genus Stygiomarasmius; species Stygiomarasmius scandens. The sequence goes on from JBANRG010000054.1 coordinate 131,298, forward strand.
AGCTTTGCTTGACTTTGATAAGAAATCCGGAGAGCTGGGTCTGGATAGTGCTGGTCTCGACATTGGTAGTTCGGATGAGTTCTTCATGAACTTCGATCGTGTCGAGCCAAATATCAACGACACCGATGTTTACGACTCTCTGCTCTCCATTCCCTTCACTTCTGACACTACTCGATCTGACGTTACGCTGAAAAACATCTTGCAAGAAATTGATGCCTTATTCCCTATCGGTCTTCACGCCTCCTTCAGAACTCTCGCCTTTACGTCCGATGCTCAGTTTATGATCGACTGGTGGCAAGAGGGTTTGAAGATTTTCGCACCCTACGAAGGCAACTCGGATCTTTCCTGGACCTTTGCATTCACTCCTGTCCCTGCTTCACTGCTTCAAGCTGCAGAGCAGGCAAACGACCCTCAGGGAGTCTCCGCCAACAACGGTTCTGTGATGCGTAAGTCGCCTTTTCCCTTGTCGACGCTATCAATCATACCAACCTTTTTTGTCAGTTACAAACTTGAACGCATTCTGGCAAGACAACTTGGATGAAGATGATATTCAATCCAAACTCGCCGAATTGATCGGATGGGGTCAAACAGAGGCTCAGCAACGTGGTCTTTTGAACAAGTGGGTGTACCTCAACTACGCCTCTCCCGATCAGAAACCGTACGAATCTATTCCGGAAGCCAATCTACAGAGGCTCAGGGACGTTCGCCAAAACGTTGACCCTGATAGCGTTCTCCAAAACTTGTGGCCCGGAGGATTCAAAATATGAAGGGTTTTCGCGTAACATAACGTATTTATCTAATCTATAACTGCGCAGAGCCATCCTTTACCTTCCTTTGATGTTCATATTGCAACTTGTTTCCGTTGACCCTCATTTATAAAGATATATTCTATATTTATATCAGTATCGATATCTCTTATGTACTTGTACGCGAACGGAGATATTTTCCTATCATAGGTACTCAATATAATTGATTCTAATAGTCCACTCATACGGAATCTAAAGATTCGAGATAATGGCACAATTCTGTCACGGTGGCTGAATCATTTTCCGGACCGCTCTCCGATTTGATGCCACTTTCTGATGATTAGGACTGACGCAGATAGTCTTTCTTTGCCTGCCTTCGTAGCTATCAAAGAATGATTTATATCAATAAATCAAGCCTATTAAGCCTGCATTTACCCTCTTACAAATGCTGCATCTGCCGTTCGAAGTTTCCATTGTATAACCTAACATCAGAAAAGAGATGAATATAATTCGATAACTACTCGATTTTCACAAAAAAAGATAACAACAACAAAGGTAATGGTTCAATTTACATGCATGCCGTTCATTCATGTCATTTGCAGCGATGAGCTTTCTGGCCTTTGCCAGTCCTAGCCATCACCACTAAAAAGTGCTACTCTAAGTCTCGTCATTTCTAAAACCAATTGAACATGCCCGGAAGTCCGTCTGAGTACGCCAGTTAGAATTAATCTCCGAATGTCGCTTATGCGACAGTGAAGGGAAGGATTTGCGCAATGGAAAGCCACAACTATAAAATAAGACTGCGTCAACGATCGTGAACCATGAATATATGATCTTGGCTTACCATGTACAGTCTGAGTGAGACTTTGCTTGCTGCTTCCGAGTTGTCGGTCAACATACGCATTGCGGTGTATGACCCGAGTACGACGAAGGACGCTGCCAACAGGTAATTCAGACGCCACATCGTCGTCAATCCCAGAGTCCAAGCGATCAATAGAGCCGAAGTTACACGGCGGCTCCCAACTGGGAAGACGACTGGAAACGTAATGCGTCCTAGCTTTCTGTCGCCTGCTTCGTCTCTGAAATCTTGAGCATGAATCGTCGTGAAGATCAACATAATACTGAGGCACGTTGCAATGCGCATGTGAGGGTTAAGGTTGTCTAACGCAAGAATGAGTCTCGATTCGATCGACACAAGGAAGGCACTCACCTTTGTGAAGGATCTGAGCAGCTCCAACATTCCAAGAAACAATCCCCGCTGCGTTCAAAATATTCTTGGAATAATAATAGGCATGAAAGCCTAATTCGTTGTAAAGGATGAAGGAGACAGTGAGACTTATGCCAGCAGCGGTTGCTCCCAAAAACCACGAAAGAGCCAGACAAACAGGGACCAGCGTCCAGCGTAGGATCCATGTATTTCTCACTGAAATGAGCCCGGCTGGAATAGGCCGGTACGGCTTGTTGACTGCATCCTCGTCTCCACTAAAGACTTGATTTGCAGTGCAGAATTGAAGAAGGTAGAGCCAGATCCAAGCGAAGCAAAGGACATCGGAAGTAAACGATGAACGAGCTCCTGCCATGATTCCATATACACTCTGGGCGCGCACAAGTTAGCCACCACCGCATGCAGATCATAACATCCTCACCGATAGTAGAATCACAGTCTTGAAATCTGATCGAGTGAAGTTGAAGCCAATGCTGACAAGGTTCTGGATGGTGTCGGACATCGACAAAGCCATGATGTTTCCAAAGGCTTGAGAGAACGCGAGAAGTGAGTGTCTATGAGGCTCGTTTTGAGATGCTCAATTTAACTCTGATTTCATGCGCAATTCCTTACCCCTGGGTATAAGAGTATTAAAACTGATCGATAGCCCAGTTATTGAGATTGCGTAGACATACAAAACGCGGTCTGGATACCTTTGGTCCAGAAAATCAGAGATGTTTCTCCGCCGTCTCCGGAAAACATTGAATAGATACATAGAGAAATTTTATTGAATAGCATCCGTCCCCGAGTAGGACAATCAAAAAAACAAAGAGAGGCAATAGTCGGAGTGGCAAACGTGATTTTCGATGGAATCCGGAGTACCGGCAAGTGACTCGGTTCAGATCGCTTAGCAAACTCATACGAACCACATCAACTCGCGTTAAACTAGTTTAGTCTTGATTCAAAACTTGACAACATGGTTTACTTGGATCCCACATCTACTCGACTTCGATAGTATAGATTCGATTAGATATTTTATCTCAACGCTATTGTGACATCCCGCTAAAAAGCTGTTGCAATTGCAGTCAAAGGTGCAAAGTCATGGCCCAAGGAACGCAGCAAAAAATCCTCGCTCTCGACAAAAGCTTCCAGTTCCATGTTCAGGACAAAGAAATCCCTAAGGCGCAGGAAGGAGAGTTGCTGATCAAGGTGACTGCTACGGCTTTGAACCCTGGCGATTGGAAGGTTCCACGCTGGGGCATCATGTTTGCTGGTCAGCTTGTGATTCCTGGGATGGATACGGCGGGCATAGTTGAAGAAGTAGGAGAAAATGTAATCGATTTCCAGAAAGGCGACAGAGTGTAACACATTTTTTACTAATCTGATGCTTGTGCCTATCTGACTGGCTGGACCTGACAGAATGACGATGGGGACCTGGACACCCGAAACATCATCTTTCCAACAGTTCATGCGTACATCTGCAAGATTCGCAGCAAAGGTACACTTATCTTGAGTACCGTTTGGTCTGTATTGAAAATATTTAGATACCCGCTAATATCTCGGACGAAGCTGCAGCTTCAGTTCCAGTCGGCCTGTTGGCGGCTTGGATTGGACTTTACAATGAATCACACGGCGCAGGCTACCCCCATCCACTCGTCGAAGCTTCTCAGTACAAGCCCATTTCCAAACCTCTTCTAGTTATTGGCGGTTCCAGCTCTGTGGGCCAATACGGTTTGCAAAGCTTTCTGACCTGATTGCCTACGGCTTATTATTTTTTATCAGTTCTCCAATTAGCAAAGTTATCAAAGTTTTCTCCGATCATAACTACGGCATCCCGTCATCACGAAAACTATCTGCGGTCGTTGGGCGCTACTCACTTTCTCGACCGGAACCTTAGCGATGAACAGGTCGTTACAGAGATAAGAAAAATTACCGACGCTCCATTCGATGTGGTTTTCGATGCAATCTCCTCTACAGAAACGAAGCTCCTTGGATATCAAATCTTGGCTACAGAAGGGAAGCTATTGACTTGCGACACTCGTTTCGGAGACTTTACACTACCTCATCCTGACATGCCGGAAATCGAGGGGGATCCTGCGAACCCAAAGCATGTCGTACCAGTCAAGGGCGTCACTGTATTGCCTGAAACTGTTGTCATGGCGGAAGTGTTGTTCAAGAATCTCTCTCGTCTCTTAGAAGACGAGGTGATCATAGTATGTGGGCGATTATCAACTCGTAATTTGCACTAACCGTATCACAGCCCAACAAAGTTGAAGTGCTACCTGGAGGTCTTCACGCCATACCTCAGGGGTTGTCAAAGATTGAAAATGGTTTGGTGTCAGGTGTTAAACTCGTAGTTCGGCCGCAAGATACTGAATGAAGAAGGCTACTGTAATGGCATTTAGAAGAACTTTGTATTTTATCTATGGCGTAAACTGAAAGATAAATAAAGGATCTATATGTGTAGGGTATTTGATTTATCTCCGTATTTCACTGTTAGCTTCTTTATACTTTCCTCAAAACGTCTAGAATGCGTGGCTGATAATATGGTGTCCAAAACAACTGACCCATCATCTAATCTGCCTATCATCTGAACGGCGTCTTTGCCCGCTTTTTCGTAATTGTGAAGCATCCTATATCCGCAAATCGTTTCCTCTGCGCCGATCTTTGACCAGTCAGTCTCAATCAAGCGCCATTTTGATGCGTTAGATATCACCAATGGGATGGGTTCCGAGTTGGGTACCACGGAAGAAGGCGGAACCATGGGTATAATACCAGAAATTTGTTTGAGGAACAAACTAACATCATATTCGGAGAATGAACGCCGGCAAAGGGAGAGCAAAGCAGACAAGTCAGCAACACTCTTTTGTTGAATGTATTCCACGGGAATCAACGGAATAGGCAGCAAAGAAAGGTAATTATGAGGCGACTCGGTCATGTTCAGAGAGAGAGAAGGGAATAAATTTCGGAAAGAAGCAAGGGACTGTACCATAATCGTCTGTGAAGACTGACGATCTGCTTCGTACATTGTCTATGGTTACCATTAAGGTCAACAGATTGGAAGCGTCGACTGGATAGCTTACCTTTAGAATCCATGCGACTAGGATATCTCCAGTGGTGACATGATTATGAATATCCGATTTCTCAATATCGCTGCGCACGTCTTCGACGAAGGATCTGTAAATGTTTGGTGGAATAACAATGATTCGACCAGTTCTATGGACATTTTCTCCCAATTCATTTTTGATGAGTGGTGTCCTGGTAGCGGCGTCCCTTGTATAATTAATTTCAGGAGGACGTTCTTTTGGCGCAAACTCCTGGGACTGTAATGCGAGCTGTAGTTCATTTGCATTGAATCCTTCCTTTGGCAGTGGAGGCACTTTCCAATCCTCTCCACTGAGTTCCGAGACTATAGCCCTGCAAAGATACGCGGCTCCGACACCGTCAACCACGCCATGGGGTAAGGTAAGGCCAATACAACTATAGGGCCTAGACGTGGGCGTTTCGAGAGCGAATTGCACAATGTGAAGTGACACAATTGGATGTGAACGGTGCATGTACTCCTCGTTTGACGTGGGTAGAAATGAAGGCATGTATAGTTCGGGCGGAAGAGTGGATGAAATCGTGGGCAGGGGAAGCGAGATGTAAGCTGACAATGGCCTGTCGCTCGCAGAAGTTGTGATCGAATAGGAAGCATAATTCAGAGGTAAGAACCCCAGTGGTATCCTTACAACCCAAGAGTCCCCCTACACGAGAAGGCAAAGATAGTAAGCAGCGTGTTGATGTCTATCGTCTTTGTCTTACCTGGCGCAGTATCCTGCCTGCAAACAATCTCCATTTATCAATTACGCGAGCGACAGCATGCTCTAGTTTCGGTATGTCGATCTCGCCTTTGACAATCCACGCAGTTCCAAAAGACACGCCAGCCGACAGCGCATCAAATAAGGTCAACTCGACTGTTGCGGTTGGCTCTGGCACTCTGGACATCTTCAAGGGGAATGAACAACTTTCTGGCGACAGCCCGACCTAAAAAGTGTAGACCACTGTCAGAGATGCGCGCGGCTGGCTATGCTAAGGCATCAAAAATCATTGTTCTTGTTCCGTTACCTTGAGACCTGAGGCCTGAGCGCCTGAGAGACCAATTGAAGTTAACACATGTCCGTGTAAAATTTTTCTGTTTGGCCGATACTGACGGTCATATGCATATGCATGACTTTCAAATGACTCATTGAGCGGTGCATACAGGCAATTGCGCAAGCACAGCTGAATATTCGACACTTCTGGGTCCTTGTAAAAATATCATAGCCTCAGATAGATACATTTATTCAAATGACTTTTCCGAGTTTCTATGAAAAAAGAGCTTATAATAGGCACGCTCAGAGTTAGTGGTTAGCGATAGATAGCTGCGATCTTGTCGCAACAAGGAGCTGAATAGCACTACACTGCTTTGTTGACCGGAAGTGAGCAAAATTTATGTCTTACATGGCAAAGCTATCTTTTCACTCCCGCTCTTCTGATTATAAGACGGTCGGAAGCAGAAAACGATCACTGTCCGGCCATAGTACGGCACTTGCTTGACAACGAGTAAAAGAATGGTCGAGAGATCGTGACCTCGATGGGAGGTCCAATTGAACGAATCGAACAAGACCCATTAGGAAGCAAACCGTACACAAAGTCGGTTCACAAGGCTTTCCGAGAATCGTTGAGCCGCCAACATGCGAACCAACTAGCTACGGATTAAACCTTCAAACCCCCGAGTCCGGAGTGTAGATTCAAGATCAGATCTTCCGGTTTTTGAATCAGTGACACACTGGCAAACGTACTCGAGTTTTTGGTTGGTCGCAACAAAAGAAGGAAGATTGGACTACGACGGGTAAAACAAGAGGAGCCAAGACCCCTTATTGGAGCCTTTTTGCGTTTGCGTTTCCCATAATTTCCCGCCAGTAATTCTGGCTCTCCTCGGCAGCTTCTACTGGACGACTTCCATGTGCTGAAAATTAAGTTAATTGAATTATCTAACGAATACCAGGCGCTGTTGACCCCGAGTTGAAATACAGATGCCAAAGCATAGGTAGGTGTCGAGTGGAGACCCGTATACCTGTCTGATGAACTGACCGACTGTGTTTGCACATGCACCTCCAGGCTTCTGTTAATTGAAATTTCCTGTCGTTCGTTGTATTTGATAACAGAACGAACCATAAGGTCTGGAACCGGGTGTTGTGCAGTACCAGTCATTTTGGAGAATAACCAGAGTACACAGACGCGACGACAGGATTCGAAGTGGCAGACTGACGTCCAGCAGTGGAGCACATTGAGTATATCAGACTGAGGAATAATTGTGGGAAGCTGTGGGGACGATCAGGCCCATTTTACGTCGAGAACACCTCTGGAGCCGGTTCAAAGCGAAAATAGAAAGCAGATCACTGGCAGCAGCGAAATGATAGACTTCAGGGCGCGCACGCAACATCATTGGGAAGTTCTCAGCGTTTGCATTCCGTAAAAAGAAAGTGCGAACGAATTTCAGTTTGGCATGAGGATCGGTTGAGAGGCCGAGCCCGGGGTCAGAAAGTTTATGTATAATCAGTTCTGTTCTCAGAATCTTAGAAACGATAATACAGTGGATTCAAATAAAGATGTGATTTTTCTTGGTTTTCTGATACATTCTTCTTGAGAATTTCAACTTGACATATCAATGCTAATGTCGCATGAATTGCTAGTAGTCTGTAGAGGCGAAAAAGAACTGTAAGCCTTTGCCAAGGAGTATTTGAAACACGTACGAGAAAACTAGAAAATCGACGACACCGGTGGAGGTGGTGGAGCTCCAGAACTTGGTCCGGAAGGAGCAGAAGAAACCGGAGGTACTCCAGAGCTCGATCCGGCAGGAGCAGATGAGGCTGGAGGAGGCACCCCAGAGCTAGGCCCAGCAGGAGATGAGACTGGAGGAGGAGGTACTCCAGAGCTAGGCCCAGCAGGAGCAGATGAGACCGGAGGAGGTACTCCAGAGCTAGGCCAGGCAGGGGCCGACGAAACTGGAGGTGGTACTCCGGAGCTAGGCCCGGCAGGAGCAGATGAGACTGGAGGAGGTACCCCAGAGCTAGGCCCAGCAGGAGCAGACGAGACCGGAGGAGGTACCCCAGAGCTAGGCCCAGCAGGAGCAGATGAGACTGGAGGAGGTACTCCAGAGCTAGGCCCGGCAGGAGCCGACGAAACTGGAGGTGGTACTCCGGAGCTCGGCTCAGCAGGTGCCGACGAGACTGGCGGAGGTACTGTACTTGGTCCAGAAGGAGCTGAGGAAACTGGTGGGGGTGGCGGCGCTCCTGAACTTGGCCCAGCAGGGGTCGAAGATGCAGGCGGTGGTGCTGCTGTACTTGTCGTTGGTCCACCAGGTGTGGACGTTGGTGGTGGCGGTGGAGGGGCAGAAGATGGGGGAGGAGGGGCTCCCGACCCACCTGTCTGAGTGCACTGCGAATAGTAAGGATTCATATCGGTACAACTCCAGCCATCTGGACACTAGAGAAACACTGAGAAAGCTGGAAAGAAATGAAAACGCGTCAGCATACCTCAGTGGGTCCCGAATAATCCATGCCTCCACACTAAAACATAATGTTCATGTGAGGTGTCGAGAATCTCATAAGTTTCTCACCTGGCCATAAGGAGCGGCAGTTTGCGCCAATGCAGATGTGATTAAGAGGAGGGCGGGCAGAACGGTAAGAAAAGCTTTAGTTGACATGTTGAGCTAGTGTTTCTGATGCTGAATGCGTTTTCCGATGTCTTTCGAGTTCACCTTGAGCTCCCTTAAATATTCAGGATTGAGAGGCGACCCGAGAAATATCCTGTACTTGCTGTCGGCAGATTGGATTTGTAGGCAAAACCTCTCGATTTTACGCCCCATCTTGCTCCGTTCGTGAGGAGCCTGGAGGCTGTTGGGCGGAAAGAAGTTGCGCGCTATAATATGAAAGTGGCGACCATGCGTGAACAAGTATTTTTTTCACCATAGAAACCACACGATCGTGACCATTGAGGCTCCAAGAAATGGTCATAGATCAGGATGGAAAGGATGTATAGAAGACTCGATTCACAGCACATTGCCCGACATTGTGCCCTGGTGCTTTGAATAAACGATAGCTTCCGCGAATCTGGGTATAAATTTTCCGAATAAAGAAGAGAACTCCCTACATTTGATGAGAATGCGTTCTTACTCTTCTGAGAAGGAGGTTAAACGAATGTGAAGCGTCATGCAGGTGATACGGCGAGGGGCGGCCATATGCATATTCATAGCACAGTACACAAAAAGACGCCATTTTCCGGACATTACCGAGCAGATATATGGTGAGCTCTCATATGCCGCCGACTTTCACGCCAACTGTCTGCTATTCCTTGGAACAATGGAGCTTGCAGTCAGAGTAAACTGACAGCGGATAGGAAGCGGAGTTTCAAATGTCAGTACTTCAGACTTCAGTCCTGGCCTGGCCTCATCACGGACACGACCTACGCATACCGAAGTTTTCTTCGGTAAGCTTTGGTGCGACAATTCTGGTTTATCCTCGACCGTACAAATAGGAGAAAAATTGGAGGTGCACACTTTCGCAATGTTTCATAACCAAACCTAGGCTGTCATCGGCTTCCTTTTCCGCCTTCAGCCTTTGCTGCAGGCTTTATCGTGCAAGTCGTTTTGCCTTTAGCTTTCTCAAATGTTCAAGTTACTACCTCGCTTGTCTTGTCCTTGCACTCTTAGCTCGCTGTGTACTTGTTTGTGCATTAATGCAATGGCATTCATCGAATGGCCATTTCGAATCTAGAATGGACCTGGGTCATCCATGCGTGAACCATCGCACTTCTAGCTACGCCATACCCTCAGAAGCTGCTTCAGAACCACTAGCCATCGTAATACGCGCGGTCAAACTTCCCGTTCATCTTAATATTGCTCGAAAACGATGTTAGCAAAAAGTTGGCTCAAGATCGTTCGGCTCTGAGATGGTAAATTTCTCTCTTGCTGAGCAATAGAAAAGGACGCGCATGCTCCGGGACTCTGAAACTGACTTAGAAAATGCCTGCCTCCAACATCCTTGTCACCGGAGCTTTCTCTGCAGACCGATCCCATCCACCCTCACGTTTAGAGATCAACACGTTTGTAAAACACGAGAAAGTTTTCTCGCTATATGTCCAAGCTCTTTGTATGCTCTGTCGCGTGTTTCTGCTTGATGCGTTTCTTACTTGGATCACTCTAGACCAATTGTATGAGGTTGCGCAAGCCGACACTCTGTCATACTTTCAAATCTCTGGTATACACGGCAAACCATTCATAGATTGGAGTGGCTCCGAAAGCTATGGCGAAGGCTATTGCGCTCACAACACCCCATTATTTGCGACTTGGCATCGTCCCTATCTTGCTGTTTTTGAGGTAACTTGATTTCTGTTTCCGTTTTTTGTCATATCTTTTCACACCTTTGTGTTCATCTCTTCAAGCAAGAGATACAGAAGCACGCTCTCCAAATAGCAAGTCGATATTCTGCAGATTCTGCTTTGTGGTTGCGTACTGCGGAAGACCTTCGTCAGCCCTATTGGGACTGGGCCTCCAATATTACCCTCCCTGCAGAGGTCATCTCTATGCCAGAGTTATTGATCACTGCTCCAGAAGGGAAGAAATTGGTGCAAAACCCATTTTTGCACTATCAATTTCGTGACAAGATAGAACAGGTCTTCAAGGACGCTCCGTACATTGGTTGGAAGCAAACTATCAGACATCCCAACAGCAGAGAAGGTGACGCCGAGGGAAGTCTAGACAAGCTCGCTGAGTAAGTCACGCTATCTACTCATCATTTTCTCGATCTTGAACGAGTTCTCTGTTGAAATAGCGCGTTATCCTCGATTCAGGCTCAAGTGACTTTGGATACACTCAGACTCTTTTCTATGTCTGACTTTCACGCGTTTTGCACTAAGAATGGGACTTCTGGGGGTTCTACCAATAGTCTTGAATCTATCCACGACATGATACATAATGCTGTTGGTGGTATGGGGCACATGAGTGATACTACAGTCGCAGGTGCGCCCCGTTTTATAGACATTGATGAAAGGGCTGATTAGTTTCGGTTGCAGCTTTCGACCCGATATTTTGGATGCATCACGCCCAAATAGATCGTCTGCTCTCGCTGTGGTCATGCATACATTCAAAATGGGTACCAGACTCCATTGGCAAAGAGGGTGAGTTTAAGTACGACTGATCTCCATTCCTTTTTACTCATGTATGATACTAGACCTTCGACCATTTTGGAAGACGCCAAGCACCTATTGGAAATCAGAAGAGATCTCTAACAGTGGTATCAACTTTAACTATACATATCCAGAGCTCATCAGAGTGGATCTTGGACTGGACTTGGAGAGTCGATCCGACACGATTGCATCTACTGTTTGTCAACTATATGGAGAACCATCTGCATCAAAACTTACGCCGCAACCAGATACTGACGGTTGCTCAGATGACAGCGCTACCCTGAAGGAGATTTCCTTTTGTGATGAAGAGGCCGGAATTGACACCGGTTTCCCCTCCAAACGATCGTCCTCAAATCTAGCTGCCGTGTCCTTACACTGGCTAAAACTTCTCGTACAGACTCTTGGACGCTTGCTCTTTCAGACAAACGCTCGTATTGGTTCTCCCGGTCTCAACAAAACACCCTCTGCCTGTTGTCCTAAAGCACCCCAAATTACCACGGAATGGTCTGTTCGCATTAGTTGCAATCAGAATGAACTCGGCCAGAGTTTCTCTGTCGTCGTTTTCTTCACGGCTGGGGAGAGGGGCAGTGCAACCTCCAACTTGAACCGAGCACAGACTATTTCTGTTCACCTAGAACAGCCTTCCAGCGATCCTGTCCTTGATACTTCGCGTTCGAGATACTACGGCAAAATCAAGGCGGGGTCTTTTGATGTCTTTGTCAATAGCTCGGCCCATCAATGTGGGACCTGCAAAAAGCAAGCCAATACCCCAGTACAAGGTTTTGTTCACCTTCATTCATCCCTGAGTGACGTCTGGACTACCCTAGTTGCCAAATACAACTCTAATTCGACTCATGAAGATGAAATATTGCGGTTCCTGAAGGATCACTTGAGCTACAGTGTTAGGAAGGTACGGTCCTAGCTTTCAAATTAGCTGCTGTTACTGACTGCTGCCACACCGTTCGCTGTCTAGATCGATGGTTCCTGGACGACACTCGAATCTCTTGAAATAGTACTCATTGCGACGCCTCTCGCATCCGGAAGGCATGTACCAGTGGCGGGTCAGCCTCGGATTTATCGGGATGTAGAGATACGCTTGTCGCAGTAGCATACGAGGTCGGATGTTTCCTTAGCATGTAAAGTAGTCACATTCAAATCGCCATTTCCCGGAAACGGAAAGCACCCAACGGCGGGGTCCAAGCGCAATCACAAGTGTGGACTGTTCTTGCTATTGTTGTCCTATTCAAACCAATGCCACCCCTGTAACGTGACACGCTCGGACATTGCTCATAAATCTATTGTTCTCGATTGTAACTTGGACTTTAAGCCCCGCGCACCTTTTCATCGCACGACGATGATCCCAACTAAATTTTCGGGGCCTATCACATCTGTATGTATACCGACAGGCGTACCAGGTGTCTACACCAGTCATGTGGTTGAAGGCAAACGCAAGCCACCAACGCCAAGGTCCACAATTGGAAACCCTTATATCGGAACTTCACGCATCCACTCAACTCGGCCAGGCAGAAGCGGTACACGACGATTAGGAGATGTCATGGCGAATAACGCCACGGATTTAAGACCAGTTACACTGCTGGTACCTCACATCTTCCAGGGTTATTCACCTCGCACTCCTTTGAAATCGAAATCGAATTCAGCAGGAAAGGGTTCTAAACCCTGTCACGTAAAGTCCCCTCTGAACAATGTCGCGTTCATGGATGATATAGAGGATGTTGGGGATAATCATATATTCAAGGAAAATGGGAGAGGCGTTTGCCTGGATGTGGCGTCTTGGAGGAACGAGCTACAGAAGGAGCTAAACCACCGGTCGAAAGAATTACGAACAAGAGAGCAAGAAAGAGTGCAAAGGTTAAGACAACGGGGAGTGGGCGCGAGGCGGGTATCCGTAGGAAACGGGCTCAGGCAGCAGTATAGGCGGGAGGAAAGAGTGGACACTGGCAGTGGAGTGAATAAGAGGTTCTGGAACCATCCCTTTATCAAGGCCACGGCTTTACCTGTGAAAAGTGCAGCAAATTCAACAGTAAGTTCGCCTGGCCGTTCTCGTCAGCCCTTACTGACACTTTACAACATTTCTGCAGAAGAAACGAAAGGCAGACGAAATGGCAACATCATCCTCGGAGACGTCTGACATCGATGGGGCACCACAACCCAAGAAAGCAAGAACAGAGGCTGAAGATTCTCCAGTACTTGATGAATGGACGGTTCTCGAATGGGTCCTAAACAATCCAAAAAGAAACGACCAAGAATGTATTCGCCATTTCAAACCATTATTGAAACTGGCCAGTACGGAAGTCAGACGCAAATTCGCGGGCTGGTTGATGACGAACAAAAAAAGGCATTCGGTGACAGCGAAAGAGTGAAAACGAGACAAAATGTAATGCAAACATTTGTAGCATAGAATTCAGTCTAGCTTGAAGTATTCTGGAACAAGAAAGTCATCATTGTAAAGTGACGTGTACATTTGACTGTGAAAGCTGCTTTTGACTCGGCCTCGAAAATTTTAAGCAATCATGTACAAGTCGCTATCGAAATTCTAAAATGGCATGCATGGCTTGTGACCGGCAGCAACAACTTCTGCCACCCTCCCCTTCCATCACCACCAGTCTTTTGCCCGTCATTCAGTATGTAACTCACTTTCTTGCCGCGATGACCCTAGCATATCCGGCTGCTTTGCAGCATTGGACGAATTTCGGAGGCCCAGCGAAAAGATGGGCTTTGTCAATTCTTGCTGAACTGCGAAAGCGGATCGAGTAAGGGTGACACCCGCATTGCATTATGTAGATGCATGCTCCAAGGTTGCGCAGGATATAGATGGGCATGGTGGACGGCGTGGTGACGAATACAGCTTCAAAACCCAAGGTGCGGCCGAGACAGTGGTGTAACTGAACGGTATTAGCTTCTGGCCACGAACGTTGGTAAAATTAGAGAACGAATGCTGGTAGCGAGCATATTGGAGACCACGAGTTGCGAGATGTTAGATTTGAGGCGTATAGTTGATTGCTAAGTCTGAATGATGGACTGAATTGCTGCATTTCCTGAGCTTGACTGTCCAGAGACTATTACGGATGTCGTTGATGAGCCGTGCGGTCTCGACCAAAGTGAAGCTCACCATCATCAAATTCTTGACGTTTTACAAAAGATTCTAGCACCTCATAGGAAGATTGAAACTCTTCGGAATTCGACTCCTCGATTGTAGTCCATGGATCGCTCATGGACCTGATCCATAATTTGCAGAACCCGAGGATCAGACTCTTGTAGCCGGTAGTCTTGTCAGAACTGGCATCCTCTTCTTCAGTCAGAGAAAAGACCGAGTTTCTGGCTTCGCGGCCAAAACCTTGATGCTTCTTCATCTCGACATCTTCGACTTTTGCACACACGGTGGGCTCGACAAGCTTCTTGAGGATAATCAAGACACGAGGAAACTGATACAGAGATTAGGTTTTGCGGTAGATCAAGCTGAGAAAGGATTAGATACTCACCTGGTGTAGGAGGATAATATCATCCGACAAATAACTCTCCTTGGAAGCCTCCAGAGCTTCATTATAGCGCACTGCAGATTTGTAAATCACCGACAGTCGAAACTTGATGTTGTCCTGGACGAGGATGATATTAAGAGCTCGAAGACAACTACAGAATAAGAAGGGACTCACCATGCATGCCTCTTCTTCGCCATCATCTATGATTCCCATCGATGATACCAGTTCGGCACCAAAACGACCCTTTGCCTTCCATATGACATTCAAAAACTTGAGAGCATTCTCCACTATGTGAAATAGGTTGACGACTCTGACAGCTGGAAGGACGGTCAATCCGGACATCATGGCCAGAAAAATACACGAAGCATGCTCACAAGTGTCAAGCAGAACCAATTCCTGACTCGCTACTCTACTCAAAGGCACAAACAAACCTCCACCAACATCGCCTAGATTTTTTGTTGCTTGTTGGCAGGCAAGGCTGAGTAATTTCGCACTCGTTATTACTAGCTGTTGAGTTTTGTTGTATTCTTCAACGCTTCTTGACTTTGTCGATGATTTGCGAAGTCGGCGAAAAGAAACCAACAGGGTATAGCAATCAAAAAGATTGTGCGTTTCGTTGCACGAGCTGAAATTGCTCCAGCCGTCGTGTAATTGATCTATGTCTTCGTGTTCGAGATTTTCGGTGACCATTCTTCGCAGCCGCGAAATCTTTTGACTAGAAATGGCTATGGGACTAGCCACGTTCTTTATGAGGTCTATGAAATAGGATATTGCCGAGTTATCCGCACCTTTGACCTTCATGACCTCCAAAACATCGCGTACAGAGAGATATGCATATCGTTCTGAATGACTTGTTGACGACTGAAAGTGTCTGTAAGACATCCAGTTCCCAGTCTTGATCGTCCTCAGAGGTACAAATGGAGTGCACAGTATCGGCAATGACAGAAGTAAGGATCGAGTATTGGAGTTCGTATGGAAGTTGGGAAGCAAAAACGGAGTGCATTAGCACAGTGCGCGTACACTGCAGGGAAACGGAAAGTCGTGAGAATTATTCGAACAGAAACATTTCATGCTGAATATTTATTCTGTGTTTACACTTTATGTTACTAGATCAAACTTTGGAAGCCTCCTTCCTCCACTGCAGAATTTCCGTATCCTTCTGAATCTGTCCGGCAACTCTTCTTGCTTGCAACAATCCGATCGTGTTCTGCGGCCTCACATCCTCAAACCACCTGTCAGGAAGTTTCTCTTCTCCGAACCAAGAGACAAGTCGGTCGACTGGGACAATCAAATCGTTGTCTACGTGGTCAGGCGGCGCGCACGCTCCAGCTTTGTCAGATAGGGACGGCCCGGTTTGATGGAAAACCAGCCATGTCAAAGCGCTTTCTCCGAGAGCAATCTGTTCATGCAACGTATTTAGGGGTTTGGAGAGTTGCGATTCCCGTGCAATACGAAGTTGCGCAAAATCAAACAACGAAAGGCCGCTAGTAATCACCGGTCGTATCGCTGAAGGTTGTAAAGGTGATGTCGATAAAGCAGAGGGTGGTGGTGAAGGTGAGGGAAGGTCTTTAATTAATGTGCAAGAGATCGGCGATGATGGGCTGCCTTCTGCTTGCCCGTGCGACCGAGCAAAACTCAGAAAGTCGAACAAGAGGTCTGGATCTGGGGCATGCGATGGGTAATTCGGATGTACTAATGAAGCGGGGTGAGCGATTTTGTAAGGGCCGAAGCTTGCTAGATCAGCAAGGTCAACAGTATACGACCATGTCCATGGGAGACACGAAGGAAAGTTGAAGCGGCCGTAAATGATAAAGCCAGGAAGTGCAAGGAGTAGTGTAAGGGGGAGAGATAAATTATAGACTTTCGCAACAGCAGAAATCAGGTTCAGAAAAGTAATGCCCGTTCCTGATCTAGGACTGCAAAGATGTGAGGTAAATTAGGATACGGTACGAGGTCAACTTACATATAGTTATGATTGGCCAAAGTGTTGAGACCTGGGCAAGGTGCTCGGTGTGCACACTCCTCTGGTGGGGAGTACTGATGGTCCTGTGAACGGCTGGGAAGAAGGTTTTCGGTAGAGGATGACGCCGCAAACGAGGAATACATGTTTGCGATGGGAATAACCACAGAGGGATTTTATAAACGCCAACGACTGCGAGCGGAAAACGGCTGTGCAAAAGGTTTTAGACAAGATGACGTACCTTGAAGCTTGAAGCTTGAAGTACCCCTGCGGGCTGAACGAATCGACTGAATCAGGAGCTCCGTCCCAGACATATTAGATTTTCGAGCAAGTGTTGCAAGTCCGCGGAAGTGGTTTCTTCTCGGCTTTGAAAAGTTTGCACACAAGTGTCGCTGTTGAGAAAGAAGCTGAGGCTCGAAAATGCGAGCAGACGGAAGAAGCGCAGGATAGCAATCGCGCAGTCAAAGAAATCGGGCCAAATTGAAAATACTCTTCGGTGCGCAGCAGAACAAGGGCGTGGATATTGGAGTACTGTCGGTAGTATAGTCGAAACATATCATGGTCACGTCACGACGCGGCCGAACTTGTTTTCCAAAATTTCCATTTTGTCTACCTGCTCTCTGCATGTGTACTTCTTGCGCACCTCCCAAAATCTGAAACTTCTGAAGGCAAGAATTACGCAAGTCGACGGAAAATGAAGAACCAAATTACAACCGAACTGGTCAGTTGTAGCAGAAAAACAACTTTGCCAGCAATAAAACAACCTTTGAACGGCCTTATATGGGTCTGCAAATCGTTCAAATAGTGGGTCTGTCAATAACTGTTCTCTGAAAATGACCAATGCACCAATCCATCTCGTCCTTCAAAGAACCTCTGATTGCAGCACACCTTCAACTATGTCGAGTACGAATTGATCGAACTCGAACCAGAAATCTAGCTCAATGTCTCGATGATAACTCCGAAGATGACTCAACTCCAACTTCCTTTCGAAATCAACGGTCAAAACCTTGCTTAATTCTGTCCACGGTATCTGCTTTCCACACTCGGAGGAGAGGCCGCAATGGGATGTGCATGTATCTAGAATGCTTTCCAGCGTCTACCGGATGTTTCAGCAGATATGTTGGGATATATCTATACGAGTTTTCGGCGTCAAGGTGTATCACAGGTCCGGCTTGTTTCAACTAAATTATGCCTGATACATAGTTTAACCTAGCTTTTTTTGACAAGTAGGTCCATTCCGTTCGTGACGTCCAAACGTCCCCGGAGAAACTCAAGATGGTTTTAACCGATAGCAGCCTGAAGAGGTGTTCCGGAAGAATTCAACTGCACCGACTTCATATACTTTCATATATCTTACAGAGGCCACTCTTTTCGGGAATGATCTCAAATATCTGGGGAAATCCAGCAAGGACATGCGGATAAAGACTACAACACCATTCGGGGTTTGGATGCAGTGCATTACACGTGTGACGAGAAGATGAAAGAGTCGAGCAGAGGAGGGTCATGCAATGAAAAGCTTTGGTCAGCTTGGATAGCCTATAGGTACATTGCTCTCCGTTCTAATCTCAATTCTATCAATGCCATTCTCAACGGCTCATGAATTCCCAAGTCAACGGTCATTACAAAGCTAGGTGTTGATGATACAGTCCATTATTAGCTTGTTGAAAACAATCAAAAGCAACGAGAAACAAGTCGTCATGCAAAAGGTGTTGCCTGAAAGTGTCGCCGTAGCATCTACAAGATTTGTAGATCTTCCCCGATGGCATTTTCGTTCTTCCAACATCGACAGGACAAGCAACGGAGATCATATCTTTGGACCAAAGATAATCCCGTAGCTTTCGCCATCGACTATTCGGTCCTCACGGTGATATCGGAGCACTGAAAGCGCAGTGTAGTTTTGCATGAAGTCGATTATAGTTTCCCTTGTAACTATCCCATGCTTTAACCAACGCCACAATTTAGCTTCCAGCGGTTTCCTCAAGAACGAGGTTCGTTTCTGCGATCGAATTGAGCAAGCTTGACGTAGATGAGTCGATTTCAATGGAGATTTTGGAGATTCAGATTCCTATTGCAAGGGTGACTTGTGTGTAGAACGCAGAAATGTCATGAAGTTGGGTCGAGGCATAGGAAACGTCAAACTGTTTTCTTACCGAACACGAATACATCGTGTGCAGTGCAGCAAATGGCTTGAAGGTACATGGTTCTGTCATCTGGATATGTGCAGAAGACATATCATATCTGACTAGTCTGATTACCTTGAAATCAGTCAAGAGTTAATCAGTTTCGAGTTACATACATGACGCGCCAACGATTACTGCATTTTCGCTGTCGACTACATACATGAGGATTCCCACGCGTAAAGCTCGAATATTTCCACTGCTCGGTGCTTCACCATCACAGCCTTCCGGTTGGCTACCGGCGGCGCGTTACTGCCAATTTACAGGCTAATATAGGTCGGGGTCGCACTGGGGTTTCTGTCTCATGTTGTGATCCGGGTCTATCGCGGCGTTGTGGTTAGAGTCCAAGTATTCTCCAATGCTTCCCCGCACACTCTGACTTGTATCATGGAAAGTATCAAACGTTCTAGTTGTCTCTGTCCAGCTTCTCGCTTCTAGATCTAGTAAAACCCGCCAAAGGACAAGTTTAGGCTGAGTTGGCTTCACATAGAAACAGCAGGGCTGCAATACCCGCTGATGCCCGCAGTCCTGAAGCAAAACTTCCAGCCCCATTTAGCGGACATTTCATCAACATCTCTGATCGCATGGCATTGGTGTTATTGATTACAGTTGATTACTTATCATCATTCAAATTATCGCCGGCGTTCCTGTAGCATACATAAGGAGCCGACCGTGTACAACACCACTTTGATGCTTGTTTTCTGAATCTTCAGTAGGACGTTCCCGGTACGATGTCTGAATCGGACCTGGACCCTACTACCGCTCGACATGTTTGGGCTTCTAGATACCTGAGTAGTGAGTTTATAAATACATTGACGAGAAATTCTCTGAAAGCATGTGTTTCCAGTCGCAGGAGTTGTCGTGCGTTCCTCCATTTCAATCCTTACACACCGAATATTGACTATTATAACCTAGGTTATCCTTTACGATCATCTACTTACTCTTGATCAAGAAGTAGCCCTAATATGGCTCGCAGCTTGTAAATCTCCAAAAGCCCTATTTCTTTTTCTTCGCTATATGGTTCCCATTGCTCTTTTGATTCACATCTATCGTACGTCAAGATAATCTGAGGGGATTTCTTCATTCTAAAGAGTGCTATACTAGAATTAAGTGGGGTTGGGAATGGTGAACTGTCTGACACAGTGAGTACATGGTCTGATACATCTATTATTTTTTCCTTATGTAAATTATCCTCATTAGTTGTGAGAAGCTCTATCCTCTCTCCGTGCTCTTCTGACCATCAATGATTAGCTGTAAAATATGGTTTCCTGTCGGTGTAAGTTGTCGTATCACCATATTATATCATCTCAGGGCTTACGTTTCCGAAAGCTGGTTGTAGGAATCGTGACTGGAGCTGTTGGAAACTGTAAGCGGCATTCTATGTATTCTAGCATGGTTTCACCTCGTTAACAACGTTCCGCCACAGTCCTTGTTCTAATCCATGTCTGGAATCTCTGGGAGAGAAGGAGACCATTTATATTATGGTCGCTGGTTCTCTTCATTGTGACTCAAATGGCCAACATAATATGCTTAGTCTTCACGCTGCGAGATCTAATACCTCGTCGTAAGTCTCCTTCCAAAAATAAAGCCCTGGCACCAACATCTTCGTAGTGACATTCGAGAGACCGTTGCTGCTGTGTATAATGGCTCAGCGAGGTCTCTTACCTCTTTTATGGGCGCCCGGAGTACGTGTACATCACCTACTCTCTCAGCGTGCTCACAAACTTCGAAACAGGTGTTCTTTGAATCGGTGATGTTTGTTGTCGTTGTTTGGAATGCGCTAGACCGCCCGCGCATCATGAACAGTGACTTTGCCAGAGCTCTTTGTCATGATGGCTGGACATATTTTGCCGTGAGTATTAATGGGGATTTTAATTTTCTTCCCGTTGACGTATTTGCCCTTGATTAGTTGCTTTTTAGTAAGTGAGCCTCTAAATCCCCTACAGCGATGGACTAAGCGTTCATTGGCCAGTTTTAAGACTCGCGAACCTCCTGGTGTTCTATCTTGCTCCAGTAAGCTTTTGGCTAAACAATCAATTGTCTCGTCTGACGTCTGGAAATACTCTCAGATGTCATTGGTTTTCATAGGCGTCTTGTACGTTCTCTCTCAGATCTGGACTCAAACCCGAATACTCAAACTTTTAATCTCCCCAGTTTCATCTGGTGTTCAACCACAATGACAGTCACCCGACTCGTCCTAAAGCTGCGCAGGCACAATGTCCGGAAGACAACGAGCCGGATGGATCAGGATTCCGATGATGGCGAAGAATGGTCCTACGACCATGATTATAGACCTCAAAGTATAGAGAGTGATTTGGCCCTTTCTTCGTGTGCACCGACACCCGAGAGTCAGTATAGGCGGGGTATGGCGAGACATTCGGATAGTGATATTTCGAAACGAGATTCTGGATACTCGAGCTAGTATATACTGATTCTACTAGGACTTTTTTTGGATTGGTGATCGCTTAAAAAATTGCTTTCCTTGTTGATGTGTAGCCGCCTTGTATTTTATTATTGATACCTTCATGGTTATATGCCTTCTCGTGTGCAAATGCCTTTTGACAATCTAGGAAACAACGTGTATTCACCATCAGCGCCGTATCTCTACATTTTACTATATACATGCCTAATATCGTAATTGTCATTGAAGTAAAAGTAATGTAGATCCTGGGATGGATTGATTAAGCCCGATCTGCACATATCTATGCTGATCTATAAGCAGGCTGTAACAGTACCATTATGAACGCAACAAAGTCAAGGATCAACGAAACGGACTAGGTGTATGTTTGGATTCTGTAGTTTACGGAAAATATAGGCTTTGAATGCATGCATATGATGAGAGAATTGCAAAGAACATAAAGGTCACAAAGACCACTATAAAAAGGCACATTCGGAAAGACAAAAACAACTAGCAGTGAATGATACACTAAATTTCTCGTCACTATGAAACAGGGATGGCCTTTCCTTGAGGCAAAATGCAAATACGGTGCTTTAATATGAATCATTGGATGGTGGCGGAACGATGAGGTGATGATGGAGGGACATATAAGGAAAGCAAAAGACGACAGCGAGGAGACGGGAGAAATGTAAATATATGTTCTTGTCCACAAAATACCAACGCGAACACAATCTCGTCAGAGCGTGTCAAAGTCTGCAAAGCCTCGAGGCAACAACGAGGTCTCGGGATCGTCAGATCATGGTTTAAACCCCGCAAAGTAAGGATGAATAAGAGCGCGCTTGGCTGCAGCGGGAAGAGATAACGAAATGCCCTGTCAGCCCCACTCTCAGAAACACAATGAGAAGATCTTACCTGATATACGCTTTGCTGAATCGTAGGTCAAGGTTTTCTATTTTAAATTTCAGTATACAGTCGCAAAAATGTGGATGATGCAAGATGAGTCAAAGATTAAGATATCAGACGGCAAGTAAAGATGGAGCGAAAGACGCCGAATGGGAACCGGGGTGCGTCGTTGCGACTCGTGGAAAGTGCAGGGAAACGAAGGACAAAAAGATAGTAGAGACAGTAATAGGGTCAAAAGAGACCGAGGACGAGCTCGGAGAAAAGAAAAGACAGCGAGCACGTACCTGTAGCATGTCGATGCCGTCTTCGTCCAACGTCGATACGATCTTTGTTATATCTTGCTGAGACCATTGTGGAAACGTCGACTTGTAATCTGGAAGATTAGTCACTCCAGGCCAAGCTTGTTCATTGGGCGTGCCCAGGATCCTATAAACATGCCGGATCAGGATACGGAGAACACACGGAGCGCCAGCACGGAGAGACGAGAGTAAAAATTAGCACGGAGAACGATACGAAGGAGATTGAAAGCTAGGTGGAGAACATGCGCCGAGTGGGACTTGCCTGAAGATTTTGAATATTTGATCAATCTCTGAATCTCCGGGGAACAGCGGATGGCCTTGCAACGCCATCTCTGCAAAGATGCAGCCAACGGACCACATATCAACCGCTGTCGAATAATGGCGACTGCCCAAAAGAACTTCTGGTGCTCGGTACCACAGAGTTACCACCTGATGATAAAAATCGATGGAGCGTATGGTGCGTCAGAGATTGTTCAGTTGCTAAGAACAGAACAGTGACAGGTGAGATGACCGACCTCATGAGTATAAGTTCTCATAGGAATACCAAATGCTCTTGCAAGACCAAAGTCAGCCAGTTTGAGATTGTCATCCTTGTCGATTAAAAGATTCTGAGGTTTCAAGTCACGGTGCAGAATCCGATGAGAGTGGCAATACAAGAGGCCCGAGTTTAGTTGATAGAGGAATTTCTGTCAGTTGATCAGGGTATTAGTATGGAACAACCACAAGTCAAGCAGGCTCTGAATTTCGGAATGTCACCTGCCGGTGACAGCATCACGTGACATCAAACGCGTACGAAGAGGAAGAAATGAAATTCATGGACGGGGAAAAAGGGATCGGAGAAACTCTTTCGGATCCAGGGCCGATGCATCAAATGGACGATCCGGGCGTCATTTGGGCGCTGGCACTCGACGACATGGCAATGCTTGCAGTCAACTCCACGCGTCGAACGCGTGAAGAGACGCGAAAAATGTGTCCGAATCCGCCGAAGCCTTGGGCATATGAAATAGAAAGGCACGATAATATGGACAATATGAGGTTTGAAATGATGGAGAATGGAATGATAGATGTCTAGCTGAATAACCAACCTTCACGATTTGTGGAGTGATAGGCTTGCGGGATTGGTTGCCTTGCTCGATATAACGCTTGAGGTCGACGTCCAAGAATTCAAATACGAGATATAGTTTCTGGTCAGCATGTACGATGTCCAGGAGCCTGGCGAGGATACAGTCAAGATCCATTGGTATGTGTACAGAGATAGGAACGTACCTGACGATATTGTCGTCTCTGAGCTCCTTCAAAAGACTAATTTCTCGGATTGCGGTACTTGGGACGCCTTCGTCTTCAGCTTCGAGTCTGATCTTCTTCAATGCGACGACTTCGTTTGTGCCATTGTCTTTTGCCTTGTAGACGACACCGTAGGTTCCTAGACAGACCGCAGGTGAGGTTTGCAATCGATGAAATAGGATCAACGAGACGCACCTTCTCCTGTTGATTCCAATCAACACAGTGCAATTTCGAAAAAATTGAGAGCCAGAACGAGCGCAAAACAAACGAATTGATACGCACCAACTTTCTCGATTTTCGTGTAGCTGAAAAACGAGTTAGTAGTGTATCACAGACGACCCAGAAGAATGGTTGCTAACCGATCCATGTGCAGAACAGGCAAGTTGACGCGTTGCAGAAGGGAAGCGAGTTGGTCGAGGGATGAGTAGCTTTGTCTGGGGTAAAGAAAGACAAAAGATGCGAAGAACAAAAAGAGCGGGGCAGAAGAGGTGGTGTGGGTGGATCACAATACAGAGTGTTCTCAGTCAGTTATAAGAAATGCCAATGATGGATAACGTAATTGTGCTTTAAAGACATCTTTTACACGCCTCGCAATCTGCCATTGTCACTCCCGGACATGAAAAGGTTAAGGCCTCGTCAATGCCTCAGATAAATATCATTGTACATGTGTTTTCATCTATTACACTGTTGTTGGTCTTTTTGATTTCCTAACCTAGTATAGATACATGCAAGCTGGCTTTACGACAGTCGATTATACACTAGTCGCCCATCGTCTCCATGACGCTTTTTGTGTCCCACTGCCTTCTCGCACATCCGCAGCTGGCCAACTCACAACCTGCGAGCAATGGACGTCAGTCCTGGGCCCAAAGAGAGGATACTGGGAGCGGTCAAGTTCTCACCGGCATACCACATGAAAGAGCGGGTTAGACTCCTAATTGACATTCATCCTGGTCGTGGCCAGTTGATGTTCTCGTCACCACGTCGCTGTGCCCTCGTCAGATCAATGTATTGACCTGGCCAGGGGTCTTCACCTGTTAGGCTTATTAGTCTCACGAAATAACCGGAAGCAGTGAACGCTTTGAGGCAAAAACCAAAACTGACTGATTACTCACTTCGGTCAATGATGTTTGTATCGTCATCATCTCCAATCTCCTCCTCTTCTGCGTCTACATCCCATCTGTCTCTAGCTGCAAATTCAGGATTCTTTGCTCGGTCGACAGCCAGGTCCTTCATCAGCCGATTCATAGAGTCCGCTTTTGCCTCCGAGAGGTTTTTGTCACGAGCAGCCCTCGCGCGTTCTAGTTCAGGTAGATACTCCCTGCAAAACACCAAGGTACCGGTCAACCTTCGTCAAGAAGATAATAACCACAATTAAACCTACTTTTCATATTCTTCTCGGGAAGCTTCGACTGCTTCGAAAAACTCTTTCACGCCTTGACCTGTCATGCTCGATACGCCAACGGCCTAGAAGAATAGGAGAGTAAACAAAAAACGTACAAAGCCGATTAAAATAGCAACAAAAGGATGACCCACTTTGAGATGCTTGTAAAACTCATCGAGTACCAGACTCATACTATTCATGAGACTGTTCATGTAGGTGGGCTCGCCTTCTGCGTCTCTAGTACCACCGTGTGATGCCAACGCTGCTTGAAATTCCTCGAAATCCTGCATCCATTCCAGGGCAAAATCATGAGGTTGAGCATCAATCTTGTTGAATACTAGGATGAAGGGTAACTTTGTTTTGTAGAGGATACTACAATAAAGATGCGCAGTTAGTGACACATTTACAGAAGCCGGTTGTTACAGGTAGATAAGAAATGTTTCTGCAGGGTAGAAGTCCGCGCTCAGCGAACGGAAATTGACAAATCCAGCTCACAACGCCTGCTGTACTAGCTCCACTCGTTATGCTATGACAATTCTATGGATACGAGGTAGGAAATGTCATTGGCCGCGTGGTAGCATAAAGTGTCATGGAGTCGATTTTTCTCGAGGTTGCAGAAAAGGAAAAAAGACGGGAGAAGATGATGTAACTCACCTGCACGCATACAGCATGTTTGACATAAAGGTTGCAGGCGCCGTTGTCCTAGGTGTATCTATAATGTACGCCACTACAGTAGGCAACGAAGAAGCTATTGCGTCGGTTATAATAGCACCAGAAGCTGACCAAGTGAATATCTCTATCTGGCCCGGTGTATCCAAGATGACATAACTGTGTGGAAGAAAAGGTCAGAATTGAATTGGCAGTAAATGAGGCGAGGTGAACGATAAAAGAAATGAAGATGTAAAGATAAAACCAACGCAGCACTCACTCTACTGTCTCCGCTCTCTTCTCTACCAATCCCAACACCTGGTCAAACTTGGTCGTGAAAAGATTGAGGGCAGTCAAAATGCCACCGTTCGGTCCGAGATTGTACCTTTAAATCCGTGAATGGGTGTAGTAGTTGATCACCGCTCTCGAGGAAGGAAACAAGCGTTCTACACACTGCTTCATGACCTCTGAATAATTCACAGTATCTCGTATATCGATGTTGGCTTCGAATGGGACATTCGTGACTGCAGGATCCAGGTTGAGGATGTATGGTGGTTTGGACTCTGAATGCAGGTACGAATTGATTCGCTGTACAAAGGTAGACTTTCCTGCTCCTGCCATCCCTATAGTTATAATGGCAATGGGTTTCTTTTTTTCTGGATTACTTGAACTTGACGAGCTCATTTTCGGTGGTTTTTAGAAGCAGGGTCTACCGCGAGTTGTCAGCATCTCGAAGTGATCGTTGAAAAAAATGACAGGAGCTAGAAGTAAACACATTCTTCTTGTGCACAAAAAGAACAGAACTCACGCTTGAACACGGCAGTCTAGCAGTTTCCCCTCCAAAGACGGTGGAAGTGTGAAACAAACCGAAGCGTAATGTGATCACGTGACGTAGTCGTTTTTATGACTCTAGCGACATAACGCGTCTTCAACATGGCACGCGTATCTTTTGTTTCGGCGGGGAAATGGGAAGACCAATTTCTCACTGCAACCCTCACCTTTTGCCACTGAAGATAGCCAGAAATCACCCAAGAAAGAAGAAATGGGCATTGAAGCAATGTATGTGGCATCTGGTACCGAAGACTCGGATAGGAGACACTAATCACGTTTTAGGAGAGAGAGACTTTTTCCAAAATACGAAGAGGACGACGCTTTCAAGCTGCATGCCACACCTGACTCGAGAATAGGTGGAGTACCAGGCGTTCGCGTCGGCCAGATTTTTAAGAACAGGTACACACCCAACTCTATTTGTGCCACTCGAATAACCCAAGTCCTTTTTTCAGGGCTGAGCTTTCCAAACATCGCGTTCATGGGCAAACATCTGCTGGAATTCACGGGTCCAGGCAGAAAGGTGCTTATTCCATCGTTTTATCAGGCAAATACGAAGACGATGGTGACCAAGGGGAATTCATGTACGTTTATATCCTCTCTCAAATAACCCTCGCTGAATCAATCTTGCTTGTCAGACGGTACACGGGTACTGGTAAGATAGACGTTTATGATGCTAGGTAGTCTGAGCTAAAGGACGCCTGTTTGCAGGAGGCCAGAAGGATTCGTTTGGCGTGAGTTCCGCACAATAAAACTTCCCCTGTTAACGTTGACGCTTCCAATCCACAGAACCCAGGAGCCCAGATGCATGATCAGACGTTTGATCACCCCATGAACGCTTCCTTGGTTGTAAGTCATCCCAGACACGTTGTGAGCCACTCGGTTGACAATCTAAATAGCAATCGTATTGGACTAAACGACCTGTGCGCGTTATTCGCGGGTCCGAGGGCAATTCGAAGTATGCACCTGCTGAAGGGTACGTTTATCGGGCTGTTTTTTCTGTTCCTTTGCACTCACTCGCTCTAGTTATCGATATGATGGTCTTTATGTCGTCACGAGTGTACGCTTTCTCTAGTCTGCTGAGTAGCTCACTCTAATTCTGAAAACTCTACAGTTCTCCGAAGCCAAGGGACGGAGTGGTCACAAGGTTTGCCAGTTTGAACTGAGAGTATGCTGGGTTTGCTTCAATGCGTGTATAGGTTACTAACAGTGGTATGTTTATTCAGCGCATCAAAGGTCAACCTTCAATTCCAACCAGAGAATATGCTAGGCCATAGTTTTCCGAAGGCTAAATCTCAACCTTGTTTGATTTACGGTACATTATTGCATGTGTTTCTTGTTTTCTGTATATTTTTGGTTTTGCTTTCGTCTCTAGTGCAACTTTCAATTTCTCAGTGTAGCTGCAATGTAAATGTAATAGCAGGGAAATTTATGTAAAGAGCATGTCTGATCAGAAAGTGAATATAGACCGGATGACTGAGCCGAAGCTTTTGATTCAAACTGAGTCAGTCTCGAACGAATTATGGTTTGTTCCCTGTGCGCAATGCTTTGCACTCTCACAAGTACTTGATATTCTACTTTCACTTCTGCAACTG
The DNA here is from genome assembly GCA_037954225.1 of Stygiomarasmius scandens. NCBI lineage: Eukaryota > Fungi > Basidiomycota > Agaricomycetes > Agaricales > Campanellaceae > Stygiomarasmius > Stygiomarasmius scandens. Next base: position 159,428 of record JBANRG010000054.1, read on the forward strand.
AAAGCCGTCAAAGAGAGAGAGGAAAGAAATGGCCATGGAAGCAATGTGAGTGGTACCTGCCAACGCAAGTGCCAGTAGGAGGTACTGATTGCATTTAGGAGAAGAAGACTTGTGGAGCAGAATCCTGGAGATTTCAGGTTCCAACCTACCTCTGGTCCGATTAGAGGGGAAGTGGAAAGGATTCATGTTGGTCAGACATTCAAATCGAGGTACGCTTCCAGCAGCGATCAAGTCGTTCGCAAGACAGAACATTCCATCAGGGAGGAGCTCACCCAGACTCGAGTTCATATACCTCACATTCAAGGAATTCATGGCACCATGGAAGACGGGGCGTACTCTATCGTGTTATCGGGCAAATATGAAGACCGTGACCAAGGCGATTTCATGTAAGTTTACATCTGTCTCCAAAGATGTTTTCACCGAGTCCGTACTTTCCAGAATCTACACGGGTACTGGTACGATAGTGCTTTATGGTAGTGGGCAAAGTGAGCTGAAGGATGCCTGACTGCAGGAGGCCAAGCGGACGGTTATGGAGTACGTTCTATGATTTTTGTTAACAATCCCCTTCTAACACCGTCAATACACAGAATGGTCCTCAAGTAAAGGATCAAACATTCGACCATCCTATGAATGGTTCCCTCTGTGTATGACCAGTCAGCTAGATTGTGATTCTGAAGCATTGCACTAACGATCAACTCAGAGGTCTAAAGAAATTGGAGGGCTTGTGCGCGTTATTCGCGGGTCTCACATTGGTTCAAAGTACGCTCCTGTATCGGGGTACGTTTGTTGATCTGCTTTTCTCCCTTTTCGTGAGCTGGCTTCTCCTAGATATCGATATGACGGACTCTACACGGTTACCAAAGTGCGCCCCGAATTCGCTTTCTCATGCCTGGCATCTTGCTGACACTTATTCTAATAACCAGCACTACATGTCCAAAGGACAAAGTGGACATCAGGTCTGTCTGTTTGAACTAAAGGTAAGAGTCTTTGCACGAATACATGGATCTTTATCGACGGCATTACTTTTTCATAATCGCACAGCGCAAACCCGGTTATCCACCAATTCCGACCAGATGGTAGACTCCCCGTTCTCTCTAAATCTACTGCTGTCTATTGCTGATCTATGTATACTTCTTGCTTGTATGTACAACTACTTCCAGTTTGGCTTTATCTGTACAAAGTACTACGCCAAATTTAAATATATCTTTTCGACTCAGCTCCTTGATGTCACTTTCAGAGACGGGAAAGGATTAATCAAATTTCGTTTACATAGCGGGACGCTTGAAAATCACCGTATGCGATGCGCTTAAACTCTTCCCATCGCCTTCGAAATGGTCTTCAAGTCCTTTACGCAGTCAGCCTCAACTACGGTCTAATCATTTTTATCGTTTATCATTTAATATATCCTCAGGCGTCAGATCACTGCGAGACTGCGTACAGGTCACTCTTTCGTTGCAAACCCTCCAAAGTCTGTGTAGGGCTGCAGATCACAAGTCATGAGCGCTCCCGATCCTGTGCACTGTTCATTCAGATATTTATCACAAGAATATCATCAAGCTTCCTCAAACGTTCCTCGCGACCACTAGTTCTCCCGTCAATGTATCATGGAATATGCTGTTTCAAAAGATGGCAGGAACATTCCCAAGCATTGCACAAAAGCTATAAGATGTCTGTTTTGCGCAGCCTGTCGCGCCTTTGCCCCGCGCGTTTCGATTCTTTTTCTTTTTTTTTCACGGTCGGTTGTCAACTAGTTTTGACTAGGATCTATCTTGGCGCAGCCTGCTGCTGGTCGGCTAGACATTTGGGTATTTATTTAAGCAGGTTCTAACCTTTCATTCTTTTCGTTCTTGCCTTTGTTCGACCGGCCCCGGAGCCACTTTTTTTTTTTCTTTCGCCTTCCCTATTATTATTGTTTTTATTATTCCCCTCCAAAAAACGACTCCATATCGCCATGTCCACACCAACAACCTCCCCCTCAAAACACCCCGAAAAAATCACAATAAAACCCCTCCCCCTCTCCGAACGCACTTCACAAGAACAACTCACGACACGGTTCGACTTTGGCCAACCTTCCTTTATAATATCAACAATATCCTCCCTCATCACCCTCGTCTACCTCATCCTCTCCATGCTCGATTTAGGACGTCTGAGCTACTACCTCGGACCCCCGATCGCGTTTACTACGATTTTGTTCTATTTGACAACTTACATCCTCGGTCGATTACACCGTCGTGCTCGTAGACGGAATCCCAAAACAACACCAACACCAAAAACGTGCCCGCCTGCATATGCGATATCGAGCATCTTGTTCGCGTGTTTCATGTTTCTTTGTTGGTTGGAGCCTTTGGTGATGACTATTTTGGCGGGTGTGAATCGGGGAGAGTCTTTCTTTGGGATGGGCGAGGTGTTTGTGAAGGGAAATCTTGCGATATTGGTTGTGGAGGTTATACTTGTCGGAGTCAACCTATTGCTTATTGGGGTGGTGATACTTTTCTTCTCGATGGGGAGGAGGCAGTTTTTACGGTCGCAGAGTTCTGCGGGGCAATTGTTGGCGAGAGGGAAATCTATTAGGAGCCACAAGGCAAAGGCATCGTCGGAGACGACGATTGGGAGTGAGGCTAGTCATGTATGAGACTGAGACTGGTGGGTTGGCTATCAATTGTCTGTGGAGATCTGAACTAATCCACTTTCCAGGCGCTCGCGCGGCCGTCTGTTTCATTACTCCACTTCCATCTCTTCAGATCTCTTCCTAGTTTATTCGTATTATTGGCGTATCATCGCCCTACTTATTGCATATGTATTGCTATTATCTCACGAGAACACTGAATGCACCGAGAGTGTATGTGTATTATAGAAAGCGATTGCTTGTATTTGATAACGACCCCACACAGATTACATTTGATTGATTTTGCCAAAATGATACACTGACAATTTACAGCTATTCTTCTATCATACCCATCTCTGCACCACCACGCTGTTCTTGAGACCTGCAGCCTCTATAGTCTGTGTATTGTCGTCTAGAGTACGGTTTGGGAACGTGGTTCCAATGGTGTAAGGTCGAGTAAGGTTCTCTGGACGAGAGCTGTGTACAACGTAAAGACATTTTCATTAGTACAGGCGATAAGAATGACGGAAATGAAAAGGACGCACGCGTTGATGAAATTTCTAAGGTCAAGCACGGTGTGCGTCAAATTCATTCTGCAGACCATCCTAAAGCGACGAACGGATTAATAAGCACGTAATAGACCGATTAGGGAAATATCTACCTTGTCCCATCAGCCAGCCTAATTTGCACACTCGTCGTAGGTTGGGTTTGATCGACCTGGAACATGGTTGTCATCGAGGGCCTCTCTGAATTTGCACCAGTCCCGGAAGTGGTTCCGGAAGAGGCGGACGGGAACGAGCCGGGCATGTTGCTGGAACCGGCACCTGTCGAAACTTCAGGTACAGGTGCACCGAGTCGATGACCAGAACCAGCGAATGGCGCAGTCGGAGGCGCAACATAATCCTCAGTGGTTCGCTGGGCGACGCGAAGCTCGACAGGTTCGCCAGGTCTGACATTCAGAATAGATGGAGGTGCACGTCTTGAAACAAAAGTCAGCACGAGTGCAGACACAGTAGGATGGACTTACCCGGCATGTATTTCTTGTAAAATTTCCTCGTTATTGGGATCGTCATAGCGGTAAAGGTCTCCATCTTCAACAGTGAAGCCATTTCGCCAGAAGGTTAGACGACGAATTGTTGGTTCCACTAAATTTACAAGACTATTCAATCAACTCAGAGATGCGCTTTAGGGATTTCTTACCATCATCTTCTGGTGCGTCCGGATCGGGAATGTACGTGCTTTCGACTTCGTCACTTCCGAGTGTGTGTCCTCCTCCACCAAACGCCCTTGATCCTGATTGCTGACGATCTGGTGGCGGACCGGCTCTGTATCTCGATTAAATCAATATCATATACTAGTAATTTTGACAAACCTGGCTGCACGTCTAAGCAAGTCCTCAACCATACCTCCAGCGGGACCATCTCGTCTACCGCTGTTGGGATTCTGAACCGAGAGACCACTGGTGTTTGGATCAGTAGAATTCCCAAAATCGTCTGCAACAAATTGAGCACCTTCTTTCTCCGCCAGTAAACCAATTTTCAGTATCAGGGCTGTCATCGTCATCGTCACTACTGTCACGTCCTCTCGCGCCTCCGGATCTTCCTCCACTGGGTACAGACGGTACACTCGACTGCAGATCTCTCAACGACGAAATGCGAGCTCCACCCCCGTTGTGCGATGCATTGGAAGATCTGATGGAAATCTACAGGTTACACCCCCTAACAGTAAATGGTCGCCAACTTGGTACGTACCCTGAAGAGTTATTCCAGTCACCGATGCGACCGACTCTGCGCGTCGAAGAAGGTTGGGACCAGGATGAAGGAAGTGGTTCAGATGAACCTCCACCAAGAGACCTTCCACCGTTGTTATTATCGTCTTCAGACATGGTCAAAAATGTGGTTGCAGAACAAGACGCGTAATGGGGTCGAGTGAGATCATGCCTTCTTTACTTGGCAGTTGTAAGACACAGTCACAAGATCGGTCTTTGGCGCGTTCAAAAACGTTCTGGTATTTACGGTTTCCTGCATTTCCAGAGAAATACTGATACTCTCCTGTCCTTGTTCCGCCGATGACACCAGGTGGCAAATAAAGTACCCCTTGTACCTATCGATCCGCTGCATGAGTGACCGTGCTAGGATTTTCCTTGGGAGCTTGCAATTGGTTCTGAGCTTGTTGCATCTGCCCTAAGTATCCATGTACCAACCACGCATAACTGCGCCAGATATCTAGCCAGTCTGGACTGCAAATATTCCGACAGTCGCCAGTTGATGATTGATCACCCTGCTTGTCCTTGTTCGGTTTGAAATTTCAACACGATCGAGATGCCTCTGTTCCGCACCCTTATATGGTTGCAGGAAAATCCAGGAAAAACCCCGTCTCTTCCTCTATCATTATGACTCCAGAGGAACTGCACCAAGCAGAGTTCCTCTTGGGTCCCTGGGTAAGCTTGTCTTTTTGATGTGTGATAGTGTCAGACTTGACGTTTTTCCAGCTGGTTGGGTGCTACTTTGACGCTTTTCTGCAAGGGATCCTCTGTTGTCAGGTACGATCATGACCGACTTCTCCCTTGAGCTTCTTTTCTCAAGATCCCCAGGTTAACAACTACTTCCGCCACTATCCAGAGGATAAGAAACGTCTTAAGATTGCGGTGGCTGGGCTCGCATTTCTCACTACACTCAAGACTGTGCATTGCTTGTGAGGATTGCACTCACCAATAACTCCTTCCCATGCTAACTTTTTGCAGTGCTTTGATCTGGATACAGCAAATAAGGCATTTTACAGATTTGCAGGGTGCAATTGATTTGAACTATGTGGCTTGGTGGCAGACGGGAAATCCACTTTTTGCTAGTCTGGATTTTTCCCTCTTGCAACTCCAAGCTAACATTTATATACAGGTGGCGATCATCGGTTTCTTTGTGCAGATTTACTATTGCCATCGCTTATACATCATCTCGAACCGATATGCTGTTGTATTGCCTATATTCTCTATTTTCGTATTCTCTCTGATTGCGATATGTCTTGCGGCAAGTGGTATCGCTGATATCATCTTTATCCTGTTATTGACACCTGTTCCGCAGACATACTATATCGGACAGAGGCAGGATAAAAACATTGCTCTATGGTGTACGTCCAATGAGTTTTTGATTGTTCCGTAATGTCAGCACTCAAGTCTCTTAGTCGCGGTGCATCTCTCCACCGTTTGCGGTAAGCCAACGACTATGATCCTTTTTTCAGGTCGTGATTTATATCTTTCATAGCTAGCGACGTCCTTATGGCCGCGACAACCGCGGCATTCCTCCTGCGGTCGAAAAAGAACGTACTACCACAGTAAGCACTCGGAATAGCCTCTGCGTACCTTGCATCAACTGAAATCTCGCTAGAACCTCTGGTCTTATCACCGCACTTGTGCGCCTAACATTCCAAACCGCTACACCTGCTGCGATTTGGTACGGAATCTTTCTTCACATCCCTACTATACCTATACTCGTCCTCATGTTTATATTCAATCCCACAGTGCCCTCCTCAACCTAATCTTCTCCCAAATCTACAACGGCAACGAAAAAATCATTTCTACAGCTTTCAACACCTTGATGCCAAAACTTTACGCGATATCCATGATGTGGACTCTGAACAGCCGGAGAAGGATACGAGATGCGCATTCTAGTCATGATGGATTTTATACGTCAAGTGGGATTCAGGTGCACCATTCGAGCGCTATGGCGAGGAATAGAGGACAGACAGTAAGTGATAAATATAATTATTTAGTGTGAGTTGATCAAATCACGGAACTAAAAATTCGCCTTTTTGCTAGTGGAGAACCACCGATGCTGATTTGGAAATGGGACCTATGGAGACTAGTATACAGATCACTAGAACGACAGTTCGACGCGTGGATGTGAGTGCCAAGATCCGGGCCTTTTCCTTTTTCCTTTTTGCGGGTCGATCTGATTTTTTGTATTTTTCTAGCATCTGTCTAGTTTATCCGATGACAAGCAACCACCTGGACTCGAGGACGGATGTTCAGATATACCCAGTCAACCTCCTACGCCTACGAAAGCCACGCCTCCCGAGACACCCACACTGTGATCAACTGCGCACATTCCTATCTCACTTTTGTTTATTCAATGGGACTGGGGTTTCACTATTTCCGCCATTATTTTTAGATGTCTATGCACTGTGCCCATGCAAGTAAGCAAATTGGCACTTCACGTAGATTTGTACAATTTCGTACATGTATGATACAAACTTGTGTTACAACAGAATTTACTTTCAGCCAACCATACTACGCTTCCGTCCTCGCAATCTTACTGTACAGATGCAAAAGTTGGTAAAGATCAGACAAAGTCAAACAAGAAGCTTACCATCGTCCAGCCTAGTTTTGATAGCTGCCCAATGTTTACCCATCATCTTTTCATACGCAGATAGAACTGACGCGAACATGGGTTCAGAATCGGGATGCGTTGACGCGAAAGCACGTTCCAAGACGTATAGATCCACAGCTTTGTCCTCTGTCAAGGACGACTGATACGAAAGACCAAAGTCGATCAGGACCTATAGGGACGTTTCATTTGTCAGGGAATTGAGGCGAAAGAGCAAGCAGCCTACCAGTTCAGTTGGAACTTCTGTAGTAGATTGAAAACTTGAAGGGTGTCGGAGTATCATGTTGGATGTAGTCAGGTCTCCATGTATAACATCTGCCAGGTGCATTTTGGCAATCTCGGTGCCTATGAGTGTCATGACCTGGTCTATGCGGAATATCAATCGGTGACCGCGGAGAGTATACATACAAGTCCAAGGCATACCAATGGATACTTCATATTCTTTCAATGCATCAAGTTTTTCTTCGTCGGATTCTTCTTCACCTTCCTCGTCTCCTTCACTTTCTCCAGGTAGTAATTTTCTTACGCTTTTTCCTTCGATCCATTCGATGCCCAAGACGCCTTCGGTGGCGTCTACCATTCGTATACCTGGGACATTGACACCCGACCTGTACGAATCATACCGAAAAAAACTTTTTTTCAGAACAGGCAGAATCCACGCCTCGGACACCGACCTTAGGCATTTGAGTAACGCCCTGGCTTCCCCAGCAATCCGAGATCGAGTCAGATTGACATCAAGACTAGGATGTCTATATTGTTTCTTGAAGCGATATTTTAAGAGAATCGGGGGAGAGTTGGATGTCAAATGTGTTTTGAATACTTTCTATCGGGCCGAAGCATTCGCCGTGAGACTAGACTGGCATTTGAAGGATCGAAAAGAGAACTTGCAGCTTCTGCACCTTGAGAAATGGGTTGCAACGAGTCTATGAGGTTTTGAGAGATTGTCATTTTGCGAAAGCGCTGAAAGTGTTTGTCTTTTGTTTGGTTTAGCCTTTGCTTCTCGCGTTCATCATGGAAGATAAATGTCTGTCAGTGGACTAGTCTGCTCTGCTTTCGCATCTGACCCTTTCTGTAGCGCCTTATGCTGCTGCAGCTAATGTGCCACTCATCAAGTCCCCAAGTTTACGTGTGCCAAAACCAGCAAGTGTCATCCCTGGATCTCCCTGAACTCAAAATTAATTGACTTGCAGGTAACTCTTCCCCCGGATATTCATCCTTTACCAGACTCTGTAACCGCCTATGTACGTGTAAAACACTCTAAACTAATTACCCTGTTAACGCCATTCATATTCTAGTTCGTTTACCCATTCACTTTGGAACCTCATATTTTGACAACTGAATCATCTCGGCGGACCACGCTTGCTGCCCACGCTGCTCGACGCGAGGCATACCTTAAAGCTAGGGAAGACGAAAAGGAACGTAGGAAACGTGAAGCGCTACGCAAGATCGCTCCAGGTTTCGATCCTCAAGGCGTCCTAGTACCTACACCCAGCCGGAACGCCTCGATATCACTACCGATGACTCCGGCTCCTGGGTCCGCCTCGCCGCCCGGTGGCCATCGACATACAAAGTCGGTGATGGAAGATTTAGTGGATCAACTTGCGGCTTTGGATTCTGGTGGTTCGAAGAATTTGTGAATTAGGCGCGTGCGGATTCTGAGTTAACGTTGGGCATTTACCCTGCGTATGTATGTACGCTGTATTTGTGAGTCCCGAGTTCATATATCGACACATTTGGATCGTGTACTGAGTGCCGTTGTAGGTAGATACCATAATGACTTGCAATACATACCGTTGACTATTCGGGTATTATGCATCGGTGGTTCTCCAAGTCTATCTCTGTGAATTCGGTCTCTAGAGTTTTCCGATGTTTTACTAGAGACCTGATTATCTTGGGCGGAAGATCAAAAAGAGGCAACCACGGGACAGAGTTCTTCCTCTTGGCTTCTCTAGTTTCAAAGCCTTCAAGGTGATCTCGGTGAGTGTGTTGCACCACAGAATCTCACTCCAGCATGCGGACCTGGCATTCAAGAGTTTTGAATTTTAAACCCATCGTTGGAATGCGCCACTTGGTCGGTTTTGACAGTACGACGTCATATTGGTGAGCGTTATCTTCTCAGGGGCTTGGAGCGAGGCAGAAATGTTTAATAAAAACTCAGCGTTTATCGTTTTCAGGCGTCTATCGTATCACCAGCTCTCATCTACATCGTCCTCGTACCTTTCGGCCCCGGACCGCTCCCTAGGTTCCGTCAAAGACAACTCACACGTTCAGTTTCGGTTTGGATGTCTAGACGGCAATCAACCTCGATTTCTCAAATACCGTCGGTCACAAAAATCCACCGATACTTCTGCGTCATCGGCAATTTCTATAGGTCGGGAACACTAGATCTCATACCTTTGTGATCCTAATCGATTCCCAAATTTTGCCACCTTCTAATCACTTGAGAACGTTATGGTGAGAAAGCTCTCAAAGACACCTCGTCAAAGATGACGAAGTAGGTGGATGTCCTGTCGTTTAGGGATATATAACGATGTACTACTACATGAACACATATCCGACATTGATTGAATGCGGCGGTCTCTAGCGCGTGGATCATTAGACGGAGGCACGCCGCCACCTGCCTGTCTTTCAATCAGAAAACATACATACCGGTAAAAAGAAGTCGGGCCAGGCCTTACTTCGGTTATAGATTCTGTTGTTGCATCAGCAGGTTCAAGCTGCTTCTTACACGGTAGGTATTTATACGAGACCTCTTCTCCGCAGATGTTCTTACATTCCCCCTCACCAGATTTCTTCTCTATCATGATGATGGTGAAACCAGGCAACTACCGCGCTAGACTCTTGCTCGACTTGTGCCAAGTAGTGGTCTTGCCTGTCTTGGTCTTGCTGGTGCTCACTCGTATCTACGAGACGCACCTCTGGTGGCCTCTTCCAACCTATATTTTGTTTATCGCTCTCTGGGCCGTGGCGAAAGGATTGATCGAGGATATATTACAATCACAAGAACGGTATAGGCTCGGTGCAAAAGCTATACCATGTGTAGTTGGCAAATGGCCTGGTAACATTGACGTGTTACTTCGGATGATGCGAGCTTTCAAGACGAGTTATCTAATGGATGTCTATCTGGAATTGTTTGAGGAGTATCAATGTACCACTCTGAATCTAAGAATTCTTTGGAGAGATAGTGTTGGTTATACGCCCCCTTCCGAGATTGTACCCTGACTGAAGCTCGTTCCAGATAATTACTATGGATCAAGAGCACATGAAGTTTGTACTCGCTACAGGTTTCCATCACTTTTGGAGAGGGAATTATCAGAAGGAACGCATGTCAGTCCTTTGTATCTCGATGCGTTGGCGTTTTACTGAATCATCAACAGGGAACGATTCCTCGGTCAAGGAATCTTTAACCGAGACGATGAGGTACGTCTTGTTCCAGTCATTCCGTGTTATAGGTATACTAATACCCATGTCGCCCTTGTATAGACATGGTGCACGGTTAGTGGCATGACTCAATACCGCGGACATTGGCATTGAGATTTTTTTTTGCAGCATCGAGCAAACACACGGCCCTTCTTTGCCCGAGAACGTATCTCTGACTTTCACACTTTTGAAACCTATACCTCACGGACGTTGGACATCATCTCCAACTTGGGTGCTACCAGTCAAGCATTTGACGCTCAAGACCTCTTTTCACGCTTTACCCTCGACGCTGCCTCTGAAGCCTTGTTCGGTGAAAACCTTGACACACTCTCGGCTTCACTGCCTATTGCGGGTCAGGCCCGTATGGGTCCGAAAGGCTCAGCGACGGAAGACGGATGGGGGTCTTTTGCTAATGCTTTCGAGATGGCTCAGCAGGTTGCAACACAAAGGGCACGACTTGGTCCATGGTTGTGGCCCATGTTGGAGTTTTGGCAAGATAAGAACGTCAAGAACGTCGAGGTCATTCATGAGTGGTTGGACCCCTTGGTGCAAGGGGCGATATATTCTAAAAAGAAGATGATGGAAAGCGGTATTACGAGTCCTATTGGAGAGAAAACGTTTTTGCAGCACCTTGCAGATAGTACCGATGGTAAGTCGTTCTTGACGCTTGCTACTGCGCGATCGGCGGCTCACGGGCTTTCTCCAGACCCTGTCATGATTCGTGACCAACTTTTGAGTTTACTTTTAGCATCAAGAGACACAGTAAGCGCCACCCCACACGCACATTTCGTATCTGACAAGTACCTTCTAGACAGCATGCCTATTAACTTATGTTATTTATTTCATGGCCATGTATCCAGACATGGCACAAAGACTCAGAACGGAAGTTCTTGAACATTGTGGTCGCGGTCTGCCAACGTACGATCAGATAAGAAACCTTAAATATAGTAAGCTTACCCTCAAACCCTTTGACAAGCGTCACTGATGTTCTTCTCAGTGAGAGCAGTCTTGAATGAAACACTCCGCCTATACCCCCCAGTCCCTCTCAACGTCCGCGAGAGCCGTACCGCCAGCGCACTCCCGCATTCAGATTCGACGTTTTCAATGGATGGAACCTCATTATACATGCCAAAATCTACGCCGGTCATGTTTCTACCTTTCCTCACGCAACGCAATAAGACACTTTGGGGATCTGATGCAGATGTTTTTGATCCTGAACGATGGATTGACCCTACAAGGATATCTCGCTTTGTGTCCAATCCTGCCATGTTCACGCCTTTTAGCGCTGGGCCTCGTATAGTGCGTTCTCAAAATGTTAGGTTTCCAGATTGCAGTGTCTAATTCCCCTCTCAGTGTGTCGGCCAAAACTACGCGTATAACGAAGCATCGTATTTCCTTGTTCGCCTTTTACAAGAATACGATACATTCACGTTAGCGCCTGAGGCACAGCCTGAAGGTTCATTACCGCCGTCAGAGTGGAAAACGCGGAAAGGGCGTCAGGCAGTGGAGCAAATTTGGCCTGCAGCAGCGTTGACGTTGTTTGTCAAGGTACGCGATCTTGAGATACCGTTCTCCTCATTTCTGACCTTTATTTGGATAGGGTGGTCTTTGGGTGCGGTTTGGAAAAGCAAGTAGTACATCTTGTTAAGAGAAGACTATCAAGTAGAATCTACAAATGAATAAAGATGCAAAAGATGTCCAATGATATATCCACAACAGATGTTCGGTTCTCTGCCTACTTGTAGTAAACCGAGAACGACAAATTTTCAGAGAGAGCATGCAAAGTGTCAAAAAGTTCGGTATCCGTCCTCAAAAAACCAGGATTACTATCCCAAACGATCAGCTTGAATTCGCGCAAGCCAGCCCGAGACTGTATCATTTCTCTGATCGATACCCATAGTTGACGAACGACGTCAGAATTGACTGCAAGCTCAATGTTTTCGAGCTTGGCAAAACGACATTTGGATGCACCCCGGCTATAAAACAACTTCACTACACTCTCTAAGTCAGACAGGGGGACCCGTTGATGTCCCGGGCGCCGCCGTCCTTCGTGAATTGTCAAGGTCGTCAGAGATGGAACCATTTCCAGGATATGGACTACACTCTCGACGTCTACAGTGTCCTGTAAGCCTGTTATGGAAATATTTCTGATCACACAGTTTGACCTGGTCAGGAAATTGGAAAAATTACTGGTTTGTAATGGCTGTCCGTGTCGAAATCTGGACAGCCTTAGATCGAGCACCTGCAGATTTGGGAACGAGAAGAGCCTCCATATAGATATCTCTCCTTTTCGCACGGGCATGACCGATACCACCAGTGACTCGAGACCCGTACTCGTTATGATTCCCGCCCGCAATCCAAATTTATCGAAACCGGCGGAGCAAACCAGCTCCTTCAAGTCAGAGTACGAGGAAATATGGTGCTGAAGTCGTCTACCGTTGAAGCCTCTGAATTCCAAGCTACGCAAATGTTGAGGAACATCCAAATCCTGTGCACCATTGTAAAGGAGGGTATGCAACTTTGGGCTATCATGAAATAGACCTAGCAGAATCCCGTGTCTATCGAAGCGGAGGCACACAGATTCTAGTAAAGGAAGATTGCCTTGGATACGAGCGAATCGTGCATATGGATCAAGAACGCCAATATCAAGGCTGACATCGCGCCAACGGTACGATTCTTGGGAGAGGCAATCTATTATGTGACATATAATAGATTCTCGACCATCGGGTCCTTCGAACTCAGTGCCAACGTGTAGGCTCAAGTCAAACGTTAGAGGATGTTGTTTTGAATAGGCCAGGTGTTTACGTAGTAAACGCAAAACTGCGGCCAACTCTCTACGTTGACTATTGTCAACCACTATGGCTAGGCGAAGGCTGGCCCATATACAAGAAGCAGATAAAGCAACAGCGCGCCACGTAGAGCAAACCATACTGACAGATATGGCCGGGACACTGAGTTCACAGGACCGCGGGTTCAGTTTAATGACATTTTCGTCACAAACAGTCTGCATTATCTCGATGAGAAGTTCGGGAGGTAGTTGTTCCATGATACCAGACTCCAGTAAAGGTTTCAAGAAGAAGGTGGAGATCTACTCGCGCTAGTACCTGTTAGGGTACCAGAGAGTCAAGTGTGCCACTGTCGCTGGTGCTTCTACGACACGTTGACGTCCTTGAGAAAGGAACAGAAAGATAGATAAATGACGCACGATAATATTTATGCTCTGTGCTAAAACTAGCGCCGTGACAGTTATTCAAAAAACGGTTGAGTGCACTTCAACCAACGGCAGTGATGTTCTATATTGCAGCCTACTCTCGCAAATCCAGTTACAAAGAGAGACGCGGCTGGGCTGGGAAATTTTGTTGAATTTGGCGCGTCCGAATATCGACTTTGACTCGGACTATAGCCATCATGATTCAGGGATCATACAGCCCTCGAGAAGTTGATCCATCTGCGTTTCTTAACCTTTTACCTCCACGACTCCATAAACAGATCTATCGACCATGGCTGAGTACGCACATCTTTCTGAACCCGATCCCGAATTCGCTGCTGCAGCGCCGAGCTTGATGACGCCGCGGGAATCTCAGGCAGAATTGACTGAGGCTGACATTCCTGCAATGCGAGAGCGGTACCAGACTACCCTTTTACCAATGATACAGGAGAAGCGTAGACCACAGCTACCTCCAGGTAAGTATTGCGAAGCATACATATGCGTACATTCCTTGATTAGATTCGTCCAGAGTCTTCATATGCCGTTACGGACCATCACATTGACGTCGGAGACGGTGTCAAGATCTTAGCTAGATGCGTTGTACCAACGTCACCCACTGCTACTCTTCCTCTCTTGATATCGATGCACGGAGGAGGCGAGGAATATCTAATGAATCTACGATCTGCTCTTCCTAACTAGTTGTCTTATGATAGGCTTTTTCTTCGGAGACGTCGGAATGAACGATTATTATCTTCGCATTATCAGTGTAGAGTTAGGGGTAGTCACTGTCAACATCGATTATCGGTCAGTGTCAGTCTGACATATCAACATTACCTTGCTGATCTTTGGTATCATAGGTTATCACCGGAGCATCGTTTTCCTACCGGACTCAATGATTGCTACGCAGTCGTGAAATACGTACGTCTACCTATCACTCCGAGAACCACTCACTAATTTCTAGTTTCCTCGAAGATTGCTGAATTCCCTGAACGTTTCTCGGCTGACTTGTCCAAAGGCTTTATCATTCAAGGTGGTTCCTCTGGAGCCAACTTTGCGACAGTCATAGCACATCGCGCCCTCAAGGACCCTTTTTTCAAGGATCACCCTTACTTTACCGGTCAAGTATTGTCTATACCTTTGGTCATTCATCCAGATGCATATCCTGAAGAGTGAGCTGATAAATGACTCTTCCTGAAGGAGAACAAACATTTTCAATCTCGTAGGTTCAAGCCGGTTCTGCTATCCGTAGAGCAGAACAAGGATGCTCCACTATTCAGCAAGAGTGACTTAATTATTTGTGCGAGTACGTTCTCAGATGCGATTACACGCAGACTCTCCTTTGACATTGTATTTACGGATGTTAGAAATGTATGCAGCACCCCCCACTGACCCCGAGATGTCCCCACTTTTATATCCATCTCATCAAGGTCTTCCACCCACGTACATGCAAGTCTGTGGCATGGATCCTTTGCGAGATGAAGGATTGCTGTACGAAAAGATGCTCAAGAAAGATGGAATTGAAACTAAGCTTGACATGTGAGTAGCTTTTATGGCCTTCACAATTAACACTAATCTTGGTCTCGCTTACAGTTATCCTGGGGTACCTCACGGTTTTAACGGCGTGGCGGAGAACATCACAGCTTCTAAGAAATGGGAACAGGACTATCGGGATGGAATAAGGTGGCTCTTACAGAAATGTCAATAGTTGCCAGTATGTCTGAAAGATATGTTACGAGTTCGAATTTATGAGGGTTCGTTCTTTATCTTTATCCGAACCTCGATGTAAACCGAGGAATTTTCACTCAGCATTTGATTCTATTGAAATCACAAAGGACTTGTAATGTAATGGCGTCCGCCGTTTCGTAAGGTATCTCAAACCCGTCAGCAAATTCTCAAGTCACTCAGATCAAGCCCTGTTGCTCGTCATGATTTTTTCTCTCTCATGCTCTTCGGCGAAATATTGTGCGTCGACATTGCGATGACTACAGCAAATATTACAGATGCTCGTTCTTGCAAAGTAAGTGTAAAAGACATTTGATGCTTTGGAGAATGAAAATAAAACAACATTGCTAGACAGTAAAACATTGCTACAAATATTCGATGTGATCCAAATTTTATTGGTGAGCAGAAGCTGCTTCAACAATCTCATGGACGTTAGGATATCGAGGGGTAATTTCGCATTTGAAGGTCTTTGGACGGCTTTCGGATAACCACATGTCAGCTCATCGCAGGTAACGGTTTAACCAAACCCCAGCACTTACACAATCAAACCATCATCGATACAATCCTGCCTTGAGGGTATGATGGGCTTGCCGTTAACGTCTTTCGCAGGTTTGATGTCTACTGCCCAAACCAGGAAGGCAAGGGTTATGAAGATGGCATTGTTTGCGACGTTGAGGCCGACGCAGGCACTAAATTAAATACTTTAGCGAAACTAGAAATATCGGAAGACGTATAAGACTTGCCGTCTACCAAATCCATAGGTTACATGACCTTGTTGATGCGTGTCTGGAGGTACAACATCATTTTGACCAGATGCATCCAAGAAACGCTCAGGACGGAAGTCTTCGACATCAGGTCCGTAAACGTCAGGGTCACTATAAGCTCAGTCGTCAGTCTCCGTTCCCTATTCAGCGCCAGAAAGAAGACTGACAAATTCATGGCCCTATTATGCCGACTTTGCATTAGCACGAGTCAGATGAACAGACGTTAGGATTGTTCTCACCAGACATTGTAAATCATGGTAGATCCTAACAACAAAGTAAGCATGTAACTCCTTCAATTAAGAGTTATTCTTACCTTTGGGGAGCAGATAACCTTCATAGACGTCGTCCTGAACAAGTTCGTTAAAAAAGGATTAACATTAGCTATGACGCTTACTCGCCTGAGTAAGTCGGTGAGGAACGCCAATGGGACCGGGTGGCCACCACCGCAGAATCTCTCTGACCATGGCACGAAAGTAGGGCATCCGTTCTCTGTCTTTAAAAGAAGGAACACGGTCTCTTCCTACCACTCGGTCAACTTCTTCTTGAGCCTTGCAAAGAACGTCAGGGTATTGCAACATTGCCATGATGAACCCGGCTTGAGCAGCCGAAGCCTGTAGATGCATTCATTAGAAAACCAATAGGTAAGTTGAGTACCAAAGAACTCTTACAGTCTCAACACCCGCTCCAAACATAGTACCAGATAACCAGGCAATCTCTCTTCGATTCAACCCACTCTTTTGAGCGTTCTGAATCCAAGACGTAGTAAAACATGGAGTTGGATCACCTTTATCCTACAAAGTTCCGTCAACTTATCTGCCTTCAGTAATGACTGCACCACTCACAATCGCTGCCTGGACGTATGCTAATAGCTCTTCGAAAAACTTTGTATCTTCTTGACAATAATGAACAGCGTTACGTTTCCACTTGGCCATCCAACTTGGGACATGCTTCAGAATCGGGAATACCTCGACTAAATTTGCTCCGGTTGTGCCTCCTTCGACAGTACGGTGCATGTGGGCCATGATTCTAGCAATGAGTGGATCGTCAGAGCGCTTGATGGGAGGGAAGCCATAGACAACGGAGAGAATAGCTGAAGCTGCAGATCTAAGCTCAAGTCAGAGACAAGGAAAATATTTGACAAGTAGTACACTTACCGTTTCAGGTGGTCATCCCAATTATTGGGGTCGTCGACCATAGTCAAAGCGAGAGTCGCCGCTTCTCTTTCTTGGAACGGTTGAACATAGGAAGCTGCACGAGGGTTCAGACTTTCGTGTGCAGTTTTCCTCACTCGACGCCAACTACAAAAAGACAATCAGTGTTATGAACGGAAAACAGTACAACGATACATACTAATCGCCGTAAGGTGCGGCCGAAAACAGCAATGAGCCAGTCAAGTACTCGAACACAACAATAAATCGTGGCCGGTCACTGTATATGGTAGAACGACGATCTAACACAGAAATCAACATCAGTGCGCTTCGATCTGATGTCTAACTCACCAAGAAGATCCCCAGCTACTTTATGATTGTTCAGTACAATGACGCTTTGCCCGAGTAGGTTGAGTGAGAATATAGGGCCTGGAATCAGATATGAGCAACGGATGCGTCTACAGAACAAAGTACGCACCATATTTCTTCTTCCATTCCGTGAACTGAAGATATGAACCCGTCGTTTGTAAATCAAGTACATTTCCAATAATAGGTAGTCCGCGAGGACCCGGAGGTAGTGGCAGACGACGAGCATTCCGTGCTATCCATACGACGACTAATGCACCGACACATAGTAGGTGCAAGCTGTAGCGCTGAAGTGACGCGTTCACAGCGGAGGTCGAAAAATCCATGACTGGTTTGGGTGGATAATCATGGCAGCATATAACGCTGAAAAATCGTGGCGGACATAGCATGAGAATATCCAGCCACGAGATCCATTGAGTAGTTTGCGCTTCACTTGGTCCAGAGCAAATTTGCTTTCTGGACGAAGGTTCGGGGTAAGGTAGGGTAAGGTAAGGTACGGTTATCTGAATACTACCTGGAAAGGAAGGAAGATCGGGCCGAGCTGGTTCAACTCGCCAGAATCTGTTACAACTCGGTGTCGTTCATGATCGTTCTACTCGTCCCTTTCACTCAAGGCGCTTTCCAGAAAGGAGACGAGTTAATCTATAGACTCGGAATCAAATCCTCCAGTGCACATGGTTGGCTTGATATCGTTTTCATCGAATTTATTGAGGTTTGCGACCCGGGATTTCTTTGAATCGCTGAAGTATGACGAACTATTAAACTATAGAGGATCAGTACAGTTCGACCCTGGAGGCGATAAACTTCTGAGAATGCAGTTCTGGAGAACGCTCAAAAGCGGAGAGGGTTGTCGCGACACGACTCTTCTTTATTGAATGATATGACAATAATGGCTAGAGTCCTGGCCCAGATCAGATTTACTCTCGAAATAGAGAAGGCTGAAGGTCGGAGATGCAATACGTGATGGACTTGAGCTACTCGATACTGCTGTCATTTCCTTTTTTTTTGGATGAGCAACACTATCATTTCCTAATCCTCTATAGCTAGTCTGCTCGAGTACAACCAGGACCGTAGATGAAGTTGAGGGGTAATCAATCGATAGTTAGCTGCCTTGCGCCTTTTAGTCTTTCAGGCTCACACGTTAACAAAGTTGAAGAACGGGACGATCAAAATGTGATAGAAATACCAACAACTGTCTCAGTCTGGAACTTGTAGGGAAGGAATCGTTGAATGACATTTGCTTTTTCTGAGGACAGGAAGTAAAACAACACTTCTATGTACAAGTAATTATAAATTTCTACGAAAACTACAAGCCATTACATTGACACACAGATCCTATTGTGCACACGCTGCTTCAACGATTTCGCGAACGTTGGAATGCCGAGGGGTAATATCGCACTTGAAAGATTTCGGACGACTACAATCCATGCGTCAGCTCGTTGAGGTTGATGATCAACTCGGAAACAGATACTCACACAACCAAACCATCATCGACACAATCTTGCCACCTTCCAGGCATGACAATGTTGCCATTTGCATCTTTCGTAGGTTTAATGTCTACTGCCCAGATGACATAAGCGAAGTCGATGAATAGAGCTTGATTTGCAACGTTCAAGCCAACGCATGAACTGTTACAAAACCCATTTATCAGCGAGACTAGAAATACTTGAAGAAATAATGCTTGCCGTCTCCCGAATCCGTAGGTGACATGGCCTTGTTGATGTGTGTCTGGAGGTACAATTTCCTTTTGACCAGATGCATCCAAGAAACGTTCAGGACGGAAATCATCAGCGTCGGGTCCGTAAACATCAGGATCGCTGTTAATTCAATAACGTCAGTCCGTATTCTCTGAGTAACGCGCTAAGCTTTTTGGGACTGACAAGTTCATGGCCCTATCGCGTCACATTTGTATCAGCATATGTTAACCATCAGTTACGTTCTGTTCTCACCAGACATTGTAAATTATGGTAGATCCTAAAAACTGGGTAAACATACAACGCGTTTAGGGGTAAGCAGAACTCCTACCTTTGGGAAGGCGATAACCTTCATAGACATCGTCCTGAACAGGTGGTTAACAAAAAAAACCCTAATGAAAGGCTGTTGAAGCCCTTACCTGCATAAGTCGGTGCGGAACACCGACGGGACCAGGTGGCCACCATCGGAGAACTTCTCTGACCATCGCTCGGAGGTAGGGCATCCGTTCTCTGTCCTCAAAGGAAGGAAGACGATTTCTTCCTACAACTCTGTCAACTTCCTCTTGAGCCTTACGAAGGACACCCGGGTATAACACCATCGCCATAATAAATCCGGAAAGAGCAGCTGAAGTCTGCAATTGCATTCATAAGCTAACTGGTAAGTGAACCGAAAAGAAAACCATTCTTACAGTCTCGACACCTGCTCCGAACATGGTGCCAGATAACCAGGCAATCTCTCTTAGGTTTAATCCATTCTTTTCGGCGTTCTGAATCCATGTCGTGGTGAAACATGGGGTGGGATCGCCATCATCCTACATAGTTCTGTCAGTTATATGCCTGCATTGGTCAAGAGCTACGTCACTCACTATTGATTTCTGGACAGTTGACATGAGCTCTTCAAAGAACTTTGTATCTTCCTTGCAATAGTGAATAGCGTCACGCTTCCACTTGGCCATCCAGCTCGGGACATACTCCAAAATCGGGAATATCTCGACCAGGTTTTGTCCAGTTGTACCTCCTTCGACGTTACGGTGCATGTGTTCCATGATTCTGCCGATGAGTGGGTCATTAGAGCGCTTGATAGGAGGGAAGCCGTAGACGACGGAGAGAATAGTCGAAGCTGAGGATCTAGGTTGAAATCGTTTAGTGTAAAGTGGCGTTTTATAAGGAACGTATTTACCGCTTCATATGGTCGTCCCAGTTATCGGGGTCATTGAGCATGGTCAGAGCGAGAGTCGCCGCTTCCCTTTCTTGGAACGGCTGGACGTAGGGAGCTACACGAGTATTCAAACTTTCGTGTGCAGTTTTCCTTGCCCGACGCCAACTACATGACGGGAATTAGTGTATGAACAGAAGATAACAAAAAGGCACCTACAAGTCGCCATAAGGTGCTCCCGAAAACAACAATGAGTTACTCAAGTACTCGAAGACAACAATAAACCGGGGTCGGTCACTGTATATAGTAGAACGACGATCTAGTTAAACATGAACATAGAGGTCAGAATTGTGCGTTTCAAACCAAAGTACAACACACCAAGAAGATCCCCAGCAACCTTGTGGTTATTCAATACAATGACGGTCTGCCCGAGCAGGTTAAGTGAGATTATAGGACCTACAATCAGAAATGAGTACCAGATGTGTATGCAGCCAACAAATTACACACCATATTTCTTCTTCCACTCCGTGAACTGGAAAAACGAGCCTGTCGTTTGCAAATCAAATATATTTCCAACAATAGGAATTCCAGGAGGTCCCGGAGGTAGTGGCAAACGACGAGCATTGCGTGCTATCCATACGACTACCAGCGCACCAACACATAAGAGGTGTAGACTGTAGCGTTGAAGTAACGCGTTCACAGCGGAGGTGGAAGAATCCATGGCTGGTTTGAGCGAATAATCATCGCAACATATAACGTTGGGAAAACATGACGGGGTGTAGCCTGAGAATCCTACGCCACGAGATCTATTGAGTACGTTTTGCTCTAGAGCGAGGACGTCCTTGGTACGGAGGTGCAACAAGGCTCGGGTCTTTTCCCACGAGATACAAAAGGAAGGCCGAGCTGGTTCAGGTCATATCACAACTCGGTGCCGTTTCTTCTTTTTCTTTTTTACTAGTTCTACTCGTCTCTTTCATTCAGAAAACCGACGGATATCCAAATACCACAGACATTGGAGACGAGTTAATGTATAGACGAACCGCCTTCTTGAACTACCTGCGATCAGCTCTGAGTGCCTATGACCGTTTCCTTCGGATCCATCGAGGTTTGCGAGCAGACTGAACCACATAGGAACAATACAGTTCGATTCTGCGATCTTCACTCTGTCTCTACTATCTGCTTAACATTTACAAACTCGGAATCGGAACGACAGCCCCCTGGTACTAAAATTTGGTGGCTCTGTTACGGACAGCACATCAAAAAAAAAACATATCCATTCATGGCGGGCGAACCAGGTCTCATTGATTGATACTTCCCGCCTTCTTTCATTCAACGCTGAAGACAGCTTTGACCGAAGCGGCAAGCACCTCCCTTTTGGATAATCACTATGCATGCACCCAATAACAGCCAATAATGACCTTTTACTCGTCTCCCACCTCCGTCGGTAACTATATCGTATGTCGTTAGCGCGTTAGCCGTCGGCCTTTTGTCCTGGCTTGGAGACGAGTATATCCACTCGGACAGCTTTCAATGTCAATAGTAACATGTGCTTTTACGGCAATATCACTCACATCAAGCAAGTCTCGCCGGCTGCAACCGGTAGAGGGCCTCCTTCTGTAATGCGGAAAGGAAGAATACGGAATGTTTTGGTTCCATTCAACCAAAAGTCTACACACTGCGGTGAATGAGGTTTCTTTCTGGTTGACTGCGCCGGGCCGGTAAACTACATCATTTTACTAGACTCAATGCATGCCCTTGTGGTTTAAACTGGGTTACTTGGGAAGTTCAGCCTCTTTGGATGTGCACTTTGGCGTGACGTTTTGTAAGTTCTATCATATAAAGTATCCAGAAAGCTCAAGGTTATAGAAGCACATCAACCGGCGTTACGCTCTACTATTATTGAAAATGCTGAGCCGCAGCTGCACCTTTTCGATCGTGTATGTACTTAAGTTGCGTGGACCCCTTGTGTCGGTTACTTAATTGCTTTGCTTTACATAGGTCAGGTCAGGGCAGCCTGACAGCCAGGATTCGCCTCAAAGATCGACAGGGTTGCCTTTACTAATATTAATCTTGCCATGTCCCCTGACTGGGATTGAACGTACAACTACCTCTATATCATTTTATAGTCAAGTGTAGGTACATAGGTTAGGCTGGCACAACTTACAAATTGAAATAGGACGATGACAAGAGCGGGCGGTCACCGCAAATTCGAACGATCAGATAGGTTGGCCTCAGAAGTCGAAGAATCCATGAAGCTTCTCATAGGGTCAATCCCAAAGGGTTAATTGTGTGCCTTGGTCGTCTTTATGTTATAGTGATATAGCTCAGTACAATTGTTCTAATTTTGACCGTACATCTTTAGCAATACATCATATAAACCTTTACATTGCTGTATCTTTCTAGACTCTTGCGGGCTCCCATCCG
The DNA here is from genome assembly GCA_037954225.1 of Stygiomarasmius scandens. Lineage (NCBI taxonomy): Eukaryota > Fungi > Basidiomycota > Agaricomycetes > Agaricales > Campanellaceae > Stygiomarasmius > Stygiomarasmius scandens. The sequence continues at coordinate 182,314 of JBANRG010000054.1, forward strand.
TATTGTTCCAAAGACCAGCCGTAAAGAATTCCGTTCTCATCAGGCTTGTTGACAATTCTCTCGTTCTTGTCCAAACCAGTGATCTCTGCCACATCTTCGGGGCTGAGAGTAGGGAGCTGATTTAATAGAAAATCAATAACGAAAATATGTATAGGGCACAAATATCATAGACGTACCGTGATATTCTGCTTTTGGCGGACAGGATCAGCACTCTTGGGAACGGGCATTACCCCCCGCGCGACGTGCCAGGCCATAATGAGTTGGTTGGCAGTGACGTTGTACTTTTCAGCGAGACGGACAATGGTAGGGTCTTTGCGGACCTTCTCGTGACCAGAAGGACTGTAAGCCATGACTAGGATACCCTTCTGCTTGCAGTATTCAACGAGGTCGTTTTGAGTGCAGTAGGGCTGCATCCTGCAAAAGAATTCAATAACTGATAGTTGATTGTTCCAAAAGACGACATACTCTACTTGGTTGGCATGGGGTGTGACCTTGGCCGTCTTTGCAAGGGCTTCAAGACTATTGAAATAATCAACATGGGTAACTCAAATCAAAATGACTCACGCACGTCTTGACAGAAAAGTTGGAGACACCGATCGCTTTAGCCTTTCCACTCTCGTAAAGCTTCTCGAGGATTGCCCAGTTGTCATTGAAGCTAGGCTTTTCCAGGATCTTCATGCCAGTCAAAATGACCTGTGGATCCGTGGGGACATCGTAACCAGCTGTGATGATTTTTTAGAAAAGCATATAGGGGTCAAAAAGGATGACGCCTACTGGGGTAGGAGATAGCTTGAGGGAAATGAAGAAGGTACTAGAATTCAATAGCTCAGTACATTGATCGATATTCGATGCAGACGCAGTTCTCACCAAGTCGATGTAATCGACACCGAGGCTGGTCAAACTTTCATTGAATGATCGTTCAATGTATTCACAGCGGTGCCATCTACCAGTCAAGCTCCATCAACACATTGACATTATCGCGACACAAGATAACTCACGGCAGCTTGGTGACGATTTTGAATTCCTCACGAGGAATACCGGACTCCTTGATGGCTGCCCCGAGTGATCCTTCAGTGCCTGCATGGAACTTGAGAAAATTATCGATAAAATCAGAAGCCAAACGTGCTGACCATAGATTTGCGCCGTGTCAAAGGTGCGATATCCAGCCTGAGTTTGGATCAACGTGGTTCATCTACCCCGAGTTATGTTTAATTCACCTGGATCGCACTCAAGAACCAGCCCTTCGAATTAGCGATGTCTTCTGGCGTAAAGCCTGCAGCGCAACCGAGGGCTGAAAGAGGCGCAATCGTGATGAGTGATTATGCAAGAGAAATCAAAAGGGTTTACACACCGACGCCTTGAAATTCTGCACCGGTACGTAGTTTCACGTTGGGAACTCCAGTAGCCATAGTTCAAAAGTATCTGATAGAAGAGTCCTCTTCGAGACTCCGATATATAAGGCCTTTCTAGCTCCAGCACGTGTCAGTAGAGGTGAATCAGCAGGAACCCAGCGCTCTTGTCCTTGTATTATCTGCATATCCTCAACACAAAAGTGTTGATTCAGCGGCCCGAGCATCACATTTCACCTATTACTCAGGCTGAGTAATGAAAGTAGAAGCTCTGAAGCTTGAAACTGTGTCTGACAGAGTCGCCGTTGATGGAATTGAACAGTCATCGGGAGGCGTTGGTATTACTTGGAAGTCCGGCTTGACGACAATCGATGAGGTCATGGGATCTGCCGGTTGCGGCAGTTTTCTTTGCTACTACAACCATCCAGCTGCAAGAGTTTGTATTCATTATCTCCCCAGTTACTCCCTTCACACTAATAGAAACCTTGTGCTTTCTTCGCCGTCCATCAAGGCATCAAGATGGATTCCCATCCTTCCATTTTCGACTCTGACTCAATATGAAGGAAAGCCAGGCCGCAGTTGACTACTTGGCGCTCCCAACGCAATCTCATGACCGACAATGTCGCAGTTTTTGTCTTCTTATTCTTCTCAAAGAATCTTTTTTTTTCCGGTAACAATGCGAGTACGCTGTACAGTGGATTCTCTACATCTACTCGGGTCACCCTTATTCAAGAATATTTCATTATGATTTCAAAGTCGTAGCTTCCATCATTCTCCTCTGACTTTAGGAAGACATTTTGCATGATCTACGCGTATTGAATTCGCTTGCAGAGACTAGTGGGGCCTCAGTATTCAATGACTATGCCACGCTGTATTTTCCCATCGCCCTTTTCGGTTGTACTTCAAGAATCAACCTTTCTGAGTGCCTTCTTATCCCCTAAAAGAATGTACACCGGTCTGCTCCTTACATGTCGGCCCACTTGTCAATCCCGGCTTGGCCCAGGTTCTCGGTTCGTTTACTTCTCAAGTCGAGCTGACCCACGAGTTGGCCCGGTCTCCGACTCCGATTAACTCTTGATGATATCTCCGGCGTACGATATCTCGAGTCTCGTACGCAATTCTATCATATCTGCTTCCTGGCCGAGATTATGTTGGCCGCGCTATCTCTTTCAACATTCGAGTGTTACGAGCAAATACTGTCACATCCTGAATCAAAGAACTACCTGAGGTTGCCGCGTTTTGTCATGTACACTGGACCATAATAGAGAAAATGTAAGTAGCGAATACATGAACGCTTATCGCTGATTATCATCTTGTACGCAGAATTCTTTCGACTTCTTATCAGTGAAAGGTTATTCAATTCGGTGATTTACTCGTAGTACCGTTCTGTTTCCCAAACCTCCAGCACGTTTCCCTTCTGGAATTCGCAGTTCGATTGTTAGATGATCCAAACCTGGAATGCTAGCCAGTTCAAACCAAAGCTCGAATGCTTTTGAACCAGCTGTACCCGGAGCAGCCAATCGGGCCATCGTAGATTAGTTGGCGAGATCTCACTTCATTTTGTCCGAAGCTTCTCAACCAGAACGTCGTAATGAATATCCGCCGAAAACTATATCTTCTGCGAATGATTATTCTATTTTGCAGCGTCTGACCCCACCAGACAAACTCTCATCTCCTCCCCGCCGATATGAGTCGCTCTCTCCCAGCTTTCCTAGATGGCGAGACCTTGAAGCTCTTTGGTCTCCCATTGTTACTTGTCACTGTCGCCTTCTATCTTAAGAACTCGCGTCCAAAAGGAAAACGGATTCCAGGCCCCAAGGGCTTACCTATTCTCGGAAATCTTTTGCAGGTACCAAGGTCCTGCGCCTGGTTGAAGTTTACGGAGTGGAGAAAGAAATATGGTACAACTTCATTTTTTTCATACGAGTTCCATCTAATGAAAATCTCGCGCCAGGGGATCTCATTTACCTGAACGTTGCTGGTCAAGACATAGTCGTCATTGGTAACTCCAAGATTGCTGCAGATCTTCTCGACCGTCGTTCCGCCATCTACTCTGACCGACCCAAGAATATCGTCGCGCGGTTATTGACCGGTGACATGGTGTTTGCTTTCTCTCAACATGACGACTTGTGGAGGACAATGCGACGCGGCTCCCAAGAGTACGTGTGTACATATGAACAACTTGAATTGTATACTGACCAAATCTTCTAGAGCATTGGGTCCCCAAATCACCAAGAAATATTGCACGATGCAAGAGGTTGAAGGAATTATCCTTTTGGGCGACTTGCTAAAGGACCCCGACAACTGGGATGCTCACTTGCGACGAGCAGCTGCATCCTTGGTTATCAGTGTCATCTACGGAGTTCCTCCTATTCGCAACTACCTTGACCCGGATATTGTTCGAGTCAATCTTTTCGTTGAACGTGCTCTGCATGCGGCCGCGCCTGGTTCTTTCCTTGTCGAATACTTCACATGGATGCAGTATCTCCCACGATGGATGAGCCCTTGGCGTCGTTATGCCGAGGACACCTTCAAACGCGATTCAGTCATGTTTGAGAACTTGTTCGCGGATGCTAAAAAGCGCCTTGTAAGTGCGATTAATGACTTGAGTCTTGGTTCATTGCTGAGTATCTGCCCAGGCCAGTGGAGACGAGACGCCCAGCGTTGCTGCCGATGTTATCCGAGACAACAAGAGCTTGGGCATGTCCGATCAACAAGCTGCCTGGTTCTCTGCTACCCTATAGTGCGTTGGCTTCTTCCTCGTTTATGTGCAGTATTAATTAGTTTCCGATAGTGCCGCCGGCTCAGAAACGGTTCGAGAACTTTTAGACAAGTTTTGAATAATGATTCTAATTTGACAATTTGCAGACTTCAGGACAAGTCGCTTGGGTTATCCTGGCAATGATCTTGTACCCCGAAACCCAGAAGAAGGCGCAAGAGGAACTTGACCGAGTTGTTGGTCGTGGACGATTGCCAACCTTCAGGGACTACGAGTCGTTACCTTACATCCGCGCAATTGTAAAAGAAATTCTTCGGTGGCGAGGAGTTGGTCCATTGGGCAAGTATCATTGGAATAAGACTGTGATGTGATTACTGATTCTGGCTGCAACAGCTGTCCCTCACCGCCTGTGCCAAGATGATGTCTACGACGGTTACTACCTCAAGAAGGACACTATCTGTGTTGTCAACGTTTGGTATGTATCCTGTCCGATACGCAATTACTGGTATTGAACCCGCATATTTGTTAGGGCTCTGAACCGCGACCCCGATGTTTACGGTGCCGATGCGGACGACTTCAATCCAAGTCGTCATCTCGACAGTTCTGGCAAACTCGCACCAGCCGTTCCTGACACCAAGGACGAGAACCATCACACTTTCGGTTTCGGCAGAAGGTAGACTCGTTCTTTCTTCTTCACCTGTTCGTTCACTAAGTGACGCTATTTCAGAATATGTGTTGGCCGTCATCTCAGTAAGAACAGCATGTTCATGCAAATCGCATCTCTCCTCTGGGCCTTTGAGATCACTCCTGGTAAAGATGCTAACGGCAACATTGTCTTGCCTGATCCCATGGATGGCATCGACGACGGCCTTGTTGTGTATGTGACTGACAGTTCATCTTCTGATCCTTGACCTGACAATCCTTTGTTTTGATTCCAGCCGCCCACCTGATTTCCCTGCTACCATCAAGCCCCGATTCCCAGAGGCACCTTCACTCATCGTACAGACCAAGGAACTCCACGGTTACACCGATTAAACCTCCATTTTTGGCAAAGAGTTGGCCAGCAAGATTTCTACAGTGCAAGTTTTGCTTTTTTGCAGTCGCCCAGTTATACACAACCTTGTATAAGTACCCACATGTTTTAGATATCTCTTTGTAGAAACTGCCAATATATCACTTTTCCAGTCGGAAGATGTTGATCCTGCGTTCTTGATGAGAGGTACCAATAAAATTGGGACTAGTTTGTACTTGACAGATCCACGGGCCATGAGGCATCAGCGCTCAGCACTGGGCCTTAAGGCCTTAAGACTTGATAAATGCACTGACTTGGAGAAGCTGAGAAAGAGATCCGGGATCCCCGCACATTGCAGTTATCTTCAAGATCGACGTTTGAAGGGTAAAAAAAACTCATCTTCTCGATTAACCGTCGATGATGCTACAAAAACTGATGTTTGTTTCCAGTGCCAGGACTCGATCTATCACGCTGGAGCATTTTCGTGGCAAGTTTCTTTGGCTGATGTGGAAGCAGCACCGGTCACAGGTGCCAAGTGAGATGAAGTGCGCCCTAAACTTATTATGTACACTCTATATGCGCCCTAAATAGACTCCTCGGTCCCTTTATTCTTTTCTTTCTCCTTCCCTATATACATGCAGATTCTCAACCCGACCTGAAGACGGACAACCACCTTGATGTCGTCCGGTATCCCTGTTACTGAAGCAAAGCTTGTGGGCAACTTTTTGGCGACACTCTTATTCGGGTTTCATACCATTGCCTTTGGTCTTGGCCTTCGATGTCTATTGTGGAGTCGTTCTGGGGGAGTAAAGAAGGGTGGTGTTCATTGGATTATGCTTTGGGCGGGTATCATCATTTGGGTTCTTGCTGCACTCGATGTCGCCCTCAGTCTTTATGAAAATATCTCGGGTTTTGTTCTGTTTGATGGCTCCGCTGATGAGTACTTTACCCTAGAGCGTTGGTCTGGGAACTTACGGGTGAGCGCGTTGCTTGATATGTATCTTCTCAATCACTGATAGGCGCTACTGCAGGGGTGGATCTTCCTGGCGAGTACGATAGTTGGCGATTTCATTATGGTATGTTCAAAAGGTGGCTTCAGCTGAAATGTAGTATGCTAACCGATGTGAAGATTCAGCGTTGTTGGATTGTCTGGAATCGATGGTGGCTCATCATTGCACTCCCCGTTCTCCTAATCGTAGCTGAATTGGGAACGGGCCTCACAAGTCTGATCTGGCAGCTGGTAATTCCGCCAAATGAGCTTCTTACTCACACCGGTGAGGTGCTCACTGCTGTGTCCTTGGCAACTTGGGCCATTACCTGTACTTTGACTGTGCTTACGATGAGTAAGTAATCTTTCGTTGCTTGCAAGTCAGTGCTGACCGCCCTCTAGTACTCATCATTCTACGGATTTGGTCCGTGGAGCGCGTGTCGAGCAGGTTGTTGACGACATCTTCTTCAACCCATTCTTCAGGCGGTTCAAATGCTCTCCGATATGCGATGCGTATTGTTATGGAATCAGGCCTCTTTTACGCCGCTACAATGTTCACGCTTCTTATGGTCTATGCTGCGGGGAGCAACGGAGCCTATCCGGTGACTGACATTGTACGTTTTCGCCGTTTGACTGCAACGCAACTGCTGAGCCATTTCAAGATTCCTCAGGTTGTCGGCATCGCTTTCAATCTGATCATCGTCCGTGCAACGACACATACAGAAGAGCAGTCTACTTACAGTGTTAGCGCTGCAGTTCCATCGTTTGCTGTTCGAATGCCGCGACGCGATCAGTCAACGACCTCCGGAGGCCGGACCAGCATGGGTACAGACATAGAAAATCAATACACGGGAGAACATTTGGAACCTAGGAAGAAGCCTAGCACACATTGGACTTGAGATTTCTGACTTGTGTATGCTGTTAATACTATTCTTGTACATTAGTTTACACATAATTCGTATTGTACCGTAAAGAACGGAGCCGCGGCGTGCATGTGGCTCAACACACGTCGGCCTGATACACACTATACACTCTGAGGGCTGTTCTCACTTATACAAACGTCGCTGAATTGACTGGAACCTTAAGAAAGCCAAGTCGTCCACTTGTTCTTTCCTGTCGTGATAACCTCGGCGATTTGTGCTGCTAATGATCTCCCCGTCTGTTCACTGGGATGAAGTTCATCCCACCTGAGAATGACTGAGCAAATGTTTCTTCATTGAAAAGTAACTACTCACCACATGAAGCTATCACGGTCAGATCCCTCGGCTTCAGTACAATTTCCAGTGTCCGTTATTGACTCGTTGGTTTGGAAGATGCAAGACCGTGCTGGTACCGTGACACTCAGCGGCAACGTTCCATTGAGGTAATTTTGCGGGTTTTCATAAATGTCAGAGAACAGATCGTAGGTGTTGAAGAGACCTGCGACATCAAGTGAAAGTGAGTACTTGTCAGAGTTTCATTAGGCACGCTGCCTACCAACGTGCGCGCCAGGCAAAGTAGCTACCAAATCACGAAGCATAAATATCGAAAGGGCAGTTGTCGCGCAAGAATACTGGGTCGTGACAAGTTCCCATTCAGTCGCATTGCGCGGAGCAGTCCAATATCTATTTGGATAGGAATCTGCGGCGTATATCGGGACGAGATTAAGAGGAATGACCTTTTTTTAATAGTCAGCTTTGACAGGTAGACGTGCAGAGATAAGGCCATACTTGTTGCAGAAGGAAATTACGTGCACCCGTATCATACAAAGTTTTGATTACATTTACTGCACAAGCAGAAGTATCAACCACGGACGCGCCAGGGGCATTATTGCCTATTAATAGGCCAAGTACGCCGAGGTCATTAGTACCAATCCAAATAGTAAAGAGCGTTTCAGACATGTTTAGATTGAGGGACGAGTTAAAATAGTCTGGCAGCTGAGTGTCGACGATATTGACATCGGGAAATGGATTCGGGGTTATGGCTTGTGAACAGACGCCTCCTGCTTTAGCAAATGGATACAAAGATATGTTGGCGTAGTCAGCAGCGTAGACTGGCCAAGCCGTAATGCCATGCGACGTAAAGGCTGTAACGTCAGTGTAAGAGTCTCCAAAGGTGACCAAGTTATGAATCTGGCCAGGTTGGATTCCACCGGTTGAGTAGATGGGTTGCAAAGTTTGCGTGCAGGAATAGCACCTATAGACAAGGTGCAAGAGCACAAAACCGAGAAGCGCAAAGCCAGCCATGAGCAGACGCCAGGGAAGAAGACTCTGAGGTGGTTTGTTCCGAGGATCGCTACATTTTATATCACGTCGGAAAGCATTTGCGAAGATCATGGAGTGACGACTTGAAGCGTTGGAATGCTGCAGCGTCTAGTCAGCACAAAAATAGTCGCAGCATCAAAGGAACGATGGACGCATACCTTGCCGACCCAATGCCGACCAGACCACTACTTAATTTCTACTCTGTTTCAGCCCACGGTTTTCAAAGCCTTCAAGACTCGATACCAAAAACTGGATGACCCGCTCAGGCACGGTTCCCGGTGACTATGAAAGGCCGCCTTATGATAGAGTACATTGTAACCGGCTCATTGGGGCGCGTCGCCATGGTTGTCAGGTCGTACACTTAAGCTTGAAGGAGTTGCGGAAGCGTTCCGAGTCTACGAGGTACCGGAGGACATCGGATACGCCATTCATATGGAGCTGGCCTGAGGGGAAATGGAGGTGACAAGTCGGCTTTGTGTCAACAAGTACGTCTGAGTGGCTGAACTGCAGTCCTTAGCCTCGAAAATCAGGGACAGAAGTACTAGGAACGCACGAAACCGTCGAATTCAGCTCTACAGCAGACTTCAATGCCACAAAGGTACGCCCAGCGTCTAATGGTTGCCCACCGTCCGCCATTCCAATATATCGAAGCCATGGAACGCTTTATCCGCCACTTCGCAGATTTGGTGCTGCCAGAGGATGAGGAAGAGGAATAGCCTTGACGACCGAAGGTCCTTTTATATTTCTATCTTTATTTTTATAATCAATTACGCTTCTCTTTTCTGTCTACATAATACATAATAGTCTCTGTGAAGATATCTCTTTTCTCTCTCTATTCATTACCGTCATACTCAATGCCTCGTTCTCTTGCACTTACCCCTTTACGGAATAAACGAGGGCTCATAAAAAGGTGGCGGCCAGGTTTTGAAGAAATTTTATACATATTTCTGGCTGGGTAAACAACTGTTCCGCCGGCATTTTAAAAGTTTCGGGTTGGATATGACTTGGGGTATGCTAAAGAACAAAGATAGAAGAAGTTGAAGGCATGTAACATATAGCTCCAAAGACAAAAACCCATGGTGGAAGTCCTTCCAAATACTGCCCCATCAGTTACCACAAATCTTCCGCCAACTCTTTATTTTGAGATTCCTTGCCCGGTTTCGCCGCGGAACGCCCTGGCGGGTGGCTTTCCAGATATGCCGCCTCGTACTCTGGTTTCTTTCTTTTTTTTTGCTCGCAGCAGCAAACACGTGTAAGATCATTTCTGAGGAATCAATAGCTAAACCGACTAAAGGATTCATTAACCAGGGCGAGGGCCAACTTGACTTTGATCATATACATGAGTCGGAGACGTTGTGTCAAATATTCGCCGAGTCTACACCAAACCAGCTTAATGACATTTCATGATCACTCCTCAATGTCACCCCAGAATACAGCCGGACGCCCAACAGCGTTCATGTTCATCCCTTTCAAAGCGCGTTTCGTAGATTCTCTGCCATGTTGCATGTCAAAGATCAAGGACCTATCAAAGTCAATGACCCTCCACCGATGTGTGATATTATGACGTGGGCAACGAGATACTGAATTTTCTGGTCCGGGGAACTTGAGCAGGTTGAAGACGGTTAGGTTCGTATGAACGATACCATGTTCACAGAGGTCCTCCACGAGATATTTGATGTCTGTCCTAGAAAAGCAAGACATCAATAGAAGAGCAACGGACCAGAAGAACCCTTACAAGAGTTCAGGGTCGGGTTCCTGAAACGATTTCCAATGATTTTCCATCGTTTCACCTAGCTTCTCCAACAACAAAACTGCTATCGTCGGGTCTTCTTGAGAAGGGTTCCACAAGTTCCAGGGCGAGTCGCGTTTGAAGCCACGCGTATCAGAGAACTCTGTGGCTTCTGGATCATCGTCAGCCAACCAGTCGATAGAAAGGTGCAGCAAACGAGAATTCGACACGGGTTCGTACGGGTACTTGACGTTGTTCCAGGGGATAATGGTGTCGAGACTCCCACTTATGCTACGAAATGACGAGGTGTAGAAACCAAAGCATTGTGGAATAGAGAAACCCTGACAGTCGGCCATTTTTTCGTAGAACCATGCCTCACGAGCAAGGCTGCGACAGTGTTGCTTCTTCGCAAACTTGAGACAGATTTGAGAAGGGAGCGACATGGAGACGTCGCGTCCGTCCCCGTCGGTAGCAGATAGTACGGTGGCGGAAAAGACTAATCCAATTCGACCTTCTGATATGTGCTCGAGCAGCTCGAGTTCCAGTAACCCTTGACGTCCAGATATATCCTTGGCCGCCCACTCATCCGGGACAGGCTTGGGGGCATAAAGACTCTGCGAAGAACCTGGAAACACTGGTGTAGCCTTCAAATCAATAGCGCGAACGCGTGAGCCATCTATGCCACAATTCCAGATAACTATGGACGCAAATGAAAGAGCCGACATGAGACAAAATCAAATGTCACGGGATCTCAACCTTCCGCCTCACGTCCCACAAGATCTGCTCTTCCTTTCCAACAAAATCTTCGTCTATCACCAAACCCGCGTCTAGTACAGTAATTGCTCTGCCGGCAGTTAAAAAGTCAAGATGATTTTCAGTCAAAATGAGAGGAGTGTACTGTACTAGAACAGGACATGTACCATAGTTCCAAAGACGAAGAATCGTGGATCCAACCTCAAACTCGAAGCTTTAGCTTCATAAATTAAGCCCTTCTAAATACTGCTCCGTCAGCTTCCACAAATCTTCCGCCAGCTTCTCATCCTGAGCTTCCTTGCTCGGTTTCGCAAAGTGACCTGGCGGATGGCTTTCCAGATATGCTGCCTTGTACTTTGGTTTTTCTTCCCGGACTTTCTTACTCGCAGCAGCAAACACCGACGTGTAAGATCCCATTTCCGGGGAATTGATAGCAAGACAGACGAGGGGCTTCATTAACCAAGGCAAGGGCCAGTTATGACTGAAGGTGTCTACACCGCCCGGGTGGATGGCAATGACGGTTATAGGAACCGGCGGTTCAGTTTTGTCGAAACGTTGTTGAAGGGATTTTGTCCACAGAATGTTGAGGACCTTTGAGTGACCTATTAGTAGGAACTGGTGAGAAGAAGCGAAGGTGGTAGGAATGAGTGACAAGGTTGACATACAATATCGTAAGAAGCCACTCATAAATTTGCCTTTGTACTCAATCTTGAAGTCCTCGACACTTTCAAACTTGATGGGACCCGGAGTGAGTACGTGGGCCTTTGAAGTCACCTGAGAACAACTTTAGTTACGGACTGAGCATGCTTATACTTTGCGAAACTTACATTGACAATGCGGATATCTGAGTCGGGTTCCTTTGCAGTAGAGGTAAGGACAGGTAGAAGACCTTGGGTAAAGATAAAAGGGCCAATGTGGCTAAATGACATGAGTGCACTTGCAAAAAGGAAAGGCGTTCTAGACCAACTTAACCATGATCATCTGCGATATGCCTGAACCAGAGGCGTTGTGTCAATACTAGCAAAACGGGCAACGATTTGGCTGACCTTCAGTCGTTTCATATGGAGAGGAAATCCTGAAAGAGTTTAGTACATTGGTCAGAGCTTCAGGAATCTAGAAAAGCATCCTCACAAAGCGGCATTGTTGACTATACCACATTATCATTCATGTACTTCAATTAGAAGGTTACGCAAACGTACCGAGTATATCCAGACGCGTCTCTTTTGTCAAAAACTCTTCTGCAGCCTGCTTTGCCTGCTTGGGGTCGCTCAAATCGAGTTTGAGATAAGCAACCTCCCCAGGTTCAATTCCGTCTTTCTTGAGGTTTTCGATAGCTTCCTTGGCCTTTTCCTCACTTCGAGTGGCCATGTAAACCTTTGCGCCAGCTCGTGCAAGATGTTGAATGGTGGCATATCCTATTCCTCGACTTGATGATAAATTCCCAAGTGTCAGCAAATGAAGGAGCCGCAAGACCTGATGAGAACGCACTTTCCACCAGTTACAATTACAACTTTGCCTTTCAGGTCCACCAAATCCTTTCTTGGGTCAAATTTTGAGCCGAACATGATTGCAATACCTGCCAGAGATTAAGGGGAGAGCGCAGAGCCTTGGTATGTTCACCAAAACTTGGGAGAAGTGCGTTATATTAGCTGGCTGGGACTGAGACCAGTAAACGTGTGCGAAATATCAGTCATAGGGCCGGTACGAATCTGCAATATCTTGCGATACGTTCCCTGCATCGCGCAGAATGGCCGACAGACAAAACTTGTATAGTCTCCAGTATATTGAAGCCGGTTGATCAATGTCAGGTCAACGAATATAGCTGAGCTGAGGTCAAAGCACATCAAACGCGCTTTCTCACCGCTTATTTTACTCCTTCTGACCACGACATCACCGACGCTGAACTACAACGATGCCGGACTCACCTCGTACACCTCAAGAACAGCTTTCCTCTTATTTTGCTCGAAGCGCGTCTTCAGTGCATCTGTATGCTGACCGGTAAGCTTTGAAGTTGTGAATGTGATTCCCCGCACAGACGCGCTGTAATCAGGTTTGAGCACGAATATGCACGTCCTGCTCTCAATACCTCAAATGTATTCTTCAATGAGCATCCGATATTAACCGTAAGTAATGACAACATGAGCCTGTTCATTCTCTCAACTTTGGATTTCGTAGGTCTTTTTGTCAATACTCACACTCCTAAGCTTACTGCCTGCTGCACTCTTCGTGTACGTCTTCGCCTGGTCCCGCCTTTGCTCTTGGTCTCACTGACATATCATCCTAGTATATTCTCTGCCGCTGCAATACTGACGTTCACAATCCTGGCCATATGTTTCGTCATTTCTTCTTCCGTCATGGTCGTCCTGTTCTTCCGTGCGTTTACTGCTTCCTCCAAGCTCTAACAATGCGTTTATGCGTTTCCTTAGTCTTCCTGCTAACCTGCACCCTGATCATTATTTTCTGTGTGTCCGGATTCCTCACCGGCTCAGTTTTCTTCGTATACACCTCCTATCGTCTGTTCGTCTTGTTGCGCAGCCAAGGCGTCAAAGGCATACATATCTGGGGCTCGGAAACAATCTCCTACGTTTGGCCGCTACGACTACCGAGTCTAACGAGTTATTCTAATACGAAACGCAGACCTACTCGCACAGGCCCTACTAGCAGCTACTCTCTTGATGACAGGAAACCTGAATCTGATAGTAGCCATGACTCTTCACACTCCAAAGCCTCATCTGACGCTCCAGTTATCGTGGACGAGAAGGACGCAAGCCTTTCGGAGCATTCTCGCAATCCCAGTGCAGAGTCGGGCTCGACTGCTGATGTCAAGAGGGAAGAGGAGTAGGAAGTTTCTTAGACGTATTCGGGTTGCATAATGGGATTATTAGCATCGAGTAAACCACCTTGTACATATACTTTTTCTGTCATTAATATCGTCCGTCAGTGCGCCAATAAATGAAATATCGCCCTCAAGTCACTTCAAAAGTGATGTTGATCGGGACTTCCCGAACTTGCAACTACGGAGAATTGTCGGTGAAACCATTTTCGGACTTACCCGACCTTTAGAGGGGGATCGGCATGTTCCGTTGTCCGTCACCTTTCCCCCTCACCAACCTCAGTTTTCCGCCTGCTTGAACTCGCATGGCAAAGTCGTCTTTACCGCAACTGACGAACCCCAGCCACCATGTTTTATATTTCTCTCTCTTTTCATACTCCAGTTGTATACCGCCTGCTCAGTTCTCATGTCGGCCTCTCGCATTATCCACAGGCTCTGGTAAGTGATTCATCATTCAGCTCAGGTGAAGCCAAAATACTATTTTTTTATTCTGAAACGTATATTTCTCAGAGGAGGTTTACATCGGCATCAATTCAGGAAACACGGATTAAAGATTTCATTCACGGTGTCGTTGGATTCATCTCTTCTCCCAGTTCTTTTTTTGGGTTCTCGCTGTGCATAAATTCAGGGATATCATCAGACATCGGTAGCCTTCTATGTGGCTCGTTTAAATCGTCGTCCCGTCCTTGCCTATCGACGTACTTGTCAGAAATAAAGACATTCGAACCAAGGTGAGACTGACCCTTCTCGCATAATAATTATACACATAAACCACTTTTTCAGCCACGTTCACAACAGAGCTGTTGTCAGTAACAGCATAGTGATCAGAATTCCCTTTGGTCATATTAAAAGTGCTGTCGGAAATATCAGTCGAGTCAAAGGCATTGGCCATATCGGAGCCCTTGGCAGGATGCCGTGGACGTTGTACATTGGGAGTTTGGGCGGTATCCGTGGTGCGTTCTCCAGCCTTTGAATTTCTCTCGAGATCTTCTGACATTTCTTCCACCTTCAAACGGACAAGATCACTCTAATCAGTTTAGGTAAGTGCTTCTCTACGCAAAGCAGGTTCTACAGCAACCAGACTTACGATGAACTCGACTCTCCAAGCCTTCAAACTGGCACGAAACCCCTCGGCTCTCCTCATATCCTTTCCATCCCAAAAGAACGCCGAAATTCTTCCACGCGCTTGGTGTACTCTTATCAACGTTTCCACTGCTTCCAACAGTCTTGCAAGCCACAAGTCAGCTTATCAGACGAACCTCAAGTCTATAGACAAGACACACACCTCAACAACTCTTCAAAGTGTCCGTCAAACTCTTTCCCTACCTCCGTTCGACCCCGGAAAGCTTTGCAAGTTTCCTTGTGTGCAAATGAGACAACATTGTTCACGGACGTGACCAACTTTCCAAGGTTTTCCTCGCACCGAGTGGTCTGCTACGGCATCAACACATGATCTCTACGCATCCCCTTTAAAAAGCCCAACTTCTACTCACCTGCACCCGATTCTGGACGTCTTTTGACATCCATAATGCGGCTCGAAGACCTAGAGGCAGTCTAGGGGAGGAAATGTTCGTAGTTTGCACTGTTGCACCGGTGTGCTCATCCGGAGCGGTTGGTCGGGCGTCGTCCTGTCTTTGAGTTGCAGGCTTTGTACGGATTTCTTGTTGGATATATGTGTCTTTGGAGGCTGGTCTAGATGTAGACATGGTATTTCCGTCGTCGTCTTCGGGACAGAACGCTTAGATTCGGGGTGTACTATTCAGAACCTCGTGACTGTGCGATTGGTGCTCATCCAGACTTTGCTGAGGAGCATCTCATTGACATCTTAGACGTACACATGCACTGTAATAAGTATAAAAGCTCTATCCTAAAAGACTGCGAAAGCAAAGAATGGGTGTAATGGGATGGTCGTACTTGTGCCAAAGAAATAAGATTCTAAGAGTTGACCGTTCATAGATTAGGGTTCTTCAAGTCTGCGATTGTGAAATAATGCTACCCCAGCGCTGTTTCGTCTGTTCAAGAGTAGATGATAAAGAGGCACGGGTTTGGGGTCGTCAATGGTTAATTCCAAATCTCTTCTAGTAAATGTCGGAACCGTGCAAGCGAACAAGTGATGTCATCTGAAGCCAGCAGCCAATCAGATTACAGATTTGTCTCGAGGACAAACGGATGTCTGTGTATCAACGATCAGGAAAAGATGAAGGAGTACGAGGACTCTCGGTCGGATGGAGTCCTCATCAGATTTCGTACCCTGTAGACCATGGGATTAACTGTAAGTTTGAACTTGTGCTACAACATCAACGAGAACGCTATTACTTTGGCTCGTTCGCCATGCCAGCATTCATTAAACGATTAATGAATGAAAGACGTTGACTTCGATTGAAACCGCCGCTCTAGAAACACATACAGTACTCGCTTTCAGGGATCCAAACGAAATTTACATTTCCGTACGTTCTGAAGACTGAAGTACTGAAGTAATGCGTTCTGTTGGTTTTTCGGTGCCGGAACGCTCGGTAGCGAATGGCACCGGTAGGCTTTAATTTTGACCAATGGGATCATTTTTCGGACATTGCCGGCGGAAAGGAAGTTGTCAGGTTGTCAGGTTGGTTCAAGCCCACTCTCACCCACACACCGATCTTTGCCTCGCTGTCTTTCAGAGGAATCAGGATCACCATGCTCCTTGTCAGAATCTGCCACCACGGGTTGTACACAATGCCTCAGCAAGTGATAAGTGCAAGGGTGTAAAAGGGAAGTTTCGAGGAAACTCCTGAGATTCGTTTGTAGCAGTGAAGGAGCATGAAACCATCATTCCTCTCGAGTGAGGCCAAAATTCTATCTATTTCTTCCAAAATGCTTATTTACTTATTTACACGAAAGCTCAAGGGCATAGGCATGGGTATGGAGATTGTAGTTCATGGTGTCGTTAGACTCGTCTTTTTGTCAAGAATCATCGGCTGATTTACTTCCAGGACTCTCTGTCATATCTGGATATTTATCCAACACTGGTACTTTGCTGCGAAGCCTTCCGCCAACGCTTGTTTCGCCGTACTGTTCTGGCCTATGATGCGTTAGACAGAGTATGCTCAGGCTACTGCCCGCTAGGTAAGACCGACCTTTCTCGCATAATAATTGTAAACATAAACTACTTTGTCAGCTACGTTTACAACAGAGCTGTTATCGGTAACAGCATAATGATCAGAATTCCCTCTGGTCATATTGAAGGTGGTGTCGGAGATATTAGTCGAGTCGAAAGCGTTGGCCATATCCTGACCCTTGGTAGGCCGTGAACTCTGGGTACTGGGATCCGTAACGGTATCTGGAGCGTATTTTCCGGCCTCTGTGCTCCTTCCTAAATTTTCTGACATTTCTTCCACTTTTAGTCGAACAACATCACTCTGTTTCATGCCGCCGGTTCACATCAGTACCTGGTGGATCAAGAACGGCCTGAAGCAATCGGACTCACAATAAATTCTACTCTCCAAGTTCTCAAGCTAGCACAGAACCCCTCAGCCTTCCTCAGATCCTTCCCGTTCCACAAGAAGGCTGAAACCCTTCCACGGGCTCGGTGTACTCTTATCAAGGATTCTACAGCCTCTAGTAACCTTTCAAGACAACGGTCAATAGTCATCCGAAGAAACCTCAAGGTATACAAGACGCACTTTAGCAGCTCGGCGAAATGCTCATCAAATTCCTTCTCTGCCTCCTCTCGGTCTTTGAACGCTTTGGAAACCTCTGTATGGGCAAAGGAGACGACGTTCTCGACGGTTGTGGCCAATTTTTTGAGGTTTTCTTTGTTTCGGCTCGTCTGCTGGTAGCGGTGTCAGAATTTGATTTCACTCTCTACGTAACTCCCTTTAAAAGCCCGATTCGTACTTACCTGCATCTGGTTCTGGACGTCTCTTGCTACCCACAAAACGACTCGGAGACCAAAAGGCAATTTAGGGGATGAAAAGTCTGCAATTGGTATCGCTGAAGCGATATGCTCCTCCGTGGCGTTTTGACGAGCATCGTTCCTTCTCTGCGCTGTGGGCTCTGCGCGGATTTCCTCTTGGATTTCTGTGCCCTCGGAGGCTAGCCTACAACTAGACATAGTGTCTGCCTTTTGTGCTGCTTGCAGATTGTCGTATACTACAGGACTAGCTCCGTTTCATAACCTCGTGACTGTGCGATTAGTGTTCTCCGGACCTCAACGAGAAAGGATGCCTTTCAAATCTACGCATTTTGTTTTGTTTTCAAGTACACAATCACTGTCCTGCGAGTTCAAACCGTCACTGCAAAAGCCAAAAGTAATGCCCGGGTTTGCAGAATCGTTATCACATCTGGATCCGTTCAGAACTTCTCGCGATACATATATATGTTGTATGTAGTGCATAATTGCATGCAGAGTAGATCTTATGACCATGAACACAACAGGAAACATTAAATGCAGCTTTCACTAATTTTGGGGATTACATACACTGGCAGCGTGGATAGGAAGGAAAAGAGCTGCAGTGGCAACAACGGATCAAAAAAAAAGAACAGAATGGGAATGTACATGCGTTCAAAGCCCAATGTCAAAAAAAAGAGGTACGTACAAGTAAGTACAGTATACATATAACATCGAAAAAGGGGATAATCACAAAAGAATACAAGCCCATATAATTTACATCGCTAGAGTATAGAGTATCTGCGAACAAATGACGAAAAAAGTAGACGTGAATACCGAGAGAAGGACAAGTGACTAGAAAGCCCAGCCATCGCCACCATATTCCAAATGAGTGCCCAAATCGTCCTGTAAGAGCACGGCCATATCTGTCTGAAAGTGGTTCCAATCAATGGGAACCTGCTCTGGGCCGGACGGTATGAACGCCGGGATAGAGGACTGCCCTCCGTGACTATGCATGGGAGGATGTCCGTTTTGAGCAAGAGCCGCAGCACCTCTCTTTTGGTCCATACTTGCCGCAGCAGCTAGAGAATACAACATGTGTGTGTCGTGAGCTTGTGCTGGAGCTTGGTGTGGGACAGAGTCTGCACGGGGTCTACTGGGATCGATAGAGGGGTCGCGGTGCAATGTAGGAGATTGTGCATGGCTGCTGGGACCACTGACACTGACGCTTCGGGGGCGGTCTGAAAAGTCGGTGACTGGCGAGTCGCCGGGCTATTGAATGAATGAAAGAATTAGCAAAGGTACAAAGAACGAGAGGTATATGCACCTCTTCAGAACCCGTATCTTCCAAACTCTTGTGCCTGTACATTCCTTCTCTATCATCAACAATCAAATCTGCCTCTGCGGCACGACCCAGTCCTTCGACACCGCGGTCACGAAGTGAGCTATTCGAGAATGGATTGTTGGCGCCAAAAGCTGTTGCTGCAGCCTGGGACAACCCAGAGTGCCATCTTTGCCCCATGGAAGGCCAAACTTGCGCTATCTCAGAGATCATATCCAGTGCAAGGCGGACAGAGGATTCTGTGTACTGATAGAGCGAAGGACAGACTATTTCGGCCGTACGTCAATAGAACATATCGTCTTATAATCTCGAACAACTTACGCCATTTCCATTTTCTCAAATAAATTAGCACCGATCCAGCCATGAAAAGGGAAAAACCCTGTATAACAAAGAATGAGAAATCCGTTGAGGAAGACAGCAAAAAGAACCGACCATCATGGGGGTACACCCTCTAGCAAAAGGTCTAGTTGGGATCCAGCTCTTGACTAGATCAATCGCTTTCAGAGCATGAGCAAACATATCATGAACCATGGTCTCCCAGAACCTGGGTGGAGGAGGTTGAGGCGTGGTTCCTTCAGGGAAAACATATCCATTTCGTCCACTGTCATGCCCAGCACCGGACGTGCCATTGGCTTTTGGGTTTCCCGAGCGTAGGGCAGAAGACTGTCCGCTTTGAACATCTCGCGCCATCATGGGAAGGTAGGACCTTCGAAGAACAATATGGGCGAGATGCATGATCAAGAAGATACCCCGGAAACCCTGTGCAAATGCGTACAGTTAGACGAAGCAAAGGTTGAGGTAACTGAATTATGTACCATATCCAAACTTTTGCTTTGATACGCCAACAAGTTGCTCAAACTCCACGATTGCCTACTTCCTAATGTGGATTCCCATGTTTCCAACTCCTTGTCCAGCCTGTAATAGTCGCTCTCGTGAACCCATGGGGCAAGGTTACACATTCCATCCGCCATGGATGGTGATTTGGCTCTTTGCAACGCACTCCTGGCGACTCTAGCCCAGATATCTGCGATGGTGATGAGGTTTCCATACAAAGAACGTTCGCCACCAGATCCGGAACTGTTCCCGTTGGTATCTTCTCCGTTATTGTTTCTTTGAGATTGCAATTGAGGATCAATATGAGGTGGAGTAAACTGAGCTGGTGTCCCCGTTTCGGACGGCAAGCGCGGTTTAGCGCGAGTTCCCGGTAAGACGGTTGTAGGACCTTGATGACCAAAGTAGAAATGATCTTCGTCAAGCGGAAGTGGGATGGTGACCCTATCCAGGTCGAAAGATATGGGGCGTCCGCAGCCAGAGCTAAGCAGGTTGTCGCTCACTACAAAAACCGTTAGTTTAATGCTTGCTGACACAAATGATTGATTACTCACTAAATATGACCCACCAAGTTCGGCGAGCGACTTCTGCGCTAATCACATCTTCAACGGTAGCGTCCGGAGGCAGTTTGTAGCTATCTTCCTGCGATAACTTGAGGATAGACACCACTTGGAGTCGAGTTAGAAGTCGAGCTCTAAAGCAACAGTTCTGTCAGACTTACTGCGAGCGGCGACACCCAAAAATATCTGAAATATAAGTTGTCATCAAACAATGTAGTCGAAGAAGTCGACGCCACGTACCCAGCTTCTGTCACGGTATCCACTACCCCAGCTCCATATACTGCACAAGAAAAAGCCTTGTGCCCTTTCAAGAGTTGCAGCTCCAAGCAGTTCTTCTCCAGCGAGCTTTTGGGCTCGTTTTGCGAATACTTGGGCCGCGTTGGGGCCAGTTTGATACCTCTGGATCAAGGAAGGTGTGAAGCGAGCTGAGATCGATAACATGGAAAGCAACAGAAATGGACTGAGAGATGAAGGAGATGTCAGAAGTGTGTGCATGAAAGTTGGCTTGTGGAGGAAACCTGTCAATGTATAAGGTCGTTGAAAAGAGAATAGCAAACGGAAAACAGACCCAGTTGGAAGTATGTAGAGAAAAACCATTCGCAAGCCTCAATGAGTTCGTTTTGGGGAGGAAGCCTTGAGTAACGTTAATATCCGTGTCTTATCGGACTCGGGGAGCGACGCACAATTCCTCAAGAGCAGGACTGGGGTTAACGATGGCTGAAGCTCCTGGTGATACAAGAGCTTGTGCAGGAACATTTTGGCGGCAGCAAGTACAATAGCCGTTTATGACCGCATGGCCATAAGCAGGAAGAGGGCCCCTGAAGGTAAATTAGCGCAAGTGAGCATACCAGAGTAAGCGTTCATCGACAAACCCATTTGCGCCTTCGAGCGAAGAACCACTGGTAGCAAAGAAACCTTGAGTCTGGGCCCGCACCAAATCCTTGAAGTAACTTACCCGTCTGGGGAAACATCCCTTCTTTGCCTCTTGCGACGTGCTGCTGGTCGAGGCTGCGCAAAAAAGTTATCAGTGATGAGCGTGAAGGAGAAGCAAAGAAGCTTACAGCTCTGTCGATGGCACTCATACCCCTAGGCAAGAACTCGCACTCGTTAGGAACCCCCGCATCGATGCATCCTCGACAAACTCCTCTGTCTCCGTCTTCTTTTACACACTTTGCTCGCAGACGACGGCAGCGTCTACAAGCGACACTAGAGCGTTTCTGCTTTGGCGGGGCTTGCAAATTAGCTGCCGGAGGCGAATTTGAAGGGGCCGTTGGTTCTAGCATTCGCCGCCAGTTACGAGGACCTTTGAGGTTGTAGGCAGGAAAGGCAGGAAAGGCAGGCACCCTTAGCCGGTGGCAGGCTGAAATAACCGGTCCCTCACGTGTCTCCGACAGTTCGGTTTGCAAATTCAATTGCCGGACTTGTGGCTTTCCACCAGACAGGGATCAGAGAGGTTGAGAAATTGCAAGTGTTCCAGCCTTTTTCAACTGTACTTACCGACATGCTACCGTGACTTCGGATTACGACCGACATTGGACGGGACGTCGGAACGCTGTCAGGAGCACCCTAGGGCTGGACTTTTATTGAAACGATTCAAGAATTGTACTACTCATTACATTCTACTGATACGTGCTGAACACCGCCATATAATGAAGGTGAGATATGTATGGCTTGTTTCATCTTTCATTACTACGTTTTTATTTACCTGCTAGCAACCAATTGAGATCCTGCCTCAACTACGCCTTTGGTCAGGACATGCCGTCACCGACGAATCACCCGCTGATTCACGAGGAAGCGACTGCTTCTTCGTCTTTATTCGGCCGAGAAGCACGTCTCTCTGAAAGTCGACGGTTCTAAATGAACATGGTTCACAATTATAACCTATTCCATATTCCAAAACGCACCTCGATACAAAATGACAAGATCATCGCTCCTGCAACGAGTGGAATGAAAGAAGAGAACACCCTAGCCAATAAATCAAACCTTGACAAAATCTAGTGGCACCTTCAACTCACCCATGTAAACCACTCATAACGGCCGCAAGCACTTGTTCGTACGTTTCACTGTCAAGTTCTCCGCGAGCAGAGGCTATTCCCGATACTACAACCTTTCTTGCAACGCTTCTCGGAATGTCTGTCATCAACGTAAGTTGTCTGCGCACAACCGTGTTGCGTATATTTCCGCATGCTATAGCGCAAATAGAAGCAAGCTATTGAACGGTAAGACATCAGATACCTACCCGCTAAACCAATTGCACCACCAAGGGTTAGTCCTGAAGCACGGCATCAGAACACATTAAATTTTCAAGCTGAACCACGAACCAGTATTTCGAATTCCTGTGACGATCGCTCGATCCTTGCTTGGTGCACCTGCCTGAGCGATAACGGTTACTGTGGCACAAGTCCTACATCAGGAACAAAAATAAACCGTACAAGTCTCAAATTCACCTGTCTGCAATGTCATTCCAACAGCAATTCCAATGATCAGCAATGCAATAATCTGGAATGTCAAGTCCGTATGTGCTTTCAAGGCATGGAGAAGACCACAGCCTACAGTTTAGGAACCGATTAATTTGAGGTCAAATCAAATCTCGCGAGTACTCGCCAATGACCCAAAGTGCAAAACCAAAACGAAGCTGGGGTACGATGGACCCCGTCCTTGATGCGACCTAAATAGGTCTAGCATTGAGGAAACGTCCTGGTCCATGAAGGAATATATTCCTACCTGACCGCAAAGTGCTCCAACTAGTGGCTGAGCTAACACCATAGGCAAAAGTAGTATCCCACTCATCGTCTTGGACTCTCCTCGAACCTCCTGGAAATAGATCTGAAATCACATTGATAAGGATTTCTTGGACCATCCGAAACGACCGAATTCTCGTACCGGCAGATAGAATATCTGGCCATAATATGCCCATCCTTGCATAAGTGTAATTGCAAAAATCAACGCGACAGTTCGGTAACGAAATATTCTCAAGGGTAGCAGAGCATTGTCCCCAGCACGATCTTGCACGAAAAGAAACGCCGCAATTACGACTACTCCAGTTACAAGCATGGTCACCACGAGAGGCGAAGTCTGGTTGTAACGGCGATTAGGAATGTTTGGATCGAGGTTTACGAAAGAAAGAACTCTACCCAAGGATACAATGTTCCGCCTCCGGATATCGGTATCTAAGACGAATGAATGGTCTTCTTGCCCGAAAAGGCTCAATGGAATAGAATGTACACACAAGAAACAAGATCGACCCCGCCATACTAAGCACACTTCCCAAGTAATCAAACTTTTTGACCTTTGACATCAAGTCGCCCTCTAATGTGTTCGAGGGAAGAACAACCCATAAAGGGATCAAAAGCGATGAGAAGATAATTGGCGAAGCCCCTGGTTACGCCACAGAATGAAGCAATGAGGAAGACATGCAGACCACAGCTGGAATATACGTACAAAAAACCCAACGCCAGGATGCGTCCGACAATGCACCTCCAATGAGTGGTCCCTATTTTAGGAAAACAATGCATTTAGGAACAAGCGTTGCAAAAAGAGGCCACGCAACGCACGAGACCATTCCCCAGTCCAATGGACATGGAGAGCAATCCTTGGTACTGTGCACTATCTTTCAGAGGTACGACATCCGCTAATTCCGACACAAATGATCAGTCGAAGCTCGAATCGGGAGAAAACAAATTTCGTTTCACCAAGAACAATCATACATAGAGAGTTGATCCCACCATTTCCGACGCCTGCGACTCCTCGAGCTGTGAACTGGGAACAAACATAATCGCGGGGTTTGAATATGTATGTTTTTCGACCATATGTGAAACAAGAGTTTACTGACTAGCCATATGGAATCTCGGGCGTATCCTCCGAGGACGTTGGCAAATATGTATATCACAATGATCACGGTGAGCATGACTTTTCGCTGGAGAAGTGTTCAACAGAAATCCTACAGAACGACCTACGACTTACACCAAAAATGTCGGAGAAACGGGCGGGAATCATTTGACTGGAGCATCTCGCGATGAGGAACGATGTTCCCACCCAGCCGATTCTGAGGGGTGACATGGCGGTAAGTCGCGGCAAAAGGTACCAACGATAAATAATGCTCACGTATCAGCGTTACCCAACGCCTGTACCAGCTCGGGTACACTCGTGTTAACGGAGCTGTTTAAAGCAGTGTATGAACGAACTTCAAACTTCATACAGAACAAATACTCACGTCTGGTCAACGCAGGCCACGAATAGCAGCAGCTGAAGGACGGCAAAGATTGCCCAGATCTTTTGGGTTGAATGCTCGGGAAACGATTGATCTTCAAGATCAATCGTTTCCCGAAGTTGGTTGATATCGTCGAGAGTCTTTTCGTTTGGGCTCAAGGCCGATTCTCTTCCTTGGGTCATCGTAGATGCGACTTTATTGACACTAAAATGCTGCTTTTGTAGGCTGCAGTAGCCATTGGAGAAGGAGCAAAAACGCGACTAAATCTGAAGGTGCTGCTACTGACACACGTTCCGAAAACCGAAGAAAGAACTTGGAGAGGGGAGAAGGGAACACTCTTGGAGCAATTCGCATTCTCGAGTTCTCGATGCCAAGGGCCTAGGTGACCTTCGAGAAGGATCTGGCGCTGCTCCAACGCTCGTAACTGACCGACCGACACCAGAGGAAACTTTACAAAGTAGAGCACGAGCGCATAGTTCTCTTGGCGCCCTCTTCCATCCGAGGATTTTGCAGCGCCATGCACGTAAAGCACACTTCGAACTTGGAATTGCGATTACCTGTATTGCTCTAAAATCGTAGGGAGGTAAAATGAGCCCGAAAAGACCATTTCGAAGCAGGTTGAAGTCATCCACCAGGCTCGAGACGGAGCTCACCAAGTTCCGTGAGCTACCGCAGGATCACCGATGCAAGCGCAAATCCTCATTTGGGGAAGTACCATTGAGTTTCACTCAGGCGTGCAAATTTTAAGTATCTCGTGCTAAATGTAGGGTTCATTCAACTGTCTGAAGATCAGGTATACAATGGTAGACAGTTAGCCCAGGTTCATCAATGCTCTTACGCAGTCTTGAAGGGTTTTTATGAATGACGACCATTCACTTAGCGAACCTGGCAAGTCGTCAAGTCGAATTTATGTAGCTTTAGTACTTTGATACTCACCGGCGTTGAAGACAATGCATTGCCTCCGCTTGCTAGCCTAGAGTAAATGAATGAAATGAACACCATTAGTACCCGTCGATTGGACCCGAAGCCAGGAGAATACCATCAATCCTGACTAGTGCAGAATGACAATTTTCGTGAATTTTGAAACACGTATCAGAAAAATAGGATTTTGAAAAATTCCTTGGAATAACATACGTGCAGAGATAAGGAGGGGGCTTATCTGAAAGGTTTTGTAGGCGTCGATCCTGGACTGGGGAGGATTAGAGCTTGAGATTTGCCGGTTCATAACCGAGTCCGGCAACCAAGATACGGTGTCTAATCTTGACTTCAACCCCAACTCCAAGATATCGCTATGTTCTCATGATATAAAGACGTTAGGCCCTGAATTCTGCTCTTTGCTTTCTACTCCCGTTCAGACCATCCCATGGCTACATTTCGTCTGTCCGAAATAAAGCGTTCTCTGTCCTGGAGCAATCTGAAGACAATGGTCCTAGTTCCTCAAGACCAAATAGTCTCCAAAGGTGCGTCATAATTGTCGTCCGCGTTTTTTTTCGCAGTCTCTAGTGTTTTCAAGGATCCTAACCTTCAGCGAGTAGGCCACCAATGGAGCAATCACGAGTAGGCGTCCAGCGCTCAGCGCTCAGTATCCTTCTTTGATGGTTACGTTGACACATTTGTTAGTCTTGATCCAACTCCTCCAGAAGAACGAAAATGGACTGCTTGGGTCTTTGCATCATTCTGGGCAGCTCATGCTGCTAATGCAGTGAGTAGCCTTTCGACCGGAACTGGCCCCTCTATAATCTTCGGGCTCAACACCTGAATACCAGAGTGCTTGGACAGCCGGAAGTGCTGTTTTAACATTGGGCCTAAGTTGGTGGCAAGCTTGGCTCGCACTCAACGCTGCGCATATCATTGGTGTACGTTTCGTTAGCTCTAGCTTTGTCGTACACTGATTTCTGTCTAGACGCTGTTAATCGTTGCAAATGGTCGGATGGCGGCTAGGTACCACATCGGTTTCCCAGTTTGTACCCGTGCTTCTTGGGGAATGTGGGGTAGTTACATGGCGGTCACCATGAGGTAGGTTTGTCCCGTGGCTTCCTACTTCTGGCTCTTACATTTCTTCTCGCGAAGGGCTATTATTTGTGTAACTGTCAATCTCTTCCGAGCTAGGCCGTTTGCTGATTCGATCTCAGATAATTTGGAATGGAGTCAACACGTTCTATGCAGGCCGCCTTGTAGATGTCTGCCTGCAGTGCATCTGGCCTCAATGGGCGAACGTGGCTAATACTCTACCAGATGATGCTGGTATTACCACCCGGCAGTTAGTTTGCTGTGAGTGCATCTTCGTCTCACATTTCATATCGCTGATTGTTTTTCGTCAGTTATCATCGCTTGGTTTGTTTGTCAGTGTCCTGGACTTGCTTCGATAGGAGTGCTTTCTCATGTTTTTTCAGTCCAATGCCTCACTCTTATTCATCCTCGCGATCTCAAATGGTTTTACGTCGTGAAGTCTGTCATTGTCGTACGTAACCAAGACCCTTACTTTCTGCAACAAACTGCTAAGGTCCGCGCGTCAGTTTGTTGCAATGCACGGTATTCTCGGCTGGTGGATGCACAAGAACGGTGGCGTCCATTTTGAACCCGAGTTTGTCACTCCCATTTCGAATACCACTCGTGCTTGGTTATGGATGCAGGCCTTCAACGCCGGCTTCGGCACCGTTTCTTCTCTGACGGTCAATCAAGCTGATATCGCTCGTTATTCGAGGAAGCCAAGTGACCAGCTATGGGGTCAAATCCTCATGTACCCCTTGGCATCGGCTCTTCCGGGACTGTACGGTATTCTGGTCGCCTCGGCATCTAGGGAACTCTTCGGGTCTCCGCTGTGGAATCTTTGGGACGTCACTCAAACCATGCTTGATCAATATCCTGATAACAGAGGTGCACGATTCGGCGTTTTCCTTGCTGCTGGAAGCATGGCTCTTGCTTTAATTGCTGTCAATTTGGCGACGAATGTACGTATTTGCAATTCGGTGTTTGACGGATTTTACCAAGATTTTTATGGCAATAGTGTCTTCCGTTCGGATCTGATGTTACAGCACTCTGGCCAAAGTACATGACAATTCGAAGAGGGCAGTTTATTTGCTGCTTGCTTGGGCTCGCCATCACACCTTGGAAGATACTGAAAAACGGGACAACTTTTTTAGCCTTCCTAACGTGAGTAGATGACCGGCTCTTTCGCACTTGCGCTTTGCTTATGATCCTTCGTCAAGTGGATACGGCTACTGGTTGGCCCCTGGTGCTGCTATTCTTTGTGTCGATTATTAGTAAGTTTGTCCTCATTATCGCACCATTTGTATTCATCAGACTTCTAGCTTCATACAACGGGGCAACATCATAACAAATGAGCTATACAATGGCACTCCCGCTGCACATTATTGGTACAAAGGGGTAAGGACAAATTTCACGTCTTTAAACCGCTCTGATCATTCTATGTAGGGTTGGAACATACGGGCCCCAATTGTAACGATTCTCTCACTTGCCCCATGTCTGCCCGGGTATGTGCGGTACATTACACCTCTCCAACCAGACAATAGATCTAACCATACTGGATAGCTTTGCTGCGAGTATCTCTGATTCGGTAAATGTTTCTATAGATGCAAAACGTCTCAATAACATCTCGTGCGTTCTTACCTTTTGACCATCTCACGCTAGGTTGATAATGAATATCCACCTTATTCTTAGGTTCCTCCTAACTTATTGTATCGCTGCCGTTATGTATTACATTTCCTACTTGATATGGCCACTCAGTCCCTCCATGAGGGAGCGAATCGATAATGAACCTTTCGAGGGCTTGGCAGATGCTCTGGATTTGGAAGAAAGAGAAAAACGACTTGCGATGTTGCAGAGAAAAGATTCTCAACATAGTGACGAAAAGATTGGGGATGATTCAAATATCTACGCTGCTGGTTGATTGTAGGATCTTGAGATACTACTGGTTTTTCTATAATTGACCATTCGGTTTTTTTTATTGCGGTTACAAAAGGGTATAACTTATGTCTCATTATCAAACAAACTTGTTCTCGGATTTACTACGGAAATATAGATGTCCTCGCTTTCTGGCTTTGTTATCTTTTGTCTCTCATGCCACTTGCTTTCAGTAATGATACAATTTATATGCGGTATCTATTCGAGTGTAGCACGTCATCGTACAGGCCGCCAGCCGAGTGGTGAATCAAAAATCAATACCTTGCATGGGCATTTTCCTACACGTTTTTTTACCAGAGGTTCCCCTAGACATTGGTATAAAATGGCTAGAACCATCATGAATTGAATATTCTTGACGATCAACACTGATATATTACTGATAGGTCGACGAAGCCATTTCCTAAAAAAGTGCCAAATCCTTTCACGCTACTCTACTTGGACTAAACCATCCGACCTTGACACCTCTCCGGGGTATACGGAAACTTCTCCCGCCAATGCCTCGCGATTTCATCTCTTCTCGCCACCCACACTCCTTCCTTGGTGGAGATATACTGCATAAACTTTTCTACCGCTGCCAAACGACCAGGACGGCCAACACAACGGTTGTGCAAGCCGATTGACATCATTTTGGCTTGACCGCCGAGGCCTTCTTCATACAGAACGTCAAAGGTATCCACCTGTGGTATAAAGAGAAGTGAAGAACAGGGATAAGGGTACGAATACGGATCAGTCCGGGCAAGCAGTGAGAGAAAGACGGAGAAACGAACAAGATGGTTGTAGAAATCTTCACCAGATGACCAGCCAGAACCAGCAACTACGAAACGGAAGTCATTGCAGTCCCTGTGTTGTAAAGAGATGGATATCAGAGGAATAACCAATACTTCAACCGGTCTATACTTACAGAGTATATGGAACCATAAGCATGCCTTCGTCCGGCTCTCCTTCCGAAGCCAAAGGGCTTTGCAACCAATACTATACCCAATTGAGCCACAATCTCTCATACAGACGAAAACAAAAGGTTGGAACTTGCCGGTAGGTCGTCTCCATAGCTATCTGAACTATAGAGAAACTCGAGACCCCTCTCTTTCGCTGCCCGGTAATACAATCTTTGACTCGCATTACTCCGTCTTCCAATCATCCATCCCCTGGGAACATTTGTATCCCCAGTATACTTTTGCAAGCGATCAATAGCTTGATGAATCTGCTTTTCCTCTTCTTGGGGTGGTACATTCATGTAATTGATCCATCGATTACCGTGGCATGCAATCTCATGGCCTTGTTCGACTAGCATGGGTCCGAGATAGGGTGCGCGTTGAAGAGCCGCGGCGACGGTGTACATGGTGCATTTCATGTTGTATCTGTGTGGATATTGACAGAAGTGAGTCAGATAAAGTCATTGGTATTAGTTGTTGACGAAATAGTAGAGACAGAAAGACAGACTTCTTGAAGAGACGCATCAAACGCGGTAAGCCTGTACTCGGCTCTCGATATTAGTCGGGTTGTAAGAATGTCGAGGACTCGAGAGAAAGGACTCGCCTGCCCTTCCACCGTATTCAAACTCTGATTCGGTCATATCGTCTCTGCCGCCAATGCGAGAGGGTCTGGCGAGGTGCTCGATGATGAAGGTCTCTGAGAATTAAGATGTAAGATGAGCACGATGGCAAGGAGTGAGAGTACTACCTGAGCCATCGTCTCCTTCAAGAATATTACTTTCGCCGCCTTCTTCCCAGTTGATCACCTTGAGAGTAGTCAGCTAGCTGCAGTAAGAGAAGGCACTCTTCCTTACAAAAGAAACAGCGATTTTGGCATCTCCAGGCCACTGAGGGTCAGGTTGATCCATGCCATACCCGATCATGGGTCGTTCAGGAAGATATTCCGAGTACTTGGTAGCTATAGCCGCAGACATAGTGGGTGGGATGAAAGGTAAAAATTTAGAGACACAGGGAACATTTCCTGACGTTTTTACTTTAAACGTTTAAGGACGGCAGCTCTGAATCAAATTGAAATCCGAACGAAAGGAGTAGAGTGGAGGAGATAAGCGTTATGCCTGCCTGCCGGTACACATCATTGCGAAATACATACGGAGTTTATTTCGAGAACCCAGGACCCCCGAACAAAAAGCTTAAACCAACGACTAAAAATGCCGGACTGTCGACCCGTACGGCAATTTTCAAAGACAGCGATGGAGATAAGATGGGAGGCTTCGAGAAGAGTGATTTATATCGCCACCTTGAGAGGACATCATCCTGTCAAGTCCAGTATGAACGGAACCCCCGAGTGCCCAGCTTTCCTCCCAGAACGCGATTTTGTTGGCTATGGCTGGGACACCCCGACAGACTGCTGGCCGAATGGTGCAAAGATCGCAGTCAATTTTGTCGTCAACTTTGAAGAGTAGGTGGTCCATGTCGTGTCCATTGAAGTAGGTTGATGGCGAATGTTTGCAGAGGTGGTGAGAATACCCTGGCGAATGGAGACGAGTATTCCGAAGGGCATCTTCACGAAGCTTTCCACAAGGCACCATTGAAGGACAAGCGTGATCAACAACTGGAGACTATGGCAAGTAGTTTGGATTGGTGGATCTGCATGCGAAGCTGATGGGCTGTCGTGTCTAGTTTGAGTACGGGGTTCGACAGGGTTTGCCAAGAATCCTCCGTCTCTTCGACAGATATGGTTACAAGTTCACCACGTATGCTGTGGCAAGAGCTCTGGAGCTCTCACCACAGTACGCAAAGCTCTTACCGGAACTCGGACACGAGATTGCCAGCCACGGAAACCGGTGGCGGTCGTTTGCAGACATGCCACCTGATGAAGAAGCAAAGCACGTGGCTGAGGCGGTAGACCGGTTGCAGCGTCTGACGGGTGACGAGACAGTCCCATGTGGATGGTTTTTGGGTAGGGGAAGTAATCAGAGCAAGCGTATTATTGCGAGGGAGCACCATAAACGAAATCTGCCTCTCTTGTACAGCTCCGACAGCTATGCAGATGATTTGCCGGTGAGTCCCGTTCGATAGGCTGAGGATGGCAGTAGCTAACTCTGACAAAGTACTGGGTAGAGAGTCCGCTGGCTAGCGAAGGCGTTTCTGACGAGGGCTTGTTGATAGTCCCGTACAGTCTTGACTGCAATGACCATCGCTTCTTGTGTCAGGGATCAGGCTGGTCTACATCCAACGACTTTTTATGGCATATGAAGGAAACATTTGATTACTTGTATCAAGAAGGCGTGGAGGGAAGGCCTAAGATGATGACTATAGGGTAAGATAATGACACATTATAAGAACATGAAATACTGACGCACGGATAGGCTTCATAATCGTATCATTGGTCGTCCTGGTCGGTTCCGCTGTCTTCAAAAGTGAGTAAAAGTCCAAGTGTAAAACGTGTCTTGACGTTCTCGTAGGTTCATGGAATACATCTCAGAGAAGCCAGATGTTTGGGTTGCCAGACGGGATGAAATTGCAAAGCATTGGAGGGAGAAGTATCCATATGAAGCTCCTCTGAGCAAACAGAATGAGCATCTGAAGAAAGTCTAGTACTTGTACAGTTTAACTCTGTAGAAAGATCGCCTTCTTTACGTAAGCATCAAGAAATTTCTTGTCTGCAAACCATGGCTGCAGACAACAATACGACCACTCGTCTCTTGACTCTCCTCAATGTCTCTGCAACAAAAGCAGGAAAAAGAAAATGGGCCGATTATGTCCCAGCAGAAAAGCTGAATAAACGCAAGACCAAGACTGTAAAAACTGTTTCTATCACAGAACAAGCCGACGAGACACCCCAAATCTCGCGTGAAGATGAAGATGAGATGGATGTAGACGAGGAAGCTCAAGAAACAAAAGAAATTGAGGAGGACACTGTTGAAGGTGTGTCTTCAAAACACCAGTTTTCGGTCACTGGTCGAATTGAGTATTTAAAAAAGTTACTTTTTGTTAGATTCCACCGACCCATACGAACTGCATTTTGGCTGCAACCCTCCCTGTCTGTCAGAATCTTCGAGAAATGCTGTCGACAGTCGCCGTTGGAAGCATTTCAAATCGTCAAAAGGAAAACTCGGTCCTGCATACGAGTCTTTGCCAGAAAGCGCTGAACCTGGACCCTCAAAACCGTCTGAAAATGTATGTGACTCTTGTTCAGTGTGCCGTGCCTATCTGATATCTTTTAGATTCTAGAACGAATCAAAAAACCGTTTCTGGAACGACAGGCAAAACTACCCAAAGGTCAGTAACACTTCTGTTGGGAAACACCTGCTAACCCATCCTCATGCAGACCAAGCTGAACTACAAAATGACGTATTGTCTGTACTATCCAACCATCAAGATCTATACATTGCACCAAGTCCATGGGAGACGAAAAAGTGTCTTCGAGAAGCAATCTCACTGCACGTCCTAAATCACGTCACAAAGTACGTCCCTACCCAATCTTTCATTCATTCAACCTTATCTTCATCCCAGAAAACGCCGTCGAGTACTCAAAAACAATGAACGTTTAGCCCACGCGGCAAAATCCGGTATAGAACCTCCAGAAGACGTCCAAGATCAAGGTTTTACTAGACCTTCTATCCTCATTCTTTTACCCTTTCGTTCCTCGGGCCTTGAGTGGTTCAAAGCCCTCACTTCACATACGCCTTCTCCCGAATTTCAAATTCAGAACCAAAGCCGTTTTGTTGCAGAGTATGGACTTCCGCCTGATGCAATCGACAAGCTTGCGTCTGCAGAGCCAGGGACTTATCCTATGGATCATGTTGAGACGTTCAAGGGGAATGTGGATGATAGTTTCAGAGTGGGGATCAAGTTGACGAGGAAGAGTGTCAAGATGTTTACAGAGTTTTATGGGTGTGATATTATCATGGCGAGTCCTCTTGGCCTGAGACAGTCTATACAGAAAGAAAAGTGGGTCGTGAATGACTGAAGCTAGATACGGACTAATGGCTTCTGGACAGAAATGCGGATTACCTCTCTTCTATAGAGATTCTGGTGATAGACCAGTTGGATGCTTTGACGATGCAAAATTGGGAACATGTCAAGGTAGCCCCATGTCACTCTCTTATCCGCGTATCTCCAGCTCATAATCTCATAGTTTGTTATGGAACATCTCAACAAACTACCCAAAGAATCCCATGACACAGACTTTTCACGAACTAAACCCTGGTATCTGGACGGACAGTACGTCAATTTCCAAACCAAATCAATCTTTCGCGACTAACCTCCATGCAGCGCAGAATACCTTCGCCAATCCGTGCTCCTTTCAGCATTCGAAACTCCAGAAACTCGAGCACTCTACAATGCCAATCTCAAAAACGTTGCAGGAAAAGTTCGACTGGATAAGCGTTGGTCTCCCGTACAAGTTCCTGAAGGGATAGAACAAGTGCGTTTTCATACACATCTATACGTAATCTCTTCGTTGACTTTCAACAGAACTTTATCCGTTTCGAATGTGCAAACCCTAAAGACGAAGTGGACAAGAGGTTCAATTACTTCACTACGCAGGTACGCATTGCTGACCTCTTTCATCCAAAAAAAAACACGGATTGACACTATCTCTGCTCGCAGCTCCTACCCAGCATCCTCAAGTCTGCCGTTCAAAGCTCAAACACCGTCATCTTCATCCCGTCATACTTTGACTTTGTCCGTGTCCACAACTACTTTCGTACCTTGACCGGAGTCACATTTACCGTTCTCTCCGAGTACGCCGCCACCCTTTTCTACTGTATTGTGTCGTGTCTCTAACAAAGCCTCCCTTTCAGGTACTCGACAAACCAAGACATCTCCCGAGCCCGTCAAGCCTTTTTCACCGGCAACAAATCCTTCCTCCTCATGACCGAACGATTCCACTTTTACAAGAGGTACAAGATACGAGGAATCCGGAATCTCGTGTTTTATGGACCTCCTGATCATCCCCAGTTTTATACCGAACTGTTGTCGTATCCTTTCTTGGATGAAGGAGTAGATAGTGAGGATGTGAGTTGTAGAGTGTTGTATTCGAGGTATGATTGGTTTAGGTTGGAGAGAATTGCGGGGACGGAAGCGGGGGTTGGGTTAGTTAAGGGGTCGTAGAAGTTACACACGTCAATACGTAGCTGCGTGCGGTCCCCATCTTTTGTGTTTTGTATTCGGACTTGTGCCATAATTGGTGGGAACAGGCGGGGGTAGACACTTGCAAGTGTACAAAACATTAGTTCGACGTACTACATCAATATAAAAACCCATTACTAAAGATGTAGTGCCAATCCAGATTTACAAAAAAGCTTCTCTCAAGCAGAACCTGTATGCATGAATCATTTCATCTGCGCAACCCACCACACACAGATTAATCCAAAAAACTCTGCCACAGCGACTTTGCAATATCCTTGAAAGCCACGAAATGCTGCAAAATCATCTTTCGATACTCTGGGGACTCCATTCCCTCAGGGCGTTAGGTAAAATTGTTCGCAAAACACGGGCCAACAAACATCCAAAAATCCCGCATAACACGGTGCAACTGACTGCATACCAAGACTCAGCTCATTAATGAGATACGAAGGCAAACCAGGAGTCAGCTCATTCATGAGATACAAAGGTCAACTGACAGCAAACCTGTTTGCTCTCTACATTTGTCAGGGATGAGCCAAGTATACAAAACATAAATCATTCTGAGAGATTCTGAAACCCTATCATACTATTTATCATAATTATTATTCAACTTTGGTAAACTAGTATAGAATCTGTATAGCTACTGCAGTAGCTAGGATAAGCAAAATAAGCAAATTATACAAAACACAGATAATTCTGTGAGATTTGAGAAGGGCAAGATTCTGTTGTGCCCGGTTTTGATTAAGGTTAGATATTAGTATATCTATCTACATTTATCCTGCAGCCAATAGCTTTTAACCTGCCTCAGTACTTCGTTATGTTTATGACTACTACTTGACATGATTTGATGAATATGACCTAGGTAATTATCTTAGATGGCATTGCATAAACTAAACACTCGGATTCATTCTCTGGATTGATAAATTAACGTACAGCACTTGCAGTATGACAACTTTGTCAGCTTGGTCGGGACTTGCGAAAAGTCAGCTTAGTCGGGATTTGCGTCCCTCCCGCAAGTGCCGAATTATCTGACTCCGGCCCACATATGCTAAAGATTTCAAAAGGAGTGTGTTTACATCACTTACTAAGAGAATGAGGTAGTATGACAACTTTGAAGAGGTCAGCTTAGTCGACACCTACGGATGATGATGACTTTGAGCAAGTCGGCTGAGTCGGGACTTGCGAAAAGAAACGCAGCTTAGTCGGGACTTGCGCCCCTTCCACAAGTGCCGAATTAGCTGACTCTGGCCCACATATGCTAAAGATTTCAAAAGGAGGTATTTATATCATTTACTAAGAGAGAGAGCTTAGCTGACCCATGTTCCGCGAGTGAGCTGACTGTCAGTTGTACCGTGTCATGCGGGATTCTTGGATGTTTGTTGGCCCGTAGTATGCGAGATTTTTTACTAAACAATGTGATTCCCTCAGTAACACGGCGAGAGGGAGGAACAACATAACAATTATCAACAAATGTGGTTTCTGCAGGATAATGTCCAACAGCAACAGCATCGCTGAGTTCTTTAGTGACAGGGACCTTGTAAAAAACAGGGCGAGTCCCAATCATAACAACACAAGGAATGACCATCTTATCAAGACGCTGAAGGCCCCTTTCACCCCGGGTGCGATTGTTCTGTTGAAAAGCTGCAATAGCAGCAGCGATGACTTGCGGTCCGTAACTTGGATCACCCAGACCCAGGACAATCTTTATTATAAGGAGGATAGTGCCACCACGGACCAAACAAATATCGGTCTGTGCATCGCAAGACTCTGAGTTGGAGCAGATGAGGAGTGGAATGGCGTAGTTTGAACGAAATAGGAGTCCACGCTCTTCGTAGCCGAGCAGGCGGAGGAGCTCCCTGACAAGATCATTGATAGCAGATGCCTGGCCAACGTTTATTTTGGTGGCGAATTTCAAGTACTGAAATAGACGAAAAGTGAAATCGGATTCGGCAAGCTCAGCTTCGTCGAGGGTGCCCGAGACGAAAAGTGGATCCAGGTTGTCTAATGGAGCGCTGGGTTCGTGGCCAGGGCCTAGAAAATCAATGGAGGGTTGGGTGTGGACGGTAATGTTGTATGCAGTTAGTTCATAAACGCTCCAGTCAGAACCGGATTTTGCAGTACGAGTGAGGTCGGACATATTGACGGTTTGAACTCGAAGGATTGATTGGCATTGTGGCTGTGTTTCCACTTTACTATTACGCAATTATTGTATTACCACCCCTTTCACAAACCGTCATGGCCAATCTCACTCGTACTGCAAAATCCGGTTCTGACTGGAGCGCTTATGAACTAGCTGCATACAACATCATTGTCCGCAGTCCGCCCTCCACTGATTTCCTAGGCTACGAGCCCAACGCTCCATTAGACAACCTGGATCCACTTTTCGTCTCGGGTACCTTCGATCAAGCTGAGCTTGCCGAATCCGATTCCACCTTTCGTTTATTCCAGTACTTGAAATTCGCCACCATAAGAAACGTTGGTCAGCAATCCGCTATCAATGACCTTGTCAAGGAGCTCCTCCGTCTGCTCGGTTACGAAGAGCGTGGACTCCTTTTTCGTTCAAACTACGCCATACCACTCCTCATCTGCGGCGGCTCACAGCCATGCCATGCACAGACCGATGTTTGTCTGGTTCGTGGTGACACTATCCTCCTCATAATAAAGACTGTTCTCAGCCTGGATGAACCTTACGAATCACAAGTCATCGCAGCTGCTATTGCAGCTTTTCAGCGGAACAATCGCACCCGAAGCGATAGAGGCCTTCCGTGTCTTGATAAGATGGTCATTCCTTGCATCGTGATGATCAAGACCCGGCCTGTTTTTTACAAGGTCCCTGTCACTAAAGAACTCAGCGATGCGGTCGTTATTGGACATTATCCTGCGGAAACCACTTATGTTGATGACTGTTATGTTGTTTCGCCCTCTCGTCGTCTTAACCTTATCGAGGGGATGGAATCCCCGGAGTATCGAAAGATGGTTTTGCAGCACTTTGTGGCTTTCAAGGATGTTGCAAAGTCGCTGTGGCAGAATTTTTTGGACTAATATCCTGTGTTGATAAAATATAACCTTAATTTTAAGTTTGAATCTTTCAGGATTGGTTCGTATGTTGATTGTACCTTATTTTTCACTTCAGAAAACTTGAACGCCAAACTTGTTAGGTCCAAAGGAAACCATGGCCAGTCACATGCCTTCAAAAATGTTCGACACCTTGCCTTCTCTAAGCATTTGCCAATCTGCCATCTCCTGACTCCTGAGAGTACTCAATTCAATATACATTTTTATTTTCTTGAAAATGGTTCTGTATGAAGGCGCACAGCCCTCTTATGGTTAAGAGTCCACCGCTTTTTGTACTCCACGTCCAGCACTGTTTCCCCGAGTGCTTTGCCTCTGACCATGTTGATTGGGATCTTCATGGGATCCCACTTGTAATCGAGCCTGCAGCATTTTTCACAATAGTTTTCGGTTTTTTCCGACTTGCCGTATCATCCGGATTCCGGCGTGTATTTCATTGGTCCGGCTTTGATCAAGCCGTCAAGCCGGTTCGCATGGGACGGTTTGAGCTGAAAATTATCGAGCCGTTAACGTTGGAATATAGTACTTGGAACCTGCCACAGAAACTGCCATATTTTGCCTTGAATGAACCTTGTGTTAGATCGAGAGTTGAATCAACTCATTGTTTCGTATCAGGTCTCAAGTGTGCAAAATATTAGCTCAATACAGTACGGCCTATCCCAGTAAAACAAAAACCCATTATTAAATATGTAATGCCAACTCAAAAATCAGTTTTTTCCTTCTCAAGCAGTAGCGGTAGACCCTGTGTATGCATGAATCGTTTCATCTGCGCAACCAGCAGGAGTCTATCAAAAGATGCTGCGTTAGTTTGTCAACAGCACTGAAAGTACAATGGCGTCGTACCATGTAAGAGTAAGCTCCCAAGTTGACATAGAGATCCTTATTCCCAGCTGAGTCTGGACAAACCAACCAGGCCTTTCAAAAGAAAAAAAAACATAAACCTTCAATTCATGTCCAATGACCTCGCACTCACGTTATTCTGCGGCCTCGAAATCGATGGATTACTCCATTCTACCGTATCCCCACTCCACATAAACGTCCCAGACGAAGCAGGCGTTGTCGACCAAGTTACTTTAAGCTTCATCACTGTTGAATTCGCTCGAGGTTCTACAATCGCGTAAAGAGGTGGGGAAACTTGTTGAACAAGTTGTCCGCTGGTTATAACGAATTGGGCTGCGTTGCCTGGGTCACCTAGGACTGCGTCGGAGGCGGTACCGAGGGTTTCGGATTGGAGGTATTTGTGGAAGTTGGGGTCTTCCTGAAAGTAAGAAGAAGGGAAGCAAGTGGTGAGTTGCGATGATCCAGTCAGAACTAAGAGCAAATATAAGGTGCTTGTACGTACGACGGCTCGGATGAAGGAGTTGCCTGGGATAAGAGTGCTTGTACCACCAGCCGCAGTGGATGTTGGACTTTGTACTCCCCCTCCTCCAGTATGTATCGTTGTCGAGGCAGTCGTCGATGCAGGAGGTGGAGTGTTCGCGACACCTTGAAGGCATTGGGAGTAGTAGGGGTTTACGACGCTACATCCCCATCCGGATGGACATTGTGTGGGTCCGGTCCAACCAACGCCTCCGCACTGAGTGGAATGAGTATGAGATTTCAAAAGTAGAGGATGAGATGACTACCTGACCCCATTGAGGAGCGGTTTGTGCGAATGCAGAGGTGAGAAAGAACAGAGTAGGGACGATAAAACGGCGCATCATGGAACAATGGTACATGTCCCGAGGCTTGAGGCATTTTATGAGGATTTCAGTGGGTTCCTGTTCGCCACATTGGGATACAGACGCTGCAGTCAGTCCCTGGTTGTAGTGTATAGACACAGGCAGGTCCCTGGCCATTACATGTAAAGGTTACCGAAATAGAGCCTGTTTCTCGGTCAGTAGAGCAGACTAGGCGATGTATCATTTTGAAACGATATATTCATAACGGAAGATTGTCGGTGCAGGTGTTATTGTCGTCATTCGGTCCAAGTATAGATCCTTGACAATCAAAAGCGGTGAAGGAGAAGAAAAAACATCGGTACCGACACCAAGAGGGATCATATAAATAACTCTGTTCTTCTGGTTAAGCTACAAATCATACATCTGAAAACCCTGCTCGCACAACAAGATGCTCTCGTTCTCTGCCAAACGTTGTTCAAGCCGTTGCAGTGGATCCGGTGTACGCATGGATAGTCTCGTCTGCGCATCCTGCGGGTGTCTGTACAACAACGGATTAGTCGCGGCTCTTGAAGTATCAAAAATAGCTTACATTGTAATCATAGGGACCCAAGTTCACATAGAGATCGTTGTTGCCGTCTTCATCAGGACATACCAACCAGGCCTTTCGAATATCCATCAATACCAAGTCGTAACGGACCTCGACAAAAACTCACATTGTTCTGAGGCCTTTCAACATCAGGGTCACTCCATTCTACGGTATCACCACTCCACATAAATGTTCCAGAAGTTGCCGGAGTTTCTGACCAGGTAACCTTGAGCTTCATGACGGTATCATCAGCCCGTGGCTCGACAATTGCGTAGAGTAGTGGGTCGACTTGCTGCACGAGCTGACCATCGTCCGAGATGACAAATTGAGAAGCTTCATCTGGTTCGCCGAGGACTGCGTCTGAAGCTGTACCGATGACCTCTGAGCGGAGGTACTTGTGGAAGTTGGGGTCTTCCTGGAAGACGAGGGTGTTCATTTTTGTTGAGATTAAGATTGAAAGACACTTACGACTGCTCGGATGAACGAGTTACCAGGAAGGAGAGTCGAGGAACCGCCAGCCGCAGTAGATGTTGCACTTCCTCCTCCAGTAGATGGCGGTACTGCGGTGCTTCCTCCGGTAGACGCGACAGTGGTGGTCGGTGCCGGCGTAGTGGCGACACCTTGAAGACATTGCGAATAGTAAGGGTTCACAACGCTGCATCCCCATCCCGAAGGACATTCTGTAGGACCAGTCCAGCCGATTCCTCCACACTTGAGTAGTGTCATTCAAGTTATTCCATTTCAAGCTTTTCAGGGGGACTCACCTGACCATATTGAGGCGCAGTTTGTGCCCAGGTCGATGCGATACTTGCAGATACAGCGATCAGAGCGTTCCTTGCGTGCCTATGCATCTTTGGCGAGAGGTTTGACGTGAATTGAAATCCGAGTTCATTGCTTTTATGCAGAGGTCACCGAAAAACTGCCTGTTTCTCGGTCAGAGGTGTGGAGTAGCAATGATTGATGTATCCTTTTCATGGCGGAAGAACATCGGTTAGACGAAAGAGAAGATGAGTTGTTTACGCGCTCTTGGAATTGTACCACCATCATCCCCGCAAACAAATTCCATCGGACATTTTACGGCGACATTTTTCGATCTGTACACTAGAGATAACGAATTACAAAAATGCATTGACTATACTTTGCTCTGACATCAAAGACCAACTCTCCTTCGGAATTCCTTTGCAGCACTTTCAATTGCCTTTTGCGCTTCTCTTTCAACATTAACTTTCCAACTCTCCGAGCCTCGAATCCCTTTCCAACCGGTTTTCTCGACAATACTCCACCATTCCTCTTCAAATGGATGTTCAGGCGCACCAATATATCCCCAAGGTTTGGCCGTCGGCGGCTGCACATATGGGTTCAAGACTTCGGCCAACGTCGGGTGAACAGGTCCAGTGAAGCACGATGCACGGGTTGGCCATATCGTTTAGGTCGAGTATATCTCTGTCTGCAGACGGGTATTTCGCATGCGTTCCTAGACCTTGCGCATTCCATCTGAGACTGAGTGCAGCTCATTCAGTGAAATGCGCATTCAACGCGTCTTGGTCTCGGAACGACGAATCCTTCATATTTCTACCTGTCTCGTGCAGATTTTGTCCATTTATACGAATCTTGGCAAGGTCCATCAACATCGCTCCGGCGTTGAAGTATGCCTTTCTGTCTATACCGTCATATCCCATCGGATGTCCGACGTCTGGAATAGCGGCCAAGGGTCTACCTCGCAGATCAGTCTGCCACAACGGTTCTAGGTTGGAACGAACTAGAAGATCCGCATCCAAGTACAAGACGCGTTCAACGGGAGGCGCATTGTGCAAATCGAGTCTTGCCCAAACAGGACCCAACTCTTTTGCCAATGCATCGTTTGACAAAGAGAGAAACACCATAGTCACGTCGCTAGGAAAACGGCAGAACAACCTTCCTAGGAGCCGATCTCGAGGACTCGAGGGTGAGGAGTGGTGAGGAGTGGGAAGAGGCTTTTCCAGTGTTCTATATTAGCGTATACGGGTTGGTCTTACGACATGATAATATCAGTGAGAGATGGGATGTTCTAGCTATTGATGCAGCGTCCCTTTTTCCGTCTCCACCCAAAGAAGAGGTAAGTTTTCGGCCTTGTCTTTTCAGAAAGCATTCATACAATGCTGTCTAAGCTAATTCTTCGTTTTGACGCCCATAACATAGATCGCAATTTCGACAATTTCACATAAGTCCCCAACTGATCTGCGGAGCACATTGTCTCGACGTCAGAAGGTTGACTATCTGCTGCAGACCGTGTAATGTACACGAGCGACAGGCTTTCGAAGATTACTGCAGAAGTTGCTAAGCCAAACTCGGTATTCTCCCTCGAGGATAGGATAGGTCTCATCAACGATTCTATGGCTCTTTCCAAGGCCGCGTTGACGAAGCTGAGCGGTGCTCTCACCCTTATTGATGCCTTGCGTCAAGAGGAAGAATGTATGCTCGTCTTGCTTGTCGTAAAGAACTGGCTAACCGGTCCGAAGATCTCGTGTGGAATAGGATATCTAGAAATCTCGGAAACGTCGCCGCCATCTAGCCTAACAACACTGAAGTCTTTAGTCTTTTAAACGAGTTCCGCCGAGTGAGTCTTTCTCTTATTGACCGGAGCAAGATCCTCATCGCCGAATGTAGTCGCACTTCGGTCCTATAGTGAAGAAGCTTGGATATGAATACCCGGCTAGTGACTCCAGATACGACTCAGCTACGGACTTGCGCCATTGGGACGTCTGCCGTCGCCGAAGATATGACGTTCGTTCTCAGTCTTCATGGTGATCAGGACAGTACTGATGCATAAGTCACAGGGTAGTAAATGAGCTGAAGAGCCGATTCGACCACTACTTGAAAACGGGAGACGATTCAAAGATTCCAGCTGATCTACAAAGGATAACTTACCGTGTCGTAAGTTAACAAGTATTCAAATTATGTACTCATCCCGCTGGTTTCGAGGCAGGCTGTCAAGTATGGAGGACGAGTAAATTGATCTTCCCTATC
Organism: Stygiomarasmius scandens; assembly: GCA_037954225.1. Classification (NCBI taxonomy): domain Eukaryota; kingdom Fungi; phylum Basidiomycota; class Agaricomycetes; order Agaricales; family Campanellaceae; genus Stygiomarasmius; species Stygiomarasmius scandens. The sequence goes on from JBANRG010000054.1 coordinate 225,062, forward strand.
TTGACACATTTCATTAACCGGCATGCCAAGTACAATGCTGTTAAGGCCGTCTTTGAGAAGGCTCCCACACCGACGGCCAGGATCGCCGCCATGTAAGGACCGTCGAGACGCATCCGGAAAAATATTGACCTGATCTGGCTTTGGGCCAGGCTCAAGACGGTGAATTACTCAAAGAAACTTTCAACATCACCTTGCATGGCGCTCATGATCAAGATGTTATTTACTTCTTTCGCGGATTAGACAGACCATAAGAGCAAGGTGATGTTGGTTGACTTTTCCAAACAGAATTACGACGAGGTTCGTAAACTACTGATTAAATTGCTGGGCTTACCGGCTTACACACTACCAGCTATACAAGCGATTCGAAAATACGTTGATGTTTAAGCACTTTGTTGAGGTATGGTCTCATATACTCGAGTTGAAATCTCGTATTGATTGGGTGCAATCAGGATGCCTTTGGAGGTCTTTCGACTGAGAAAGACCTGCAGGAGACTATTGAATATTTCAAGGTGAGCGCACCTCGACTCAAGATTGATTAGCGCTGACATTAGCTCCTATCAAAGGATAAGGACGTGACTAGGTATAAGAGGGCTTTGAATCAGACTTTGGATGGTATCAGAGCACGAATAGCTTATCTTAAGGTTCGTTTCGATCTAAATCTCTGATACTGTTATCCTAAATATCTTGGATAGCATTCGACATCGGATATCGAGACATGATTCAAGGAGTGGAAGAAAAAGAATGCTTCGGCGCTCCAACATGTCATTCCGCTATATCCTGAATACATAAAAGTACTGATAGTCTAAATTATCCTTGAAAACCAACTTGTCCTGCAACATTGTACGGTAAAGTCTATCATCAAAGCATCAATTCGGTATAATTGACGACTTCATCCCTGCTTGAGTTCTGAACCACGGTTGTTGAAGTTAGTTCATTGACCACTGCCCTAGATCTACACTTGTGCTTTTTCAACCGTGAAGCAGTCGAAAAAAATTTGTGGCACTGCAAACAAGTCCATTCACATATTCTACCATGTTGTGTTACCTCATGACGAAGTCGATCATGTCGACGAGTGAAAGTCTCGCGACAGGTCGACAGGTAGCAATCGAGGATTTCTCTTGGTTTCTGAGAATGTGTCTGAACATGGACCCGACAGGTGTATTCTGACTTGAATGTACGACCACATGATGCTACAGGACACTCGATCCTCTTGGAGGTTTGGCCATCATCTGCTTTGGACGAATGAATAGAACTCGAAAGGCCGATATAGCTCGAGAATGGACATTGACTGACCTGAAGTCTGAAAAGTTGTGGCTGGAGATTCAGCTGTGGACTGCGATGCTATGGATTCCAAATCGATGTCAGAATCGACGGGAACGAATTCATTATTGTACGCGAAATTCCCTTGCACATCTATGGTTGGCCAGTTTGCAAAGGCTTGGACCCAGGTTGACTGCGACAAATTATCGGAATCTACTGCGAAGGAGGTAAGGTTTGTCAGAAAAGATCTTGAATGCAGTAACTTTCTCACTTATTTCTTCTCCGGCTGCCACAGGATTATTAACTAAGATGTCGGGTAACCAATTGGTGAAAGCTAAGAATGAATTGAAGATGGTGTGTTTGAATTCGGACACCGCACTCACTGTCCAAAAAAGTTTCTGAACACAAGTCCAGTGTCATAGAGGATTGACCGTCTTCAAAGAAAGATATGCGTGTTAGTGGACTAGAGAAAAGAAAATGAGGAAGACAATCACAATCATTAGGATTGCGCCACTCTTCAGTTGCATCTTGTGGCCTGCCAAGGCCAGCAGCAATAGTCTTGGGAGATACCGGCAAAATTTCCGTGATAGCAAGTGCGTTCTCGTCCACAGACATACTCATTTCGTGCGTGTTTCGTGTTGTAGCTACCAATGACAAGTAGCGATGCCCATCGCAAGAGAAGAACTGAATTTGTAGCTGCAGTTGCTCGTTTACTGTATCTACCGAGGACTGAGTTTGATGGGGCGTAAGTACAGGCTGAGGACGAAAATTATAGGAGGGTGGGAGGTCTTGATTCGTGTAGTCAATCTGGAGTTGGAACTCGTATAGTCTGGCGAGAGGAACACATAACGAACCGAGGGGTGATCGAGGCATGAATTATACTGGCCAGCAGAGGCTCAATTGGCTTTAAAAGCACGGGAACTTGATCGGAATAATTTCCTTACGGATTATCTACTAGCATTCAAGTTGGTAGCAAGAGGATGAAGGTTTCCACGACCCTCCCATTCGTCGGTAAAGGGGGTCGTAACCAATTCCCCCAGTGGAGATATTTCACGGTACATAATTTTCGTCTGCTATCGGAATTAAGGGAAGACATACTACTGATTTTACCATGTATTCAATGTACTGAGCGCTCGTCTTCGGAGTATAAGGCTGTTAACGTACCGTTGTCTGCTTCAGGAGATTCTAACGGCTTGCCAGAACACTGATAGATCAAGCAAAAATTTAAACCGAGTCCTGACCCATACTCAATCCCATACTCGGTGACAAGGACAATGTGTTAGAATTTTTAGGGTATACTGCGTCCCGCCGCAATTCACGGTATTACATGCTACAATTTGACCGACTCCCCGAGTACGGTGACCTAAACCTAAATTATGGCATTGAATAAATAAGCTCTGCTATTTCTGCACGTGGAGACCGTCAGCACTTTTGACATCTCGGCCCTTCGTGCACATAACAGATAAGGCAGGAGGAAGAATTCATATTGTACACTATTCACAAGGGGAATGCCCGGAGCTGATGCATCTGGCATAAATTGAGAAGTTCTCCGTACATATTTTCAACAGCCATTTATTTGCCGCTCAAATACAGCCTCAAGACACCTAAAAATATCAAGGTCAGTTACAGCAAAATTGAATTAATGAAAGCCAGTGAAGATTCATTCTATAATCATAAAACGACTGCGACGGAGGAAGGAAAACTCCAGTTACATGTGACATGGACATAAGTAATTACGGTGCCGTCGGTGCAGGAATCAGCAAACTTGACATCGTACTGCCTTGATACGATGTTGTCAAGGCCGCCTTTGAGAAGGATCCCACACTAAGGGCTCACCAAGTTTCAGCTTCAGATTGACTACATGAATCAAGACCTCCCACCCTCCTATAATTTCTGGTATCAGATTCAAGTTAGTCAACATCCATTTTTGAGTAGCCATACACTAACCCCTCAAATTTCATTCATTCATCCAAAGTTGATGGTGACCAAACCTCCAAGAGGATCAAATGCCCAGTGGCATCGTGCAGTCGTACATTCAAGTCAGAATACACCTGTCAGGTCCATCTTCAGACACATTCTCGGCAGCCAAGAGAACTCCTCAATTGCTACCTGCCGACTTGTGGCAACTCACTCGTCGACATGATTGACTTCGTCATGAAGCAACCCAACATGGAAAAGTATGTGAATGGACTTGTTCACAGTGCCAAATTTTTTTTTCAACTGCTTCACGGTTGAAGAAGCACAAGTGTAGATCTAGAGTAGTAAGTGAGGTAAATTCAACAAGTGGAGTCCAGGGCTCAGACAGGGATGGAATTGTCACTTTACTAAGCTAACCTTGAATGGTAGACTTTACCTGACAAAATTGCAAGACAAGTTGATTTCCAAGGACAGTTGAACTAAGTACCTTACACTATCAATATTTTTGTGCATTCAGGGTGTCATATTAGAGCACCTTTAGCCATGTCTTAATATCCAATATCAAATGCTATCCAGGACATTTATTAATGTAAGAGATGATATGGATTGGAATATTTGAAATAATCTGCAGGGGGATCGGGTCAATGGTTTCCTTACATGGCAGCAATCCTATGGCATTGATTGTGATTTGATAGCCATTGCATACCATGAATGGCCATGTTTTTACTGGTTTGGTGATGCGCAGTGGCACTTGCCTATTGTCTCGTGCGTTGTCCATATGTTTTTCCCGTGGCTGGTAGGAGAAAGGTGGCTCATTTGCATGACAATATGAGAGTTCTGGAAATTCAGCTTACGCAAGAGCAGGTCAAGTTTCTTGAATCATATACTGTCCATTCTGCACAAAAAATAAATGTCCCCCCCCCCCTTTTTTTTGAAAGCCCCCCCCTTTTCCTTCAATACCCCGATTCTTTTTTGAGTATCCCAACTTTTTGAGGAAATGCCTGCTGTCAGTGGTCTGTAGATCTTGACTCTTATTTTACTGTCCTATTTCTTTTAATTTGTTTGTCAGATCATGGTAGCCTCTGAGTGAAAGATTCTTATCTGAAGATTCTATTTGATAAATCAATGATAAACAGCATCTAGAAATACAATCTCTAAAATTTAGATACTCAAGCAACTTCTAGTATGGTCAAAGGTAAAATAAGATGTCTGTAAAAGGAAACAAGGGCACGAAATAAAAGGGATATATATAAATGTAGAACAAAGGATGCCTGTAAATGCAACAAAGTGTAGAGGGCAATGGATAGAAGTAGAACAAGGATCACAGGGGAAGGTGTATCAAGAAAGGGTCAGAAAGTGGAAAGAAAGTACCATATGTAGATCATTATGACTGAGGTATTTTGGTTTTAGTGAATGCATAAATTTTCAGTCCTACTTATTCATTTATATCAAGTATTCTTAGATAAGATATTCCTCAAAAAGTATGAATGAAAGTGATTTAAGATATAAATATCCAAATATATGCACCTTGTAGTTTTCTTGAAAATATTTTCTAAGAAATGCAGCATGATAGAGTGCATCTGCAATAGAAAAACACTGGATTTGGGTTTCCATATACCTGGTGGAAGTTGCATTTTTCATATGTACTGAAAGTCACTTCCTGCACAACCTTTGCAAGATTCTATACAACATTCATCATGTATATGAAGGCTCAACTGCCAATTCATAATTTGTACACATTATCAAGAAAAAACCAGAATATTGTATCCATACTTTCAAATTTATAGCTTCACTTTTCTGGTATTGGGGTTGTATCAGCACTTCAGTTGCTCAACTAAAAGTGTGCAAAAGGCATTGTATTTGGCTTGACTAGGTGTAATGTGGTTTAGCCAACCAGACCATCAGAACTAGTTTGTATACTAATAGATTAAAAATTTAGTAGTGAATTCAAAGTTAGAATAATGATCTGGATTCCATGGGTTGAGCATTCAATTGCTGCCTATCTTCTTGTAAATCTTATAGAAGTGTATTAGTTCTATCTGTTCTGTTCTATATGCAACAAAAATGAATACCCTTATACATGTATCATTTATACATACTTTTAGATAACAAAATTGGTTGTTGGGAATTTACTGCAGAGAAATCAACATAGTAATCAATTATGTCCTTGCAACAGTTTCTGCAGAGTATTGACAGAACGAATAAAGATGAGGGCTGTCACTTTTATGTGGCATGTACACGGCTAATCAGGATTCAGAAAATCTCAATACATGTGGGACTGTGATATTCAAAATGGACCTGACCCCAATCAACTAAGCAACTGGGCTGAATAAGGACGAGTCCTTATAAATTTCGCCTCATAACCAGTTGCACTTACTGTGATTTGTGCTCTGTTCAATTATCTTAATAAACCATACAAGATGCCATAAATTTTTTAAACATTGTATTCAATCTAACGATGATGAATTTATCAATAGCAAATTAAATTTAAAATTTCCTTTCTTGGCTGACTATTGACCATTGCTCTTTGATTAGTTAATTAGCTATACAGTGTACTAATTGATATTCATTCTCCAAATAGAACTATAAAATATGAGAAGAAGGAACCATCATTTCAAGCTAAAATCTATGCACAAAATACATTAAAGCTAGTCCCTAGTTGCAGCAATAGAGACTAGGCAGAACAAGATAATCTGTGACAAGGCAATTCTTTATCTAAAAATGGCAAATGGGTTGAAAATTTCAGTCTTTTCAAGGATTCAGGCTGTGATTTGAGCCTAATAATGGACATATAATTGGAGGGCAGCAAGTTTGAGACAGGGTCATACAGTAGTTATATATTGATTTGAGTAGAATTAAGGACTGAAAAAGAAGAGATTCTGGAGTATTCAGCTTTTATTACTTTTTACTTGCTCAAGATTTGAAAATGCACACCTTTGAATTGACAATCCTATGTTTTTCAACAACAACCTAGTAGCTACTGCAGCAATGACCTCCAGTTGTCCTATCTGACTTATTAATTTAACTGCATTTTTGATGTATGTGATCACATCTTTTCATTATGTAATCAGTTCTCAGTTTTGATATCTACTGTAATGATATTAAAAGACTATCTAGTTATATATCTTGTCTGTCTTTATAGGCTATCCTGACCAAATTCATCTGACTCCAGAAAATGTTCATTTAGTTGCAGAGCTGAGAAATGATATGGTGACAAAAGAGTTCTTTGGGCAGAGACCTGCTACTGGTATTAAGAGAGCTCCAAACTTTTTGTCCATCTTCATGATTACCTAATAGTTCATATTTTACTGCAAAAGGGGTCTGAACAATTGGAAGGCTCATTTTCCGTGTTGGATCTGCTGGGGAAAAAAGAACATTTTAAAACTTTATCGAGAATATTGAAAAGTAATCATTCCTATTTCCATGTATTTGCCATCAGATATTTACCAATTAATCATTATGACAGATCCCAAAATGACAAAACAATATACACATTACCGGTCAACAGTCTCAGAAGAGCTGGTTAATTAGTCCGGAGAGAAGGTAGTCGAGGTACTGTTTGACTCTCTGAGTTAACTTTTGAATTGAAACACAAAGAGGCAATAAATGGTCAATTCAAAATGACGGAGGAAAGAAAACAGCATTGGAGCACGGCACCAGTCTTATGCCGGATACTGCTGCCGACCGGGATCCGGGACACACTAAGTTAACGGGACAAAACATTTTTCTACTCAGTGGTTAGCACTCCTCTTCACAAATTCATATCATCATGTAGCCCTTGATAATGACTACAAAATGAGATATAAAGGCTGGGGAACTGACGGGAAATGGGTGAACTATCTCACTTTGTCCCGTTCAGTTGTGTGTCCCGGTTCCCGGTCGGCAACAGTATGGCCGGAATAGCCTGAGAGTACAACAGATACAAAGAAAGACGTGTCTGATCATGTGTCACTACCAAACAAACAAACAAATCAACCAAATATGCACATACATCCTTTTCGTCTTACCATCACCACGTCTGCTGCTTTTTGTCGTTCATCATGTGGCTGCGCCATTTCTGGTAAGGCGGTTCATAACACTTATTGATATAACAAGATAGAGGCTTTCTGACGAGTGTGTTTCCTGTGTTGAGTTGGGCTGTGCACAGATGGGGCGAGAGATTAGCTGGTGTGTCTATTACATTCTGACCAATAGTGCTACTGTTTTAACCTGTTACTATAGATAATGATCGCACGTATCAAACTCCAGCGCTTGGGAACACCTCCCATTAAGACTCGAGTGCTGTCAAATTCGTCCATTTCTTTTGTTGGGAGTGTCAAGTTATCCTGTAGTATCTCTTTATGTTGTTGTTTTATTGTACTTCAGGCTGTTGTAACTTTGTGTTCATATACACAATGTAATGGAATTTTTCATAAATACAATGATGTGACTTTGTAGAGAAAATTTTAGACAACGTTAAAAAGGGGAGTGTTTTGAATAAAAGGTGTCCAAAAAAAAGCCGGGAGGGACTTCAAAAAAAGCCAGGGGAATTCTGAAAAAAGCGGGGGACACTTCTGAAAAAGCCGGGGGTTACTTCAGAAAAAAGCCGGGGGTACTTCAGAAAAAGCGGGGGAAATAATGTACTTTATTTTTTGTGCAAAGTGAACAGCATAAGAATCACAATCTGGGTTTGACCCCGGATTTTCATACAACGTCATGGGAACTGATCCCCGTCGCTTTGGAGAAACGCGGTTTGTGATGCAGAAGAACTACCTGAACCTTGCGTGGGTCAAACAAACGCCAGCAATCGGGAGTACATAATTTGTCCTTTTAAAATAAGTAGATACTAAAATCGCATACCGGTACTTCAATAGACAAACAAGGATTTCTCTGAATCCTATTAGGTTGGTATTGAACATCAAATAGGAAATCTATACCTGTCAGAAACTTCTGAAGTCAGGTATCGAGCTTTAATATTCTAATGCCGCAACGGAGATTTCGCCGAACTAAGCTATTTTTGGTAAGCCACAAAAGCTTGAGCTCTCACGATTGTCTCACGAGAGCGTCTGTACAGAGCTGTACGGATGATTCTCATAGAGAATTCATTGGGTCCGCAATTCACGGTTTGGTGACCAGAGACGAGTGAGCCTCTATATCATTTATTTCTCGTTCACTCAATTTTTGAAGCGGTGCCGATGCGACCTATTTTTTGGTGTCAATTCCGACCTTGAGGCTTTCAAAGGCTAGCTCTAAACAGAGAATAAATGGAAACGTGGGACTCAGCAAGACTCAAGGAGGTCGACCCGCCAGCCCCCATGCTGGAACAACTTGGAACTTCCTATCGAGGAGGCCGAGGTCGTGATATTATCATCCCCTTACATCGCGTCAAACCTACTCCAGTCTCGGATTGTTCACTTTGAAGGCACTGGGCATCTCCCAAACTCATTGCCCCCAAACAGAGGGGGGAAACACGTAAGCCACAGCGAGGGCTGAGAATACGGTAGATGCTAAGTGGTGACTTTGCTGATCCGATGGTAGCCAGTGAAGACATCGTCACTGATGAATTGTGAGTTAAAGTAAGATCATCGTTGAGCAAAACGAATACTTTATTGATTCAATCGAGTTGAAGGTGGGGATAGGCCAGAGACGGCAGATCTGATTTTAAGGCTGGTGGAGAAAAACATTCGCACGAAAATGATTTGCGGCCGGTTTGATTATTTACGAAGATCTATGTATTTGTACCGGAATGCTACCCTACCTAAGCAGTTTGTTCTTTAGGAAGCAGAGTCATCATCCCCGTCTCCTTGATGGTGTCATTCAGAGAGCTAAAGAACCTCTTGCTACCAAAGCTCCATTCATAGTTTGCAGTCACCCAATTCCCTAATCCATGTACATACCACTTCAGCTTTTCGCGAACAGCATTGGAGGGACATTCAGGAAGATCTAGCATGGCATCCAAAAAGTCCTTCCCACGTTGGTTATACCATTCATTCACGTCATCCATGGCCTCTTGAACACTCAATCCCTTCTGATGCATGACAACGATCACAGCGTTGTGAATATCTCCACGGGCTTGTTCAACATTAAAAGAGACAACATCCTGAAAAATCGAATGAACAATAGAGACTTGGGTAGAAGCAAGAATGCCACCAACATTAGCAACTGCGACCATATCAATCGCTATCATCTCAAGGTTCACAATACGTGGATCAAGTAAGACTTCGTCGGGGATCTCAACTGGCAAAAGGATGAGATCGAAAGAAGGTTTAATTGCACCAGTGTAACGTCGGAGAGCCAAATAGTCGTCAATGGAGCCACGAATAATGTGGCTTTCTCTGTCTGCAGCCTCGTATAAAACCGCCTCGAGATAGCGCTCGTAGCTAGGGATGAAGCGACGAAGAGTGGTTTGGCTTGAATTTTTCTTTAGCTGCGACATGAAGCTAAAAAAATGCGTCAATTTCCCGTACACGATAACAGGAAAAAACAACGTAAAAAATACGGACTCTTTATGCAGTTGCCCGACTGGGTGTTCACCTTGAGGACGAGGTTTGTCTGGATTGCTAAAATCACCTCATTTAGAGCACTGCAAAATAGAACATAGGCAAAAAATGGCTGACCGTAGTGCATCAAGACAGATATCGGAAAGATTTTTGACTTCATCGGCAGTGAGCTCGTCACTGATATCATCCACCGCAAAGAGAACGTTCATAAGGTCAGCGGCGGGCCGTAGCTCTTCCTTGGTATGATAAGGGTATGCAAGAGAGGCAAGCAAACCGCAATTGATCTTCCTAAACCTTCTTTTGTGAGCCTCGCTGAAGAGCCCAAAGGACTCGATCCAATCAGCGCTGACAGGAGAGACCTCCCGATGCCAAAAGCTCATAATGCGAGGGAAAGGCCACTTCTCGTGGAGATCTGGTAGCCGATAGATGACTTGGGTGGAAGTTTGCTTGGGAACAGGCATTGCAGTGGTTTCTTGGTTTGGTTGCCCAAAATTTTTGCTCTTAAATCGTCTGTATGCTAGAGGTGAACCCAAGTGGTGACTGTATTCGTGGATCGCCTCAAAAATGCGGGAAATGCGGGCGTGGCGTTTACGATTGTAATTGGGGCAATGGTCATTGAGTGGAAAAAAATCTAGTAATGCGGCAGCAGGCGTTTCTCGAAAATGGAATGCGGCGAGTCCACTACATAATTGAATTACGCGGTATAGGATGTCAGAGCCGGGCTGGAGACGACGATATTAATATCACAGATGCTGAAATCGACATAAGACAAAACTTGACGCAAGCAGAAAGAAACGGTGCTAATCCGATTAACGACATCGAATATACGGATTTGTACCGTTATACATGCAACTTGATGTTCCAAAGACACGGTAACTGTTCAAAGGGCGGAAGGAAACCAGATAGAATAGATAAAGGTCGGAGCATGTCGGGAAGCTCGGGCTATGTGTCTGAGGTTGCGCTGTTAGATTCGAGAGACCACGAGTTATTTTAAACACCGACGAACACGAGAATGTGAAGCCAAGTCAATTTATTTACGGTTTACGAATTGTAGCGTTGAAGTCTGGCTGCAGTTTGTCGTACGAGTACGCTGTAAAGCGTTGCAACAAACAAAGCTTCGCAAACTCGGGGTAAACAATTCAAGTTGTATCTATGATTCATCTATGTATGCCTTTTCCCTTCTACGAATATCAACACTAACACCAACAGGGAAATTGAGATTTGTCGAAAACGAGAACCCGTTATGAACTCGGTCAGTGTGTTTCGAATCCTTTGGCAAATTCCACTCATATGTACGCAACAATAGTGCGACTGCCGTCCTCAGCTCCCACATTGCAAAATTTCTCGCCGGACATTGTCTGAGGCCTATTCCGAAAACTGCCAATCCATTTTGACTCGCTGAATCTTGGCTTGTAAACCGCTCTGGATCATATATACTGTGGTTTGGGTACACATCTTCGCGGTGGTGCGTCGCCGCAATATTGAACGACATTAGTGTTTTTGGCAGAATGACATAAGCTGCAAGTTGAGTAGTAGTGTCAGCACTGCGAGGCAAGGTAGCGTTGGAAGGATTGTTCATGCGCATAGCTTCTCTGATGCAAGCAAAGACATAGGGCATGCGAGTGCCTGTGTCAAGGTTTGGGTCCTGCGTCTTGCCTAGCACCGAAAGGAATTCAGCTCGTGCTTTTTCTTGACATACAGGATGTTTGGCCAGGTAGTACATTACAGAAGTCAACCCTCCAGCGGTCGTATCCTGCAAGGTGTGAGTTAGTAAAGGCTCTTTGAGAAATTGTCTAACTTACATGACCTGCAATGAATAGGACTGTTACATTGTCAAGAAGTTCCTCACGCGAAAAATCTGGATTGGATACCATCTTTGAAATAAGGTCATCTCCCAGTGCTCCACCTTTCTTGTTCTCGATAATTGCTCTCAGAGTATCTCTGAGCCTCCCCACTTTCAACTCTACCGGGGGAAATATTTGTCGAGAAATGGCAAAAAGATATAAGGAGGTTACATCAGAGCGTCCATTATCTCCCTGTATCCTTTTGCGAAAGGAGAGTCCGGTTTCGTGACTGCCTCAAAACCGTGCCCCAGGACTGATTGTCCCAGAATATATAGTGTTACTCTCTGCGAAAACTCGTCCCATTGTACTCGTTCGCCACCATCACCTAAAAGATGAAAGAGGCGTTGCGTAGGACGAAATCGCTGAACGGAGGTGTCCCCTGTAAAGCCGAGTTCACTAGGTGGGAATGTCTGCGCCAGACTTCACCGACACTGAAAGCGAGATTGGACTTTCCGACGAGCTTCCAGATAAGGAGATCCTGAGGTGGTAGCTGTCTTACCCACATGCGATCCCTCAGCGCAGCTACACCAACCTTTGGGGTCATTTCAGCGATGATTTTGATAAGTATTGCAACCAATACGACGCACCTCGTAGTCCATGACATGAATTACCCAAAATCCAAATGCCCAGACTAGAACGAGAGGGTGTTGTTCGTTGGCAAATGGAAGAATGAGACGATGGATGCGTTTGTCTTCAGGTTCCTTCGAGATGTAGCTCCCGAGTAATGCAAGAACGGAAACTTTCGGAAGATGTGCAAGACTTCGAGGAACAACGAAGATCTTGTATGCAGTCAGGAGGGCCATAGCAACAATAGTCAAAAGCGAGAATCATTTCGGAGACACGGAAAGGACCTGCAAGGTCATGGCTGTTTTTTTGTGTCTTCTGCTATCACCAAGTTTATCGAGTTACCTATACCTGACATCAGCGCCGTCTTTTGATTGGATGAGCACAAACCATCCCAAGCCCCAGCGTCAGTTCGCTGATGCATATGTAGCTTATTCCATTTGAAAAGTGCCCGCAAACCATAAAGATTCGAAAGCCATTCTTATGAACAACCTCGGTTTTCAAGTTGACCAACCGAGCTTCCCACGGTCCACTAACGGACATTCCTCTCTCTTGAAGCTCGCTCGTTTTGACTGCCTTTCCATGTCGTTCCAATCGTTAGACCCGTTCTCAATAGATTATATTGCATCTAATTCCCCTTTTTTATCGTCTGTCACGCCCCAAAATCCCGAGCCGCTGCTTAATTCCCGTTTACACAACTCACCCAAAAAAAGCCGGAGGCTTCAACAAAACTGCGTCGAGACACCACCATACCATTTTCTCGTTCACTCTCGTCACCTCACAATTTATTTACATCTTCTGGGGCATCAGAAGTGACCACCCCGACACATGTACAGTCTAATGCCGCAAAGAGAAGACACATCAGGTCCAGGTCGGAAAACATATTTGTTTCGGTCACACCAGCTGCTTCATGAACGATTGTCTTCCGATTTTAACGTCTGCTTACAGGAGACTACATCGACTATACTTTGCTCTGACGTCAAAGACCAACTCTCCTTCGGAATTCCTCTGCAGCACTTTCAATCGCCTTTCGCGCTTCTCTTTCAACATTAGATTTCCAACTCTCCGAGTCTCGAATCCCTTTCCAACTGGTTTTCTCGACAATACTCCACCATTCCTCTTCAAATGGATGTTCAGGCGCACCAATGTATCCCCAAGGTTTGGCCGTCGGCGGCTGCACATATGGGTTCAAGACTTCGGCCAACGTCGGGTGAACAGGTCCAGTGAAATGCACGATGCACGGGTCGGCCATATCGTTCAAGTTGAGCATATCTCTATCCGCAGACGGATATTTCGCGTACGTTCCTAGACCTTGCGCATTCCACTTGAGACTGAGTGTAGTCCATTCAGTGAAATGTGCATTCAACGCGTCTTGATCTCGGAACGACGAATCCTTCATCTTTCTACCTGTCTCGTGTAGATTTTGTCCATTCATACGAATCTTGGCAAGGTCCATCAACATCACTCCTGCGTTAAAGTATGCCTTTCTGTCTATATCACTGTGTCCCATGGGATGTCCGACATCTGGAATAGCAGCCAAGGGTTTACCTCGCAGATCAGTCTGCCATAACAGTTTCAGGTTGGAACGAACTAGAAGATCCGCATCCAAGTACAAGACACGTTCAACGGGAAGCACATTGTGCAAATCGAGTTTTGCCCAAACAGGACCCAACTCTTTCGCCAATGCATCGTTTGGCAAAGAGAGGAATACCACAGTCACGTCGTCTCGGATATTGACAGCCAGCTTCAGGTTATCATTGTCCTCGTCTGTCAGGCCGCAGTCGACGATATAAAACGTAATGCGTCCGGGAGTTTTCTCAACTGTGCTACGTATAGTCACAGCAGCGCCTAGAGCATAGTCAGAACTCGCAGCCAAGGCAATGTTTATGCCGTATCCCATCGCTTCATCAGTGTCGACAATTCTTTGGTTCTCTACGAGAAATCCAATGCGCATTTCGGTCGTCTTTCGGAGCACGACTTGGTAATGGGAAGGGTCTGTCAGTCGTTCGTATTCTCCATCATGAAGAATAAGGAAAGCGTCAATTCCTCGTTTGGGATGATGAATGCTATCCTCTGGCTCCTTGTCCCAGTTATAATCGTCAAAAATCACGATGGCACCTTTACGTGCAAGCCGCCAGACCAGCTCGCCATCCAGGAACGTATCATCCGCCTCGTGAGATCCGTCGACGTAGATCCAGTCAAATCCTGGCTGGTGCGTCTGTGGAGACGCGTATGGTGGAGATACAGCTATCTCTTCCTCAAGCAGCTTCATCAACGCAGGAAAGCTAAACTGGCTCAGGACGCGAAATGATTTGCCTGTCTGAGCCAAGTTGTAGTTGATCTTTTCAAACCTCTCTCGACCTGCTGGGGTATGGAAGAGGTCAAAGTGGTCGATGCAGACGATCTCTCCTCCGTCTTTGCATAGCTCGTTGAGGAGGAAAACGGCAGAACGACCTTCCCAGGAGCCGATTTCGAGGACTCGAGGGTGGGGAGTGGTGATGAGTGGGAAGAGGTTTTTCCAGTGTTCTATATTATGAGAGAACCAATCTTGGGTTTCGGTGAAGCGGTATACGGATTGGTCTTGCGACATGATGGTTTCAGAGAGATGGGATGTTCAACTTCTAACTATCGATGCAGCGTCTCTTTTTCTGTATTTCCACCCAAAGAAAAGGTAAGTTTTCGGCCTTGTCGTTTCCAGAAAGGGTTTCTCCATTTTAACGCCCATAACACAGCCTTTCCAAAAATTGCGCATAAGAAGTCCATAACTGAGGAACGCACTGTCTCGACGTCACGCATTACTTCAACTCCAGCATCATTCCAAGACAATATTTGGCTTTGACAGTCTGTGGGCGTCCCAAAACTCTACAGAGCGCCTAATGGTGTTTAATCATATCCGTCGGCCTCTGCTAGTAAAACGGAAATTCTTTGGCTATCGATGTAGCGTCTCTTCTGTACCCAAGACCCGTATCTCCAACCAAAGAAACGGTAAGTTCTCGGCCTCGTCATTTTTGGAAAGGACTTTAACAATGCTTTTCAAGCCACCTCTTCTCCGTTTGAGACCCATGATGCGACAACGATTTTAGCATTTTCAAAATGCGCACAAGAGATTCCCAACCAGCCTGAATAGCACATGGTTTCGACGTCACCTATTACTTCAAGTTCAGCATCGTGTCGGTACAAAGTTTAGCTTTTACAGTCTGTGGGCGTCCTGCGTGTGTTTCTATACAAAGCTCAACATATCTTTTGGTCTCGACATTTATATCATGCTTTCGGTTTTCCTGTTTTTGGGTAGCAAAGTCGATGTGCCGGTGATACTTGGTGGGGCGAGGGATCCCTCTGTTCTGGATTCTCGTTCGCTGAGTTTATAGAATAGTATAGGCTAACATGAGGACATTCTCAACAAATCTTATTTTTCGGACATTTCCTAGCTGGGAACAGGTACTGGATCATGAGAGGGGATAAAAGACGAAGAGTGCACTCTCCCTACTCCCAATCTACCTTGTTGCGATGTCGTTGGTTACAGAAAGAAAGGTGCTCATTACTGGTGGCCATGGGTTTATTGTGAGTCTCTTCCTCGTTTGATTTCATACATTTCTGAATCAGTTTTCTACAGGGCTCACACGTCGCTGCCCGGCTCGTAAAGATGAACTTTGGACGCATTCGTATCGCTGATCTCTCTTCTGGCCCTCCCGTTGAAGGAGTCCACGAGTTTATGCAAGGCAATCTCTGCGATGAGGCCGTCTGCAGAAAAGTCGTACAAGGCATCGATATCGTTCTTCATTTCGCAGCGAACATGGGAGGCATGGGCACTATTCACGGTGCCAATAACTTGATCATCTATCAGGAAAATCACCTCATGACGACCAATCTCCTAAAGGCTTGCTTAGCAGTTGGGGTCAAGACATTCTTCTTTGCCTCCTCTGCTTGTGTATACCCCGAAAACTTGCAGTGTGATGCTGTTAGCGACGTATCCCTCCGCGAAGACCAAGTCGCTGCATTCTTCCCTCCTAAACCTCAGGGTCTGTACGGCCTCGAAAAGTTGGTGTCCGAATTTGTTCTTCAGAATCTCCCTTCGTCTATGGACATCCGTATTGCCCGCTTTCACAACGTATATGGCCCTGGTGGAACGTGGTACGGGGGTCGAGAAAAAGCACCTGCTGCTCTTCTGCGTAAAGCTCTTGCAAAAAAGTTGTTGAAGGACACCGCATCTCCTTTCGAACTCTGGGGGAACGGGGACCAGCGACGCAGCTTTCTGTGGATCGATGATGCAGTTGATGGTGTTGTAAAGATGTTGCAGTCAGACAAGACTGGTCCTTTCAATATTGGGTCAGAAGAGTCTGTTAGTATCAAGGATCTTGCACAGATTGCCCTTCGTTATGCAGGTTTTGCCCCGGATACTGTCGAGTTTAGGTTTGACGCTGCGAAGCCGGTTGGAGTCGCATCTCGCAATTCCAACAATGACTTGGCATCTTCCGAGTTGGGCTGGACGCCGACTACGTCTTTGGAGGAAGGCTTAGGGATTACTGGTCGTTGGATCGAAGGTCAGATGCAGCATATCCTCCAAGGTTGCCGAGACGACGATCAGAGAACATCTACCCTCAGAGGATGGACGCAAAGTGAGCTAGTTGATCTCTCCAAAGACCAGTCCATTGTCTTTGCCGTCCTTCTCCCGGTCACTTCTCGTGGTGGGGTAGAAAAGTGTCTCGCGAACTTGCGACACTTTGCGCGTTCTCTGTACGATACCACGTGGCGCGACACTCATTCACTCGGCGGAACTCGTTTTCGTGTCCAGATTTATCTAGCGCTTGACCATGATGATACAGAGCTTTATGTTGAAGGGCAGTACAACAGAGCCTGCGAGATCTTTTCCGACGAGGGTTTACACGACATTGTCACCCTGGTCAAGGATCACCCAAAGGGTCATGTTTGCTGGTTGTGGAGGGACTGTGCTCGAAAGGCTTGGGAAGACGGTTGCCATTATATGGTCTTGTTAGGCGATGATGTTGAACTCAAGGACGAGGGTTGGATGCGCAAGGCACATCAAGAATTTGAGCAACTCGCAGAGAAGCACAAGGTTCCCTTCGGTCTTGGCTGCGTTGCGTTCACAGATATTTCTTTCCCTGGCATGCCGACGTTTCCTATTATCCATCGTACGCATCTCGACATTTTCAATGGTGAAGTGGTTCCTAAGATCTTCGTCAACCAAGATGGTGATCCTTACCTCTATCAACTGTATCGTCGCTGGGGCTGCTCAACGATGTTCTCCTCCAGAGTAGTCAATCAAATTGGAGGAGAAGACTCTGCTCGGTACGATAAAGTGCATGCTGTTGATTGGACTTTTGGTCCCTTGGAGAACGGTGTTCGAGTCGTTGAAGACTGGCTTCAACACCGTTGTCCAGAGGTCCAGCGTAAACTGACTCTTGACGTAGTCATTCCGTGTTATCGTGTGCAGGTTAATATTCTCGACAATATTTTGAATTTGAAGACATCGGAGACATGTACCACCATGTTCATAATCATCATCGACAATCCCAACTCGCCTTCTATTCACGAACTTGAGGCCAAATATGCTGCTCGACCCGATATTAGGATCCGCGTCAACAAAACAAACTTGGGGGCCTCGGAGTCCAGGAACAGAGGAATGAAAGAGTCGGCCGCAGAATGGATTCACTTTCTTGATGACGACATTGTTCCTTCCCCTGATCTACTCTTCAAAGCTGAGCAAGTAATTCAAACTTATCCTAATGCAGCTGGCTTTGTCGGTAATGCCCTATTTCCGTGCGCATCCACCATTTTCACCACTGCGGTGCATTTGGCTGGTGTGACGTACTTTTGGGACATTGCGACAAAGATTCCAGATGATCTTCCTTGGGGTGTTACTGCTAATCTCATTGCTCGCCGGCACAATGACAATATCTATTATGATTCTAGTTTCCCAAAGACTGGAGGTGGAGAAGACATTGATTTTTGTAGGAAGAAACGCGGATATTCTTTATCACTCGGAGGCGAAGGGTTCCGCGCTGCTCCAGAAGTGACTGCTACGCATCCATGGTGGTATGAAGGAAAACGTTCCTACTGGCGATTCTACATGTGGTCCGTTGGAGACGGCGCATTGGTGAAGCTTTACCCTGAATATTGTTATCGTGCGATAGTACCCAATAGTGCAGAGATGATCTTGTGGTGCACTTTGATGACTCTTGTCGCCCTGCATGTGCAGTTTCGTGTAGATTGGTGGCTCTTTGTCCTGCATCTCGCCAGCAAAGCTCTCGTTGCGGTGGTACTCGCAAACGTCTTGCATGATTGCTACCGGATCCTTTGGCGCAATAGGGAGCGTTATGTTGGACTCGATACTAGTATCAGTGGACTGCGATACTTTTTGGCTGTTGTCGAGAGTACTTTTATTAGGATGTTCAGTGAGATGGGACGGTTGAGAGGAATGCTTGCCAGGAAGGAAATTTCTTGCATTGGAAGGCGTTTCGATTGGTTCACTGAGAGATGGGGAGCCGGTCCACGAGAGGAAGAACTTGCCAATGGTCGTCAGCGTGCGGTGCTGGTTCTTTTCTTGTTTGGTATGATGTATGCAGTTTAGGGGAGATGCGTGTTTTCTGTACGTAGCAGATATCATTCTGAATAAGTGGCATAAACTGGTTCCTTAAGGGACCGTTTCAAGTACTTACACGAAATACGACACTTTGAGAATTGTTCTTCCCTGACCTCGATCTAGACCGTGGACGCACTCGAGATTCTTGTCAACGCACGTGGTCTTCTGCTCTGTGCTGCACTCGGGTTCAACACGTCAACTTCAACGTTCCAAAAACTAGTATCCAGGGCTGGAGCATGAGAGTCTAGACAAGACCGAGGGCGTTATCGGTGATGTGCCAAGTTTTGAATCTATGCATTGACAACGCAAGTCTAATTACTAGGAATCCCGTTATCATGATCTATGTGCAAAGGAAGTGCATCGATGCAATATGCAATCTGCCTCAATGTCGCAACCCTATCATAATTTAGTCCTCCACAACCCTCCTTTGTACACTGTGCTTCCCAACACGGCACTGCCTCGGGCCAAGTAACGATTCCCAAATTCAATGGATCCGTACCCCCCAAACCCTTGACTCCCTTGCCAAGTATCTCGTCCCCCAACGGTCTGCGATCAATCTCAAACATCAAGGCATTCTTCATCAACCGCCAGCTCTCATTGTCCAGCTGTGTAACGCCACATCTAGCGCAAAGATAGTCTGGCGTATTCCCTGCGCTAAATCGTACAGGGCTATTGAGGAGCATCCGGAATGTGTCTATCCTTCGCTTCCGAAGGTTTAGCAACGCTAAGAGGTCTCTCGATGTCAAGCATTCGAGACTTTTTTGTATAGAAGATGTCATTGGAGCTGAACCAACGTCCATTCCAGCTCCTTTTCCTTCATCCTTGCTCGGTTCCTCCTCCCGTAGCAAATCAAGTGTCAGTGTACGCTGAGCTGCCACGTCCCTCGCCTCGCTCCAACCAAAATGACATGCAAAAGCGTAGATCCTGACTGGCTCCGTCGCGAGGAGTGTTGGACTCGTTATACCCATGCGTATGAATGATATCGGTCCAGGAGCATCCCATATCTCGGCCAAGGATAGAACACGTTCTATGACGTCGCAGCAGGAAAGGTTTCCGCTGTTTGTTGCTTGCAGTTTGGCTTGGCTAGTTGGGGAGCCCCATGATGGGATAACGGGGCAGGGTTTGCCGGACAGGAGGAGAAGGAAGAGGGTTAGGATATAGGAAGTCTCGTGTGTTCGTATGGGTTCAGGTTCTGAAACTTCTTCGGAGTCTTCAGAATTCCTGTCGACTGAAGGACATTTCGGCTGAGGTAGAGAGAACATGGTGCGAAAGAATCCTGAAGCATGGCGTAGAGTATACGAGTGTATGCGATATAAAACATCGTCTGAGGAGGAGAGTACAATGTCGGCATAAGAAGAGTCGAAAAGTGGATGGTACTTTGGTTTTGTAGATTCTGAGTTTGGTGTCGGACTCGAGACGATAGACACCCTCTCGTCTTGGACGGAGACAGGTTTCGAATAGCTTTCTGAATGAGAGGATTGAGGAGCAGCCATGGTGAGCGCACTGTGTCGCTGAAGGTCACTGCAGATAAGTAGTGGTAGACAGACAGGTTAGCGCGTGTATAACATTTTTTGATACCCCAGGTCACACGTGAATGCGGCATGGTACGAGTTCGGGTTTAGTGGAAGGTGTATTGAAAGAAATGAACGTAAACGATCATAGATGTAAAGGTAAGACGATATGGGGTCGGCTCACGTCACTGCGCGTTGCCGTAATCCCAGCGGCCGCCAAAGTAGCTGAATGTTCATGTCTACATGAATGCTCATGGAAGTATGGAAGAATGAAATGGGACCCTTGGGCAAAGAGTGCAATCAATGTCTTGATGGTAATTCCAGTGTACAATTCTACATTAGTCCTACAGTATAAAATACAATTCCACAGTTTTCTCCATATACACACAAGGTTCCTCGTAGATTCCGGGACAGCTCCGACGTGAAGGGAGTTTCGATCAAGTATTCCACAATAGGAAGTGCCATCCATTTACTTCTTGCTCATGTCAAGGACAACACGACCTGCGATAGTACCTGCTTTCATCCCTTCATAAACGCTGTAAGGTTTGGGTGTCAGTGAAGGTTCCAGATCATTGACAGCAGGAAGTGCTCACTCCTTAAGGTCAGCTAAAGGCCTGCTAACAAAGTGTACCTTGACTTGGCCCCGTGCAGCAATGTCTATGGCTTCTCTTGCGTCCTGTCGATTTCCGACGTAGGAGCCTAGAATACTGATCCCTTTGAGGACAGTAAAGAAGATCGATGCCTCGAGTTTAGCTTGTCCTGGAAGACCAACAGCCATGAGGGTTCCTCCTGGACGTAAGTAATCCACGGCCTGAGTGTATCCGGAACTCTAAACAAGAAATGAGTCGTTATGAGTATGATCCTGGGCCGCAGGAAGAACACAATGCTCACTGCAGCAGAGGTTACAACGGCTGAATGTGCACCCTGTCCACCAGTCGCGTCTCGGATGTCTTGGACAATGTCTTTAGACTCTTTGAAATCGATCCACTTTTCTGCACCGAGTTTTAGACAAAGCTCCTTCTTTTCCGCGCCAGTATCAACTGCTATTACTCGGAGGCCACGAACGCGAGCGTATTGGATAGCTGTTGCATACTATTGAAGTCAAGTTGCAATATTAATGAAATCAACACGTACCAAGATGACTGGGGCACATCGTCAGTAAGATTCTACATTAATCAAAGTAAACGCACGTACCCAAGACCTCCACCAGCACCGGGAAGAACCATCCAATCCCCGGCTTCAGTTTGGCTATACTTGATGGCCCGGTAGACAGTAACTCCCTGAGAAGGACAGTGGTGAGTAAACATCCTGCAACCCCGGACATTGCAACGTACAGCACAAAGAATTGACGCTGCTTCGTCAGAAGGAAGCCCTTCCGGAATGGGCGTGACTGGAGGGAAATCATCATTCTTCTTCGATCAGATGGCTCGTGATTTTGTTTACTGACCATGATTGACGAAAGAAACAACGTATTCTTGGAAGGTCCCGTCTACGGTGAAGCCACTCAACTTGGCTTCAGAACAGCATCTGAGAAGAAGTCAGCGGTGGATGTACAGGATCAAAGGGAACGACTTGCTGTTCACGACCCTTGCGGCACTGTGCACGACGATCAGCATCAGAAAGTCAAGGAGAAAAGGCAGCGCACTTGTTCACATTGTAAGCAACTGTCTGCCAACCATTTAATCCCTACACGGTCTCCAACTTTGACTGGGGACTTGCTGGTGTGTTCACCAATCGCAACGATGATGCCGACACCTTCGTGTCCACCAATCAAAGGAAGTTTAGGTGCGAGCGGCCAGTCTCCTAACGCAGCATGCAAATCCGTATGGCAAGC
This sequence comes from Stygiomarasmius scandens, assembly GCA_037954225.1. Lineage (NCBI taxonomy): Eukaryota > Fungi > Basidiomycota > Agaricomycetes > Agaricales > Campanellaceae > Stygiomarasmius > Stygiomarasmius scandens. Next base: position 247,072 of record JBANRG010000054.1, read on the forward strand.
TCCAGAACACTCGAGTTTGACGAGGCATTCGCCGGGAGCTAAATCCTTGGGAGCTCTGACTGGATGGTCGTTTTTGATTTCGATAGAACCTCCAGTTTTGGCGACAACAGCAGCCTTCTGGGTTTCTGGAATCGTAAAGTTGGACATTTTAGGAAATGAGCAGGAATCGATGGGTTTCTGGATTTTCCATGGAGGGCTGAGCAAGAGTATTTATGCAAGTCGGATTTGGATTTCCGTGGTCGCGGGTAGTAATGAACAAATCTTTGACGTCTACATCGACGCGACGCGTCTAGTTCTCAGCAGTGGATCGGCCTGGATTCTGTCCAGCTGACTTGTTTTCAATCCTCATTTAGCATAGGTTTCCTATCAACGGCTTCAACAATGAACAGGTATATAGGTCTGGGGTTGACTAGCTCCGTCATAGGAGTTGTACCCTTGTACTGTACGTTATCACTCGTTCTAGATCAAGTCGAGAGCTTCTAAATTCCAGGTCATTGGACGCCCTCTAAAACTCCTTCAAGTATTTCCGCAGGAACCAACGAAAAGCTGGGTAACTGGGCCTATCAAGATGGGTGCAGTCCGGAACAAGAGTCTAGGTCGCGACCTCCAGCAAATCACAGGATGGGCCCTAGTAGAGTCGCCGGCCAAAGCTTGGTCAAAATTCGAACATGATAGTACATAGTATCTAGCTAGGAACCAGAGCTTCAAGATCAAATTCTCAGCTCCTCCATCTCACTCAAACTAAAGATTTTGTTCGATAAACTTGGCAAAGCTCACCAGGAGATCTGCAAAGGATAGATATCCAGATATTGAGCCGTTTATCCTATCCTATTCAACCTTGATTACGCTGATCCTCCTGTCGCTCAATGGAAAAGACGAAGAACAGCCTTCAAAAGAGAACATATGACTCATCCAAGGAGCCGGCGGTCGAATCCTATTGGTACAGACAAGAGATGCTTTTAACCTTTCAACACCTCAATGGCTCGAATTTCCAATATTGCTTCGAGAACGCATCGCAGCGTGGGTCAAGTTCTTGCCGCGGTTTGGTACAAGTTAAGCGCTGAGCAATGAGAGAACAAGTGATGCTGGACTTATATTGGCGAGAACAATAAACTTCAACTTCAAAATAAACTCGAGATTGTCGAGATTGGTATAGTACAAGACAGGAACTAGATACTAATTTGTTATCCATCTTCAAGCCGAATTCGAAAATTTGACAGAACGCCTGTCAGCCCAAGGGTTGGGACCGAAGAGGTCGGGATTGCAAGACGCGTCGGAGAAGGCGTTGTGCGTCGACGACTCTCTGGAAGTAGTCTTCTTAAAAACGTTGAGAGGATTCTTGTCATTCTTCAGTCTGTTCATAACTTCATCACGCTGCAAATTATTCAATAAGCAAGCGAGAAAGGATCAAGAGAAGAAAACTTACAATCTGTTGTTTAGTCTTGCTACCTTTAGGAGTTACATGGCTCCAATCGAAGATTTTGACGACAAGACTGTCTGGAGACGTTCCTTTAATGTGAACATTACCGACATTGGCATAGTCGCTATAATCCTTTTAAGAACTTGGAACCAAGTGAAAGGAAAAACAAAACTTACGAATGATAATAGTCCACGCCAGGTTTTTCAGATTGTTCCACCACGTCATCCGCAATCCCTTCTCTGACAGCCTGCATAAGATCCCTACACTGTTTCTGCGTCGTACTGCTAACTTTCTTGTCCTTGAAGTACGCTTTCCAAGTCTCCCACTCGTTGAGTTTGTCTCCAGGTATTTTTATCTGGAAGCCGACTAACGTGCCATCAGCTTGTTTCTCTTCATCGATCCCTTGTTCAGCCTTCTTCGCCCTCTTGCATTCTTCTAGACCTTCAGCAGCATTATTGTAAACCTTGCATACAGCCTCGTGGCTTTCGACCTTTTCTACAACGTCGAACACTTCTCCGGCAGCACCCTGGCCAAGAGATTCACCTAGGGTGTATTCCTTTTTTTTCAAAGTGACTTTGTCGCCTGAATTTGTCGAATTTCAGAACCAGAGAATACTTGTAAAGATGGATGTTACTCACCGCACTGCCTGGTGGCTCTAGAGAAGAGAGAGCGGGTCGTTTTTCTAGAACACGTTGCTCCCTTTGTCGAGCTCGCGGTAGCACTTGAACTAGTAGAGGTACCAGTACCACTGGATGAACTGGTAGCGGAACTGTGCGTCCCAGTACCAGTCGTGGTCGCACTAGAATGGCCAGTGGTGCTAGAATGCGTCCCAGAGGTGCTGGAAGCGGTCTTTGAGCTGGTCGAACGGGTACTGGTCCGAGCCACGAGGTTGACGTTTTGTTCGTCCTGATGGTAACGATCGTTAGGTCCGGCAGCAATGAATAAACAAACAACTTGCCATGGGTCGAGCAAATGCCCCTGACTGGAAAAGGACGACCGCGAGGCAACAAATGGCGGAGGAGACGCGCATGGTGAAGGGTTTAACGGATCGTGTGTCGATGAGCAGAGAAAAATCCAAGGGGCCTGCCCGAGGATGTCTAGGAAACTGGACGTCAACAGGAGAAAGAGGGAGATGTGCACTCTTACTCACGGTGTATGGAGTGAGACTTGAAAGCACCAGGCTCTGAAGACTTGAGACAGTTTGTCGGTGGCTTTTATACGCTCCCGTCCTAACTAATGCATCATCTGCCTGTATCTTGACTCGCAAATGGAGAAAATTGCAACAATTGTCGTCAATCGCTTCGTAGACCACCCTGTGTTGTCGGACACCAAGTTAGCATGTGCATGTTTTCAATCACTATTATTCGCATTGTTCATGGTGGAGGCCAGGACTAACCGGCTGGCAGTGTTGGCCACAGCAGATACATTGTAGAGGTTTGGCGCCCATGGCCATTGCGAATGAGTGTCCCAACAATGCTCTGTAATTGTTAAGGAAATTGAATGGGAAGGTGCTCGGAACCTGAGTCACCGTTTATGCTTGGGCGCGAGCATAGCATGGCTGGCAATAAACCTCGCGACAGAGCACCAGAGGAAAGCCAATCGAGTAAAATCTGAGGAGGTGTAAAGGTGAGCTCTGTCCCTCAGATGTCCTCTAAAATGTTGTCGGTTCGAGGCGCCATACTCACAAGTCCACTAGAAAAAAAGTGCAAAGCAAAAAGGTCATGTCTATGATCAAAAATATTACGTTCATTTGTAGTACATGTCGACAAATCTGAAAACCCACAAAATATCTTCCTGGGTTCCTTCATTTCGTCATGCTTGTATTCTTCGTGAAAACTGTAGACTTCGTGTCTTCGTGTCTTACGACGCATGAACAAGCAATTTGGATACATTGTTCCTAACTGTATTGTTAATATGATGTTGAAAAGCATTGTATGAGAAAAAATTGCCGACCTGTCAAGAGTTCATCAAAGGCTGAGAATAAGACGACGCATACAGACTGAGAGAATCAGCAACCTTGACGGAATACTACCTACCAAAAACACCGTGCGCAGAGTTCGAGTGCAGCAGAGCATCCACTGTTTGGGCTTCAAAGATCCACACCGCGCAAGTCTAATCATTTCCATTTCTTACCTCCGGTAGTGAAGATTTGGCGTCGTCGGAACTTCAGCTTATTCCTTAGCGTCGGGGCATAGCGGGACATACATAGAAGATTGGTAGTAATCACGCTTGATATCAAATTCGGACTGCACGTTATACTGGCGTATGAATACGGCATCAGATTTGGTAAGTTCGGATCAGAAGTTTCGTAAGTACCGAGTTCAAGTTTAACCCTCATTCGAACGAAGCTAAGCATGCTTTCTGGCCTAAATTACCCATTCCGTGTAATAGAATCCTCCTCGTTAGATGCACATCATCTACACTGGTGCCGTGCAGAACCCTGCGGCTCGAGAATTCGAACTCATCATGATTCATTGACATCGTGATCGTTGATCATGATGAATGCAACTATGTACTCAGTACTATGCTGTACGTGTCTGAAAGAGATGATCATATGATACGACCTTACTTCTACCACTCTCCACAGGTATCCACCAACATCCTCCCTAAAACCCTCTTGTTCAGCGTACTTGTTCAGACAAGCATTACTAGCCTGAGTATGCGTCTTTTGAACACAAAAACGTTCCAAGTTCAAGAGTTTCACGGCGACATTCCACCATACGCAATTCTCTCCCACACTTGGGAAAAAGAAGAAGTTACTTTTCGAGATATACAGCTTGACTTTGCGAGGATGAAACTTGGCTGGCTCAAAGTCATGGGTATTTGTAAATATGCCCTAAAGAACGCATTTGAATGGGTCTGGATTGACTCGTGCTGCATCAACAAAGAGAGTAGCGCAGAACTTTCCGAGGCTATCAATTCGATGTACCAGTACTATTTGGATGCCGATATTTGTTATGTCTACCTTTCTGATGTCCCAGACAGGGACGACTATACGGCTCCGGATTCCGCATTCAGGCAGAGCAAATGGTTTACGAGGGGCTGGACGCTGCAGGAATTGCTTGCGTCAACATATGCAGTGTTTCTCACGAAAGACTGGGTGGAAATGGGAACAAAGTGGAGTCTACGCGACGCCATATCCGCAATAACTACCATTCCCTGCAGCGTACTTGAAGATGGAGACACGAACAGGTACAGCATCGCTCAAAGAATGTCATGGGCTGCACGGAGACAGACAACGAGGCCAGAGGATCAGGCATACTGTCTGATGGGGATATTCGGCGTTGCTATGTCACCAATTTATGGCGAAGGGGGCGCAAAGGCTTTCATGAGGCTCCAGCAGGAGATAATCAAAATATCAGATGACCGCAGCATATTTGCCTGGACTGCATCTGATAGGGAAACGGAACCAAGGGGGCTATTAGCGAGGTCTCCCTACGAGTTTAGAGCCTCCGTAGATGTCCGCATGCTAGAATTCGGTATTCCGGCTGCCAAGTCATCTTTTTCATTCAATAATAATGGTCTTCATATTCATATACCTCTTATTTCCACCAACTTGCGTGAAGACGACTGCCCTGTGTTTCTCTCGTCTTTGCACTGTCGGTCTGAGAATGATGGTAAACATCTTTCCATCTATCTCAAGATGACATTCGGTGGGAGATATATTCGATGTCGTCCTTCAGAAATACTCCTAGGTTCTCTTTCCTCCTCTGGAGGAAACCTGCAGGAAGTGGTGGTGAAAGAAACTCGGCCTTGTCAGAGAACGACACCGCGACGGTATCATGAATTCGCTTCAGGTTTATCACCCGTTGAACGTGGCGGAGTGGCATACTGTGGGGATATACGGCATTGCGGCTGGATTGGTTTGAAGCCGGTCCATAATTTTTACTACAGAACACCCCGGGAAGGGTTGTCAATTTTAACCGTTGGTACCAACTTCACGGTCATTACCAACGCTACCAGCCCTAATATTGCCGAGGTCTTACAGAATGGGTCAGTTGTTTCACCATTAATTTCTGAATTGGATCAGTCAAATAGGCGTCCAGATCGGCACCAAACTCCCATAGAAAGTGGGATGATAAGCTTGGTCCTACAGATCACTGGCCGGAATAGAAGACTCGAAGTTCATTATCTTTCCCAAAAAGATAGCCCGAGCTTGATGAAGCAAGTCACTTTTCCAAAGTCCGGTTTCTTGATCTCGGGCTTGCCTTTGATGTCGGGACCCACCCTTGCGCCTATAGAGGTAAATGTCTACCCCTACAACAATTTTTTGTACCAGGGGCCCAAGCTAGACTTATCGGACAAAATTTATCTTTCAATCCCAGAAACAAATCAAGCCAGTTCTTTCCGTTTACTCAGCATTTCAGCACATTGGCTTCAAAGCTATGTTTTTATTGCGGTCGGATTTCATGACTCAAAACCGTGGACAGACGTTGTAGTATTTGACAATGACGAAAAACCTCCCAAAATTGAAGAAATCTGGAAATCTTATCTTGACTGTGGGTCGAGGGCACACACTCGCCTGGCATGTCAACAGACTTCTATAACGGAAGAGATGTGGTCACAGGCTGGGATGGGATATTGGCTAAGTATCGCAGCCGGAGAGAGGAGAGACTTAGACCTCGGCACTCATTTTCTTCGTCTCCAGTTTGAAGAAAATGAAATTAACTTGTGAACTACAGCTCACAGGCATTCTGGAACGTCCCAAGTCCAATGAGCATCACAATATTTCCACCTTTGTTTCCCAATGGACCCGTGTTGCTCATGGTACGAAGTGCTCTGGAAAAAGGATACTCTTTTCCCGTAAATTGTGTTCTCATAGGTTGATTCAGGAGGGTAGAAGAATAGCCATTACTTAACTTGAACCCGACGTCTCCACACCTAATGGTCCCCACGAGTATCTGCCCACGCCGACTCGTCGACACGTATAGTAGACTCTCGAACTCGTCAAATTAGACGAGAATGACTCTATTCCTTCGTATGCTGTTCCCTCACATAGATGGATTGAGGGAGAGAAAGCCGTTAGCACGGAATTCCTTCCAACCGTGGGGGAGACTAAGTCAAAATCGGGATACTGGAAGATAAAAGCGCCTGCAGACAAGCTCGCAGTGACAACATTCGTTATATTTGGGCTGATACTTGCTGTATCAAGACCATGACATGATGATGTCGCCGCGAATGTCACTTCCATGCACGCATTTCACCAGAATGCACGCGAGATGGACACCTCTCAACCCACTATGGTTTAAATTTTACAATTTATCTTCTTACAGCTAGCCATTAATACATTTGTCCGTACTCATACCCCATTATCTCGACGAGGTACAAGAACCAAGATGCAAAGCAGGTGGTTGGACTAGCGGCTGGCTGGCCGGTCCACTGTGTTCCGGTTCATTCTGCCGGCTTCCCTCAACGATACTACCGTGTCGTTTCTCGATAACCTATCATTGACCACATGTTTGACAGGCGAGGTTTTCACCAGCAATAGAAACAAGCATTGATCGATTATTAATCTTTTGAATCACTCGAGAAGCAGACTAAGTGGTCTTTCGGGGTTCCTGTGGGCCTGTGGCAAAAGAATGGAATTCGAAGTGATAAGTATCAACGCGCAGTCACTAGTCGTTATAAATGATCACTCAACCATGTTTCCTGTTTTCCCAGCCCAATTCAAAGGAGACTATTCAGGTTCTGTGTCGTTGCAGGACGGATGGCTTCCGAAACTCCACAAGCAGTGACCTAATATTGAAGCAGGGGCGTCATACGACACGAGTCCCCAATGCGAAAACCTGACTCAAATTACTTGGACCCGGTTGCAGAAAAGTCTCTAATGATTAATATCAGAACCATCTGAATTCAGCGGTAAATCAGCAGAAACTCAGGAATGGTAATCACCGCCCTATTGGCTTTTGCTGGAAGCCATTATATAAGGGACATTCGAAGGCACCTTAAAGGCAGACCCCAAGATGTCTTCTACAGATGCGCTGAAGCCGATTATCTTCTATGATTTTTCTTCCAAAAAGCCAGGTGCAGATGGCTTCAGTTCTAATACTTGGAAAGCGAGGTGCGTTTCGTTGCCTATGAATCACTGTATATGTTCGATCCAATGCCAAATTTTACAGGTATAGCTTGAATTACAAAGGAATCCCCTATAAGACTACCTGGGTCAAATTCCACGAGACAGAATCGACTCTCAAAGCTGCTGGAATCCCTCCAACCACAGTCAAGCCCGATGGAAGACCACATTATACTTTCCCTGCAATTGTCGATCCCAACACAGGGGCTATCGTTGCAGAATCTATGGAGATCGCCGAATATCTTGATAAAACGTATCCTGATACACCCACCGTCATACCACCCGGGACCAAAGCCCTCCAAAGCGCATTTATTGACGCATGTACTGCAAACATCTTTCCAATACTCCCATTCTGGTTATACGAGATATGCGAGAATATGATACACCCAGAAAGTCAAGAAGCTTATCGGGAAGCGAGGAAAGGTGACGTGCTGCGCGGTGTATCTATTGCAGATGCATATCCAAGAGGGGAACGTGCGAAAGAGGAATGGAGTAAAGTCGAGGCAGGGTTTGGAAAGATCGCAAAATGGATGAAAGAGGACGACAAGTTTGTGATGGGAGATGTAGTTTCGTTTGGCGATTTTGCGCTGGGGGGATTTCTGCAATTGGCTTTCAGGATTTGGGGAAAGGACAGTCAGGAGTGGAAGGATATTTCTAGTTGGGATGGGGGACGATGGGGAAGACTGCATGAGACCCTAGTACAGAAGTATGGAAATGTTGTTTGAAATCGGATTTGTACTAGCTCTTTGATCTGAGAATTAATATTAATGTATCTTTTGCGGGTAGATGTTAGCACTACAGCAGCAGTACCGCTCGACAAAAACTTGTCAACCGAGTCTTTGATAGTAGATTCAAGCGGCCAAGCGGGGTTTTTCGCGGTCTGAGTACTTGAAACCGGTCAACCGCCGGATCAACAAACCTGTTGTCCTTGTCCATGCATGGTCGTCTCGTAGCTCATCAACGTTAACCAACTCTGTCGTCTTGTTGTGCACCGAACCTTTTCCGAACGTGATTCTCTTTCTAATTTACCAACGACTGTCCAAGCATTGTTTGACGTTCATCCTGAGCTCAGCAAGAAATCACGAATAGCTCAGAAGCGTAAGCATACCATAGGTGGATCCTGCTGATAGACCGGCTGCATGTGGATCTCGTCCTTTATCAGGGTAGGTAATCCTACGTCTTCTTGGTCCATCTCGTTAAATATTGGACACAGGTCACCTTCCTTGTCTAAAAAAAGAGGTGCTCACCGATAATCCAATAAGGAAATACTAAGTTTTGAGTCACTTCTCAGGCTTAGTGACCTTTGAAATTTTGCGGACTTGTGGCAAAAGTAGAATTCAAAGTGACAAGTATCAACGCGCAGTCGACAATCGCTATGAATGATCACTCAGCCATGTTCTGTTTTTCCCAGCTCAATTCAAAGGAAATTATCCCGGTCCTGTTTCGAGTCACTGCAGGACGGATGACTTCCGAAACCCCACCAGCAGTGACCTAATATTGAAGCGGGGCGTAATACGACATGAGTCTCCAATGCGAAAACCTGACTCAAATTACTTGAACTCTGTTGCAGAAAGTCTGTAATGATCAGTATCAACCATCCGAATTCAGCGCTAAATCTTCATACAACAGTCAGCAGAAACTCCGGAATGGTAAGCGCCGCTTTGTCGACTCTTTCTGAAAGCTATAATATCCCATTAAAAGACACCGTGAAGGTAGAAGAACCCCAAGATGTCTTCCACAGACACGTTGAAGCCGATTATCTTCTATGATTTTCCTTCCAAACAGCCAGGTGCAGATGGCTTCAGTCCTAATACTTGGAAGGCAAGGTGCGTTTCGTTGCCCATGAATCACCGTATACGTTCGATTCAATGCCAAATTCTAAAGATACAGCTTGAACTATAAAGGACTTCCCTATAAAACTATCTGGGTCAAATACCGCGATACAGAATCGACTCTCAAAGCTGCTGGAATCCCTCCAACCACAGTCAAACCCAATGGAAGACCTCATTACACTCTCCCAGCAATTATTGACCCAAATACGGGGGCTATCGTTGCAGAGTCTTTGGAGATCGCCGAGTATCTTGATAAAGTGTATCCTGATACACCTACCATCATACCGGCCGGGACCAAGGCACTCCAAAGTGCATTTACTGATGCTTATATCGCAAATATCCTTCCTATTATCCCATTCATATTATACGGGATATGCGAGAATTTGATAGACTCAGAGAGCCAAGAGACATATCGGGAAGCGAGGAAAAATGATATGCTAGGTGGTGTGTCTATTGCAGATGCATATCCAAGAGGGGAACACGCGAAAGAGGAATGGAGTAAAGTTGAGGCAGGGTTTGGAAAGATCGCAAAATGGATGAAAGAGGACGATAAGTTTGTGATGGGAGATGCGATTTCATTTGCTGATTTTGTGCTCGGGGGACTTCTGCAATTAACTTTCAATATTTGGGGAAAGGACAGTCAGGAGTGGAAGGATATTTCTCGTTGGAATGGAGGACGATGGGGAAGATTCCATGAGAACCTACAGAAGTATGCAAACGTTGTTTGAAGTCGGATTTGTACTTGCTCTTTGGTCTGAGAACTAATATTAGTGTATCTTTTGCGGATAGATGTCAGTACCGCTCGAGCCTTCAAGAGCCCGGGCTGGCTTTTTGGTGGTCTGAGTATTTGGTGTGATCATGGTACCCTGTCGAGAATTCAGCACAGACAGACAAAGGAGTTCTTTACTGTTTTTCTTTTCAATAATGTACCGACTGCGCGCGATTGGTCACACGAGTTAGGATGCCAAAAGGAGTGCAACTTGTTGAAGGCGACCGTTGAGGTGTCAGCTGCTAGAACGCGTGCCAGCTAAACAGAGCCAGAATTCACTACTTGGACAGTCACTGGTAGATTCGAAAGGGAATGATCATGGTCGGAAGAGATTCGGCGCGCAAAAAGACGACAGTGTAGTAGTGAATGTAAGGTTGCATTGGCGATTAGTCAGTCCGGAGTCCGGATCCCGGCTCCCAAAAATCTCCAGGAAAACATTAGTCTCCCCTAGGCAGACTCTGTAGCTCGTGGACTCGCTTACAATGAGAGGAAAACATCTGTCAAGTCCGACCGTCTTGCGTCCACTTCTAACTCTCTGCTCTTCCGGTGGTAAAGGTCAATGCGCACCAGCCCCAATGAACTATACCCTCACTACTTAGCGTTTAGCGCCTGTTTTTTTTTGACAAGTGTTCCGTAAAACCCACCAACTTCGACGAACCCGGGTGCACAAGCTTCGATTTCTATCTGAAACTCAAACAGGATCAAAAGCGAATCTTGTGGCAAAAGAGTAGAATACGATGCGATAAGTATCAATGCTCAGTCATATCCAATCGTTATTAATGTTCCCTGTTTTCTCAGTCCGATCCAAAGGAGATTATCTGGGTCCTGTGTCGATTGGTTGCAGGACCCGGGATGGCTTCCGACAGTAGTGACCTAATATTGACGCAGGGGACATGACCCTCCATGTAAAAACCTGACTCACGGTTGTACACTGACGGCCCAAAAAACTTTTCACCGCCAAAAAGGGCTCGGATCTTTTACTCTATATGGTAGGGGGGGTTGGCCGTCAGTGTAGGAAGTCTGATTAATATCCGAATTCAGTGGTAAATCTTCGTAATACGACGCACAGGAGTGGTAAGCACCCTTCTTTGAAAGTTATAAAATGAGGGCCATTTGAAGGCACTTTAGAGGCAGAGCCCAAGATGTCTTCTACCAATGCATTGAAGCCAATTATCTTCTATGATTTTCCTTCCAAAAAGCCGGGCGCAGATGGCTTCAGTTCCAATACTTGGAAAACTAGGTGCGTTTCGTTGCCTGTAAAGCATTGTGCACGTTCGATTCAGTGCCAAATTCTACAAGTATAGCTTAAATTATAAAGGACTTCCCTATAAAACTATCTGGGTCAAATACCACGACACAGAATCGATTCTCAAAGCCGCTGGAGTCCCTCCAACCACAGTCAAGCCCGACGGAAGACCGCATTACACTGTCCCAGCAATTGTCGATCCCAACACAGGGGCTATAGTTGCAGAATCTATGGAAATTGCTGAGTATCTTGATAAAACGTATCCTGATACACCTACTGTCATACCAACCGGGACCAAGGCACTCCAGAATGCATTTATTAGCGCATATAGGGCAAATATTTCTCCAGTACTCCCATTCTTGTTATACGAGATATGCGAGAATCTGATACACCCAGAAAGCCAAGAGGGTTATCGGGAAGCGAGGAAAGGTGACGTACTCCGCGGTGTATCTATTGCAGATGCATATCCAAGAGGGGAACGTGCGAAAGAAGGAATGGAGTAAAGTCGAGGCGGGCTTTGGAAAGGTCACAAAATGGATGAAAGAGGACGATAAGTTTGTGATGGGAGATGCGATTTCGTTTGCTGATTTTGCAATCGGGGGATTTCTGCAATTGGCTTTCAGGATTTGGGGAAAGGATAGCCAGGAGTGGAAAGATATATCCCGTTGGGATGGAGGACGATGGGGAAGGCTGCATGAGAACCTACAGAAGTATGCAAATGTTGTTTGAAGTCAGATCTGTACTTGCTCTGAGGATCAATATTAATATATCTTTTGCGGATAGATTTCGGTACCACAGCAGCACCGCTCAACATAAACTTCTTGCTAATTGAGTCTCTGATAGTAAATCCATGAGCCCGAGCTGGCTTTTTCGCGATCTAAGTACTTCGTGAAACCGATGTCGAGAGTCTCGTTTTACAGTGTTTTTCAGCAGTTCGCCGTACTGATAATTAGTACGAGTTAGGATGCCAGAAAGAGTGCAAGGCGACTGAGGAAGTGTCGGAAATGATGCATGCTGTGTCTTCATTGCGTCGGCTGCTAAACAGAGTCGGGATTCGCAACTTGGACTGAGTCATTGGTAAATTCGAAAGGGAATAGTCACAGTTGAAAGGGATTCAGCGCGCAACGAGACGATAGTTTTGGTCAACGTGAGCTACGAGATGACCGAGGGGCAGCAGATTGTTGCACGAGCCATAGATTGCCATAGATTCGCTACGTGAACCGGGTTGGTCGGTCCGGAATCCGGATCCTGCTTTTTTTCACCTTCCACAATCTGGCCAGCGTCTTACCAGCGTCCAAAAATCTCTAGGCAGGTTCGCGAACATCAAGCTTTTTCTGTCAAGTCCGAGTGTCTTACGTTCGCTTCTAACTCTCTGCTCTTTCGGTGGTAAACGTCAATACATAACCAGGAATGAACTCTATACTGTCACGAAACTATTGCTACTTAGCGCTGATGGACTGGCTGTATATAAACTTCGTCCATAGTTCAAGGTAGAAGATAGGAAGTCTAGGTGCGCGTCCTCGTCCGTTGTGTAGCTTCCGTCTTACAAACATTGGTCACAGTCCTCCGGATGAATCCATGGCCAGTTGTGAGAATGCCCAGCCCTCCATTGTCTGGTATTCCGGGCAGCTCCTCTTGGAACAGATACTCCTTCATCTTACCCTCCGAAGACGTCACCACATTTCCCTATTCCTCCATCTCCAACGAAGAATTGCAGCTTCTCTTCACCCTTGACACCGTTCATCCATACCTCTCTCATCGGATTGTTCATTCTCGAGGGAAAAACGATAGTACGAAGAACCCACTATCCCCCAATCTCATAGAACCCATTCACGTATGTCCTCGACGACTTATCGATACCCGTACTCTTCAGCTCGTCGAATTTGAAGACCCAGATACTATTATCCCTCCATATGCCATCTTATCCCACAGATGGTTTCCGAGTGAAGAAGTCGTCTACGACGAGTTTCTGCATCCTCGAGAGGATACGAAATCAAAATCTGGATACCTAAAAATTGAAGCTTCCGCGCGCGAAGCACGCCAAGACGGTATATCATACATCTGGATCGACACCTGTTGTATCAAACAGGGAGACCATGCCGACGTCGCGGCCAACATCACCTCCATGTTTGCGTTTTACCAAAACGCCGAGGTCTGCTATGCGTACCTCGTAGACGTTGGTGTATTCGATATGTTCTCTCCAGAGTCGCAGCCTTTCTTGCACCTGGAAAGCGAATGGTTCACACGAGGATGGACGCTTCAAGAACTCGTTGCTCCTCGTACTGTCATCTTTTTCAATAGACATTGGCACCGAATCGGTGATAAAAACTCGGACGCACTACTGCGACATGCTATTCATCAGAGAACTACTATACCACCTTCTATTCTCTCCGGCGTCCAGTCACTTCAAGAAATCAATGTACTTACGCGAATGACCTGGTCCACGGGACGAGAAACGACCAAGCCTCAAGATCGCGCGTATTGTGTGCAGGGGCTTTTAGGTATCAACGATATTGAGCCAGATTATAACGAAAAGCCTTGGAGATCATTTAATCGGCTAGGGAAGGCGCTGGCCCAGGCGAATCCCCAGTTTTTGAAAGAGTTGGGGATTGGTGATGGTGATGAGGTGTTTGGGGATATGGATTCTTTTATTTTTTATCAGCAGTTGAGAACGAGGTTGGATGATGAGAAGCTCAGGATGCTTGGGTTTGTCCGGGGTCAAAGTTACTCGCGCGGGTCGGGGAATGACTGATCGTATTGTTGGCAGACTTTTGAGGATTACGGGGCAAGAGGGCAACATGACATTGGCACGTTGGGATGTATGAAGGTCAAGACCCTCTCTATACCTTTCTGAAATTACCCAAGGTCCAACTTTATCTGATTGCACGTAATAAGGCCTAAACCCCTTGCGTGCAAGGCGTTGGGCGTTGGTTGATCAATCACTTGTATATAAGCAATCAATTGGTAATATGAGGTGCACCTTCGACGCATGTTTCCAGCGTGTCTTGTCTTGTTCTTGTCGCCCATTTGCTCTACTCTCGTTTTTCTGCTCCTCGTGATCATGAACTCTCTCAATAACAATGAAAGTGATGTAAATATTGTTTATAACGGCCATCACGTGCACGTCCATAATGTGAGGACTTTGCACTGCAGTGGGCAAACGGTATTTGCCAGCTATTTTTAGACAGAAGGAAATTTCACGCGGTTTTTGATTAGGTACAGAGCCAAACCGGGAAGCGAAACGAATATAAATTTACCAAAATCAGAATGTCTTTCCCATGGCCAGTATTTTTCGAAAAATAAAAAATTGTTCAGAGGGGCCCAAAACAAGCTGAAGGCCCACTCTTTGAGATGCTTAGAGGGGGGTTTACAAGGTCTCTGAGTTGACCTGACTCATTGAAATTTGACCCAGAGGTCAACAATCTTGGGTGTTTTGCTTCTATGGCTAAATCATATTTTTCCCACGGAAAATATTTCTTTTATTTCACTGTCATCTACAGCTCAAATCACACAAAACTTTTTTTAAACTTGAAGAGCAAATGGTATAGTTCACGAAGAAAAAAAGATTTCTGTAAATTGATGCATATTTCATGTGGGAAAATGTGAAATCGCTTAAGCGTTTCGTTTCCTGGTTTGGCTCTGTATTTGTTCCACCAAATATTATAGCTATTATTTTTGAATGGCAAAACTGCAAATCCTAGGAAGAAACTTCTTTTTTTGTTGACCTTTCTCGTGTGAAATTCTCGTGATTTAAGTCCTCCAAAAATGGCCACCATATACTGTTCGGCCACCGCAGTGTTGGTTAGCTGCCCCAATTGGTCAACATCCTAGCGGCAATCGCCCTGGTTGTACAGCATTCTGCTTACTGCATGCCATTTAAAGCTGTCATCCTTTTCTAACCCGCTTGGTTCTTGCCGCCAGTCCAGTTCGCCTCTCCCAAGGTTCAGATGAATCTTGTCTCCAGGTGCATAAGCTTTGTTTTTCTATCACCTATTTCTGAAACTGAAACAGGATCAAATGCAAATCTTCCGGCGTACTACTTTCGGAGCCCTCTTATCCTTCATATGATCCCAAACATTCTAAACATCCTCCTGCCCCGGGACTCTCAATGTCCTCCAACATACCCTCACATTATATACGACATTTATCCATTCCCAAACGCTTTAAGAAAAACCAGCTTTTCTCCAGGTTCCTTGATTCATATGTCTCCCACAGACAGATACAGGGGAAAGGTACAAAGAAAAAATCTGCCGTAAATCCAACATCTCCTGCTCTCATGGCACCAATAGACATCTGTCCACGTCATTTCATCGACACACACTCTCTTGAGTTCATTGAATTTTTAAGGAATGACTTCATCCCTCCATATGCCATTCTGTCTCATAGATGGATTGAAGGGGAAGAAGTTATTCACGAGGAATTCCTAGAAATGAGAAAGAGAATGTCTACATGGGAAGAGGTGACATCCAAGCTGGGATACCAGAAGATAGAGTCCGCCTGCCGACAAGCCCGCCAGGATGGTATCGAATATATCTGGGTCGATACATGTTGTGTCATGCAGGGCAACCACGTTGATGTGAATACGAATATTACCTCAATGTATGCGTACTATCAGAACGCCCAGGTTTGCTACGCATATCTCGTTGACGTGCATCATGAATGGACTGGGCTTACCGAATGGTTTTACCGTGGATGGACTCTACAAGAGCTCCTCGCACCTCGCACCGTGATCTTCTTCAATAAATACTGGGAGCGTATCGGGGACAAGCATAAATTACAAAAAGATCTATCTCAAAAAACCAACATTCCTTTGGCAGTCCTCGCGGGTGAACAGTCAGTCCAAGATGTCGACGTGCTAACTCGACTAACTTGGATTAGGCAGAGAACAACGGCTAGGGAACAGGATCGAGCATATTGTCTACAAGGTCTCTTAGGAGTTTCGGTCAAACCATATCATGAAACCTCCTTCATTTCATTCAATCGATTGGGGAGAGCATTACTTGAAGCTCATCCTGAGCTCAAAGAAAAATTGGCAACCAGAGATAAATTGTTTCGCTCTCATAGGTGGATACTGAAGGAAAGGGAGAAGGAAATTTCCATTCCCAATCCAATATCTCCTGTCCTTATGGTACCTGTGGACATTTGTCCACGTCGACTCATTGATACAGGTTCCCTCGAACTCGTTGAATTCAGCGAGAATACTGTTGTGCCTCCATATGCCATCCTTTCCCATAGATGGATTTCAGATCAGGAAGTTGTTTACACAGAGTATCTCAAACCTGATTCAGAAACATTTTTGAAGTCAGGGTACTGGAAAATAGAAAGTGCATGTCGTCGAGTCTGGCGAGATGGTATTCAATATATTTGGGTTGATACTTGCTGTATCAAACAAGGGAATCATGCTGATGTGAAGACAAATATCACCTCGATGTACGCATACTATCAGAACGCGGAGGTATGCTATGTATATCTCGCTGACGTGCCTGAAAAACACTTTGGAGACAGCCAGTGGTTCCGCCGTGGATGGACTCTGCAAGAACTACTTGCTCCACGGACTGTGATTTTTTTCAACAAAAATTGGCGGCGCATCGGGGATAAACAGGAGTTGCGAGACGAAGTATCTCGACAAACCACGATTCCTCGAGCTGTTCTATCGACGGAACAGTCCATCCAAGACATTGATGTACTGACTCGAATGTCTTGGACCATATGGCGAAAAACAACCAGATCTCAAGATGGAGCATATTGTCTTCAAGGACTCCTAGGAGTTTCTGTTGAACCAAATTACGAAGAATCATGGTACAGTTCTTTCAACCGGTTGGGAAAGGCATTATTCGATGCACAACCTGAGCTCAAGGAAAGGCTGGGGATTAACGATGATTTGTTTCGTGATCTCAATTCGACCTCCTTCTATGACGTTATTTTTCGAGCATTCTGGAGGACTCTGATATAGATTGGCAGTGAGTCACGGTTACTACGCAGTATACTCATGATTTTCACTCAGGCGTTGTTCAAGGTCCCGCTCCACGGAATTCGGTCATTGCTTAGCATGTTCATCAGTTGATCAGGCAGGAAGAGGAGTCTATTAACCGGACACGGGAATCTAGGAATGGCCAGACTGAATTTTGAAATCAGAACTGTGTTAAGTTCGGGCGATAACGTTGTTGAAGAAGTCTACTTTGTATACGTGGTTTTTATGACTTGTTCTTGAGAGATTAGTATGGTGAAGCTTCTGATTCGGAACGGTATTTATTCTGTCGTAGTTATGTCTATCTTAGTACTCTATGATGCAGCACATTTTCCGAGATTCTTACTTGCCCGGGCCAAGTTACTTGAATGGTTTTAATCGAGAGCTTTTTGCAAGCCTATGCTGTCGGCAGATCAGATGCACGGATGATGTGCATGCGAGGTCGATAGAAACTGCGTAAGTCGAAGGAGACGTTGCAGGTTGTTAGTGGAGCATCCGGGCTCTCCCTTGATAACTCCGAGAGGGAAAGGCAAGATATATCTCTTCGGATGAAGGTTCGTGCAAAGGATACGTAGGTAATTTGCGAAGAACGAGGTTGTAACTCGGTCCGAATGCTGGCATTTAGAACCCACACTGTATCGGCCTTTATCCTCTGCTCTGCCGCCGGTAGTCTACTCTTCGACGAAATTTATACCGTCGCTACCCTATTATGGTTTTGGCGCTGATAGATCAGCTACATATGAATCTCGACCTTACCCGGGCAAGAAATACCGCTAAATGTGTCGTCTTGCGTGTCATCATGTCCCTTCCACCCAATAGACATTGATCATAAGCCACTTCCTCGTCTATAGAAAGAGGTGTTCGCCAGCAACCGAATAAGAAAAAGCACTTACTTTGTTGAACCGCTAGGCCAAGTGACCCTTGAAAGTTTTGCGAGCTTGTGACAAAAGAGTATATTTCGACGTGATAAGTATCACTGCTCAGTCACCCAATCGCTATGAAAATTCCCTGTTTTCCCAGCCCGATTCAAAGGAAATTATCTGGGTGCTGTGTATGTGTTGCAGGACGGATGGCTTCCGACGGTAGTGACCTAATATTGACGCAGGGGTATTATACGACACGGGTCCCCGATGTGAAAACCTGACTCACTTGGTCCCGGTTGTAGAAAGTCTGTAATGATTAATATCAGAATTCATCCAAATTCAGTGGTAAGTCTTTGTACTACAACCAGCAGAACCTCAGGAATGGTAAACACCGCTTCTCTGAAAGTTATATAAGGGCCATTCAAAGACGCCCTAAAGGTAGACCCCAAGATGTCTTCTACAGATGCATTGAAACCGATTACCTTCTATGATTTTCCTTCCAAAAAGCCGGGCGCAGATGGCTTCAGTTCTAATACTTGGAAAGCGAGGTGCGTTTCGTTGCCTATAAATCATTGTGCACGTTCAACTCAGTGCCAAATTCTACAGGTATAGCCTGAATTATAAAGGACTTCTCTATAAAACTGTCTGGGTCAAATACCACGACACAGAATCGACTCTCAAGTCCGCCGGAATCCCTCCGACCACAGTCAAGCCCGACGGAAGACCGCATTACACTCTACCAGCAATTATTGATCCCAACACAGGAGCTATCGTTGCAGAATCTTTGGAGATCGCCGAGTATCTTGATAAAACGTACCCCGATACACCTACCGTCATACCAGCCGGGACCAAGGCACTCCAAAGCGCATTTCTCAACGCCCTTATGGTAAATATCTTTCCAATCGTTCCATTCTTATTATATGAGGCATGCGAGAACATGATACACCCAGAAAGCCAAGAGACTTACCGGGAAGCGAGGAAAAATGATGTGCTGGGTGGTGTGTCTATTGCAGATGCATATCCAAGAGGGGAACGTGCGAAAGAGGAATGGATTAAAGTCGAGGCAGGCTTCGGAAAGATCGCAAAGTGGATGAAAGAGGACGACAAGTTTGTGATGGGAAATGTAATCTCGTTTGCGGATTTTGCACTTGGGGGACTTTTGCAGTTGGCTTTTAAGATTTGGGGAAAGGATAGCCAGGAGTGGAAGGATATATCCCGTTGGGATGGAGGACGTTGGGGAAAGCTGCATGAGAACCTACAGAAGTATGGAAATGTTGTTTGAAGTCGGATCTGTATTTGCAACTTTAGTGTGAGGATTGATATTGATGTATCCTTTGTGGACAGAGGTCAGTATGCTGTCAAATATTTCAAGTTTGTTCTTGACGGAGTCGGTGTGATGGTAAAACCTTGTGAGAATCCAGCGTAGAGCTGGACAAGAGAATTTCGTGTTGTCATTGTTCAATAATTCGTCAAATCGATATTTGTGCAAATCACTAGAGTGATGCATACTGTGTCTTTGTCGCGTCGGTCCCTAGGATGCGTGGTTATGCAGAGGAATGAAAAGTCATCAAATCGTGTGAGTGAACCGGCGGTTTGGTCGGTCCGGAATCCGAATTCCGCCTTTTTCCGAAGCGTTTTCGAGTCCGAGCGTCTTGCGTTGGCGCTTCGATTCTTCATCATCAATACATAACCAGCCTCTGATGAGCTCTATAAATACTGTCGCTGCAATGCTACTCAGCGCTGATATATGATGCATGATGGACTAGCTGCTTCACCCATAGTTCGAATTCGAGGTAGAACACAGGGAGTCCAAGTGCGTTTCTATGCCGCCCGCTGCGTAACCTCTGTCTTACAAACACTGCATAGTGTCTTCCTCATACATACCCAGATGAATCCGAATTTTAGGATGCCCAGCCTTCCTTTCCGAATTCCTCAAAGTTACGCACCCGCCGTTCTTGGTGGAGGATATCACTGTCTTTCCCTACTAACGAGGAACTAAGGTTTCTCTTCACCTTCGGCACCATTAATCCATACCTCTCTCGTCTTCTCGAGGGCAAGTCAGTGGTGTGGTCGCTACGAAGAACTCGCTATCCCCCGATCTCATTAACATATGTCCCCGACGACTCATCGGCACGAGGACTCTTCGGCTTGGATTCTGTGAATCAGAGGATATCACTATTATTATATATGCCTATCCCACAAATGGTTCCCAAGTGAAAAAGTCGTTCTTTAGCCTACTATGATGGTATTTCCCTACATCTGGATCGACACCTGTTGCGTCAGGCAAGGAAAACATGCCGACGTTGCAGCTAATATAACCTGTGTTTCACCAAAACGCCGGGATGTGCTATGTACCTCACGGACATTGACATATTCGATAGGACCGTGTTCCCGCGTATTTCCTCTCCCCAAGTATTCCTGAAAAGCGAATGGTTCACACCTGCATGGACGCTTCAAAAACTCGTCGCTCCCGCACCGTTTTATTCACCACTATACCACATTCTGTCCTCTCCGGCATGCAATCTCTTCAAGAGATCGACGTTCTTACTTGAATGGCTTGGTCCACAAGTCGGGAAACCACTAAGGCTCAGGATCGGGCGTATTGTCTTGAGGGACTTTTGGAGATCAATGACATTGTGCCGGATTACGACGAAAACCTTTGGTCGTCTATCAATCGACTAGGCAAAGCATTGGTCCAAGCGAATCCAGAGGTTTTAAAAGTGTTGGGATTTGGAGACGATGACGAGGTGTTTGGAAGCATGGATTCTTTTGCGTTTTATTAGCGGCTGAAAGCGAGGTTGGAAGATAGGCAGCTCAGGGTGCTTGGATTTGTCCGAGGTCGAACTTAGGCCGGGGATTGTGTTTAGACGCAGGTGATCCGGTCTATGGATCGAGAATAAACCGAGCGTCAATGTTAAGCATATTTTCTGCAAGCACCTTTGGGTGAGCCGGGTGACACAAGGCGTTAGCGAGGTAAGAAGAAGTTCTACTTCTCATTCAGAGAATCTATCATCCACAGTATGGTCAGGTGAAAGAGTCGCGTGGATCGAAGTTTCCTTCCTTCGTGTAGATTCCGGTCTATATATTCTCATCAGCTTGGATCGACATCGACTTCTCTTGGACACGAACAGCATCTCTCTGGATAGCTCTCCCCGAATTCGCATGGGTCTAATTTCAGGTACACATTTTCGGTCTATTCTCGTGTTCTCCGCTTAGATTAGGTGCAGAAAAACCAGAAGCTGGTTTGAACGCATCCGAGTCTTCCCTATGATGCCATCTCGTCATTTCAGCTCCATTTTCGAGATAGAGGATTCGTTCGGTTTCTCAGCATCGTTTCCACGTGACGACATTTTTCCTTGTTCTTCCCTCTCCGATGAAGAACTAGATTCTTTCAACGATCGTTCATACTACCCTTCCCATCGTTTGCTTCTCGAAAATGATATGGAAACAAGAGTTGTCGTAAATCCAACGTCCCCCCATCTGCTGCAGCCATTAGACGTCTGCCCTCATCGATTCATCGACACGCATAATCTCAGACTCGTCGAATTCCGCGAAAATTCCATCATCCCTCCCTATGCCATCTTATCTCACAGGTGGATCCGAGGGAAAGAGATCGACTGCGGCGAGCTCTTCTACTTTCCGGGGAAGACCAAACTAAAGTCGGGTTACCTGAAAATAATGGCTGCTTGTCAACAAGCTCGCCGGGATGGTCTTCGCTTTATCTGGGTCGATACGTGTTGCATAGAGCAGATGAACCACGTCGACTTGAGAACAAATATAACTTCGATGTACGCATATTACCAGAATTCACAGGTTTGCTATGCGTATCTGTCGGATGTCCGCGCAAGGTCAGAACTACTTCAGTCAGGGAGTGACTGGCTCAGGCGCGGATGGACGCTGCAAGAGCTCCTTGCACCTCGGACAGTCGTTTTCTTTGACAAAAATTGGGGGCGTATTGGAGACAAGAACGAGTTACGAGAGGTACTATATTTGAGGACCTCCATTCCGCCCATGATCCTTTCAAGTCAACAGTCTATTGAGGACATGGATGTACTTACCCGGATGTCCTGGGTCTCAGGCAGGCTCACAACCAGACCACAAGATTTAGCCTATTGTCTCCAAGGTCTCTTAGGTGTTTCACCAGTTGAACCAAACTATGAAGAAGGTTCCTCTGCTTCATTTAATAGATTAGGGAAGGCACTGTTCGATGTTCATACCGAGTTCGAGAAAATGCTGGGAATCACAGATAACTTGTTTCGCTCTAATAGGTGGATCTGGACGGAAAATGGAAAGGAAACACCTATCAAAAACCCAATGTCCCCTGCTCTCATAGCACGTGTAGACATTTGCCCACGTCGTCTTATTGATACATGCTCTATCAGGCTTGTCGTATTCAGCGGGAATGCCACTATCCCTCGATACGCTATCCTCTCTCATAGATGGAATGAAGAAGTCCTTTACAAAGAATTTCTCCGGCCCCGTGAAGGAACGTTTTTGAAGGCTGGTTATCAGAAAATAGTGGATGCTTGTCAACAAGCTCGTAATGACGGAATCCGCTATCTATGGATTGATACCTGTTGCATTCAACAGGGAAATCATGCCGACGTCAGAAAAAACATCACCTCGATGTATGCGTATTATCAAAATGCAGAGGTTTGCTATGTATACCTCGCTGACGTGCCTTGGCCCCAGCAATGGTTTGGCCTCAGTCAATGGTTCAAGCGTGGATGGACCTTACAAGAGCTACTCGCCCCTCGAACTGTGATCTTTTTCAATCAGAACTGGAAGCGTATAAGCGATAAGGAAGGACTATGCGATGATATTCATCGTAGGACTACCATTCCTTCCTCTGTCCTTTCGGGCAAACAGTCAATTCGTGATGTCGACGTGCTAACTCGAATTTCCTGGGCTATGCAGAGGACCACCACCAAATTACAGGACAGTGCTTATTGTGTTCAGGGACTCTTGGGTCTCTCGGTCGAGCCAGACTACACCGAATACTGGATAACTTCGTTCAACCGACTAGGGAGGACATTATTTGAAGTTTATCCTGAGCTCAAAGGCGAGCTCGGAATAACAGATGACTTGTTCTATGATCCTAATAATCGCATTTTCTATGACTTGCTCCACAGCAAGTTCAGAAAAGCCGTCAATGAAAACTGGTATACTCGTTAAGGATCTCAGATGGTCGGAATAGATTTTCACCGGCGTTTTTTCTTGTGGAGAATCAGCATGTCAATCAATCAAGTCGAGGCAGGACATATTATATGCGCAAAGAGGCAGTGAAATATAGACAAACTTAGCTCTTGCCAAGCTCTTGCCTCAGGAGTCGGGTGTCGCATTTGAGTGATTCAAGTTAATCCAAATACCTGTGCAACGACTTTTGATATAAAAGTTCAGCAAAGCAACTAGAGACTTTATGCAACCCTCCCTTCCCTGTCTATTCCTTTCATCTACAATACGATGACCATTTCTTCTTCTAAACTTTTCGCCGTTGATGTCATTACTCCATATGCTTCCCATAAGCGCACAGGTAGAATTAGAGCTACCCAGAGCCCAGTATCTTGTGACCATCTTATGGCATCTACAAACGTCCGTCCACGCTGTCTCATCGATGTATACACTACCAAACTTATCGAATTCACCAAGAACGACACTATACCTCCCTATGCCGTTCTTTCCCATAGGTGGAAACTAGGAGAAGAAGTCATGTATGAAGAGCTCCTGTATCCTCGGGACGAGACCAAGGCAAAATTGGGATATCGCAAAATTATGGCTGCATGTCAAAAAGCTCGTGACGGCGGTGTTCACTACATTTGGGTCGATACTTGCTGCATAAAACAGGGTGATGATGCTGACATTAAGGCGAACATTACTTCAATGTATGCGTATTATCAGAATGCGGCAGTCTGTTACGCCTACCTTGCTGATCTACCCCAAGCCAGAAAATCACTCGACTCCAGTGAGTGGTTTACCCGTGGATGGACTCTACAGGAACTTCTCGCACCTCCCACTGTGATTTTCTTCGACAAAAACTGGAGCCGAATTGGGAGCAGGCATGAACTGCGATATGTCATTTATATCGCCACCACTATTCCCGTGAATGTTCTTTCTAGCGAAAAGCCTGTACGGGATGTTAGTGTAGTAGACCGGATGACTTGGGCTTTGGGGAGGGAAACGACAAAGCCTCAAGATAGGGCGTATTGTCTTCAAGGTCTTTTGGGGATTACAGTCGAGCCCAACTACGATGAATGGTACTGGACTTCATTCAACAGGTTGGGAAAGGCATTACTTGCTGCATACCCTGAATTAAAGCAGATACTCCAAATTGACGAATATTGGTTTGACCGCGATGGTCCCGAAACCACAGGTCTTTGTCATCTGCTCTGGGATAAGCGAAACAATGGCCAGGCTTGGGACAATGTCTGCTGACCTGTAAAAAGATACTGGTAAGAGTAGACATTCATACAGACAGAGCTGATAGTGATTACTTATCTTTCACGCTCGTTCTTCGAATCCAGGACGCATTTCTCAATTTGACAATTAGCCGTATTTATATTATAATTTATGATTTGTGACGGGTACAGCAAGTCTATACCTAAGCCTTGAAGAGTTATCAGACCTCAGTCATCTGTTTTGCTGCTTACACCCACTCGCTCGGTCGATGCTAATCAATAAGTATATGATGTCCATGAAAGCAAACTAGGTTCGTGCCGCCGTGCCGTAGCAGTTGAGTGCAAACCCGGGAGAGGACAATCTACATGAGCCTCGATCATTTGTATTCATCCAAGTTCGTCAGTTCCCTTAGCAACTATCATTGGCTCCTTCACAGCAGTCCATCAGACTTGTACTGGTTTGAGCATCGTTAACGTTCCCAATACTTATATAGACAAGCGCCATCGTTTTATATATGAACTTGAATCCTCATCAAATTCCAGGCCTACTTGTTCATAAACCTCTGTTCAATCGAGTGCTCAATTAAATCGAAGACTGTCAGGAAAGGAGGGACGAAGTAACACAACGCTGGGCTCATCAAAGGTTCGGAAATACACGTCTGTTGCTATTCTTTCCACCTATATTTGATAAACGCAGTCAATAATGAGCAGGTACAATGTCTTTTCTTTCGGGCCTTATGAGTCCCCGGCAACAGTTTCTTCTTCCAGCCTTCAATCCCCCACTGCACTCTGCGATCTCTCCGACATCTTCCATCACAACGCTATTTTCCCGTGTTCTGCGCTCTCTGACGAGGAAGTGAAGCCCTTCTTTTCCCGTGATGCAGTAGTTCCATACCGTTCACATAGATGCGTCCAAGTGACAACGGAGAGCATGATAGTCATCAAAAACCCAGCATCGCCTCGCCTTATGATGCCCATAGACGTTTGTCCTCGACGCCTTCTTGATACTCGCACTCTTCAACTTGTCGAATTCTATGAGGAGGATATTGTTCCTCCGTACGCCATTCTTTCTCATAGATGGATCGAGGGCAAGGAAGTGGTTTACGAAGAGTTCTGTCAACATCAGCACCGGACCAAATTGAAGTCGGGTTACCAAAAGATAGAGGCCGCTTGTCGGCAAGCACGCCAGGATGGTATCCAGTACATCTGGATCGATACTTGTTGCATTAAACAGGAGAACCATGCTGATGTCAGAAAGAATATCGTTTCGGTGTATGCGTACTACCAAAACGCAGATGTTTGCTACGCATATCTGGCGGACACTACGACAGAGTATCAGATGTTCAGATCGACATGTTCAAGCAGGTCAGGGAGTGAATGGTTCCAACGTGCATGGACACTGCAGGAACTAATCGCACCTCGGACTGTAATTTTCTTTGGTGGAGAATGGCAGCACATAGGGGACAAGCACAAATTGCGGGGAGACATATATCGACTGACTACCATTCCTCCAGCTGTTCTTTCCAGCGAAATGGCCATCCAGGATGTTGATATGTTAACTCGGATGTCCTGGGCTACACAAAGGGTAGCGACCAGGCGACAGGACGAGGCATATTGTCTCCAAGGATTACTGGGCATTTTGGTAGAACCGAATTACGAAGAATATTGGATGACTTCGTTCAATCGACTGGGGAAAACATTGTTCGATGCTCATCCCGAACTTAGGGCAAAATTGGGGATGAGCGATAACTTCAATTACAACAAGTTGTATATTCTGCTGTGGAAGAAGCTTAACGATGCCCAATCGCAAGCAAAATATCACAAAGATAGTATTTTCCTGAGGCGTGAAGAGCACATATACCGTATCAGGGCCGAAACGGTTTGTCTTTGGTTGTATCCCCAATTCCTACAGTCATTAACGTTGACGTCAGGACCAGTATGAACAACAAAATTACCGGCCAGGGACAAGGAAAGGCTCAGAGTTTTCATACCACCTCGGTCCGTGACGAGATGGTGGTATTGGTCGAAATGTTGGAAGTAAATATCACATACAGTGAAAAGGATGACTCGTTCTCCAAATTCAGGATCTGTTCAGCATCTCTCAATTTGAAAATCAGGGCTGGATGCCGTACCCGTATTAATACGATTGTGACCGTATTGTTTATGGGTTCATGACGAGTACGATAAGTCCGTAATCGTACCGTATACTAGATTTTGAACCCTCGACGGTATACGACCATATAATACGGGTTGTGTAAGTTAATTCTAGGGATTATCTTCAATTCTCACCGTTGGTTTCGCCATTACAACTTGAACCCTTGCAAAGTCTAGAACACTGGCGTCCTCCATCTTCGTTGAGTTCTTGAAATATTGTATGTTAGTGTTGGCCCGTCATGCGGCGAAATGGTGGTATGCCGCCATCGGTTGAAGTAAATATGCTTTGTGTCCTGCCGATAATGATAGCGTGGATGCGAAGTAAACGAGATAAGGAAAGCCCTGCGTGTTTAAGGTAGACTCTGAGTGACTAATGGTTGATCGGTCCGCACAACCCGGCAAAACTCCGAGTTTTGCCGGGTCTGTCATTCCTATGCTTGGCTCAACTCAAGCTAACTTGAAAGACCTTTCGACTCTCAAAATATGAGGATTATAAGGTGTGCACATATTTTTTATTTGTTAGATAGCTCTCGTCTCAAGAACATCGGATTTAGGGTACTGTAGGTTTAGGCAACCTAATCCCAACTCCCAGCTTTCTCTGACCAAGTCCGTGATATCTGCATGCTCCGTCTGTCGAACACAGACCTGTACTATACACTTTGGAGTGCTGCAAACATGTTTTCCCGATCGTACAGTGCTTCCTTTGCACAGCAGCTCGTCCTTTTCATCCTTTCGACCTGCGCATATTCATTCACCTGTCATTTACGCTGACACTCGGTATATTTGGATAGGTGCGTCCCCTTTGTCTTTTTTTTCTCTCTTTTTTTTTCATTCTCCTCTCACATCGAGCGCAGTCAAACACGGCAAGAGATAAAAGATAACTTAGTCGGCATGTCAGCCTCTCCTGAATCACCGCAGTCCACGCATATTACTCGTCTCTCGATTTACAAGGACATTGAATCCACGTCCAAATCGCGCGTTGTATGTCGGACATTGTCGGAAAGGACTGCGGACTGCGAGGCAGGGAAGGTACAATTCCGCCCCCATCGCTCTCATAGATGGATCCGGGAGGAAGGCAGAAGGAAGACATCCCCATCAAAAACCCGACACCCCTGCACTTATGGCAGCCGTAGACATCTGTTCTTGCCGTTTCATCGATACTTATTCCATTAAGTTTGTGGAGTTTGGCGAAGGCGATACTATCCCTCCGTACGCTATTCTTTCCTATACCTGGTTCTCGAATGATGAAGTCGTTTACGCCGAATTTCTTTGTCCTCGCGAAGAGGCATTCTGAAGTTAGGGTGCCGGAAAATAGAGGCAGCCTACCGACAAGCTCGCGATGACGATATTCGTTACATTTGGGTTGATATGTGTTGTATAGAGCAAGGCAATCACTCTAATGTTGTCGCGAATATCGTATTACCAAAATGCGGAGGTTTGCTATGTATACCTTGTCGACTTGTATCAGCGGTGGCTTAGATACAGCGACTGGTTTCTTTCACCTCGACCTGTCATCTTTTTCAACCAACACTGGCGGCGTATCACCAATAAGCACGAGTTACGAGACAAAATACTCAGTACTATCCTCTTAGGCGAACAATCCATCCGGGACGCCGATGTGCTGACCAGAATGTCGTGGGCTTCGGGAAAGTTGGCGGCAAGAGCTCATTGCCTGTCAGGTGTTTCAGTGGAACCGGATTACGACGAATTCTGCTCGACTTCATTCAACCGCCCGGGGAAAGCGTTATTTGATGCTCAGCCCAAGCTCAGGGAAAGACTTTATGGAATCGGTGACGACTTTTTTAGCGACGCAGATCATGCGTCTTTTGTACTGTTGCTTTGGAGCAGGTTTAGAGGGGCTTTTGGGATGCACAGTCTCGGTGAGTCTGGGGAACATCAAGATGTTGAAGAGGTCTTCACCAGGGCAGATGACGAATTTATACCCGGCATGAGTTCTCAAGTCGATGGAGATGAAAATGCTATAGAGATGGAAATGTTTGCGCTGGAATTTTGAGTACTAGTACAGCGTGCTTCGTAGTAGCCTGAAGCTTCTTTGCTTATTCTTGGTTCTTATTCTTCTATGCAGACTATAACATGATGTATGCATATGCCAGTTTAAATGGTTTAGGAGCAATGATACACAATACATTATGTACATATATGCTTGAGAATGGGTTTTTAGATCAGCGTTTGGACACGCGGTTCTTCCACTTACAACCACGATTATCCGCTCTGTTGTGCTTTCAACTGAACGAAAATGGTACATCGGTACCGCTCGACGTTGAGCGCTGAGCGCCCTCGGCGGTTGATCCGAACAGACGCCCAAACATCGGGCTAGCGTCCTGCTGGAATCCAGGTGTCTCTTTGTCGACTTTGACCTCACATTGGGTGTTATTGTCATAGAATTGGGCTAGTACCTCCGCCCTGGCCTCGTTGCTGATATGCTCAGACCCAAGTCTAATAACAGTTCTATCTCAGTCGTCTCCCACAATTTCCCTTCTGATACACTAAAACGATTACGGTCCCATTTTTCACGTTCTACCCACGCGGATACCATTTTCCCTTTCTCGGCTCTCTCGGACAAGGAATGGAATCTTTTCCTGAATTCCAACGCTGTTCCTCTATATCCCTCCCATAGGCTGGTCCGCGAAAAAAAGGGCATCATAACAGCTAGAAAAAATCCAACATCTCCCGGCATGATGGCAGCCATGGACATCTGCCCTCGTCGCCTCATTGACACCTACTCTCTTAAACTGGTCGAATTTGGAAATGCTGAAATCATCCCATCATACGCTATCCTTTCTCATAGATGGGTTCAGGGAGAGGAAGTCCTTTACGCAGAATTCCTACAATCACAGGATGGCGGTGGGAAATTCTCCAAACCGAAGGAAGGATACCGGAAAATAGAGGCTGCATGTCGACAAGCTCGCGAGGACGGCATTCGGTTTATCTGGATTGACACTTGCTGTGTCGAGCAGGGAAACCATGTTGATGTCGCGGCGAATATCACGTCCATGTACGGGTACTACCAGAATGCAAAAGTCTGTTATGTATACTTGGCGGACATTGAGAAACATGACATGTTCAACAAGGAGGATCGGCTGGGTATACATCAGAGAAGTGAATGGCTTTATCGTGGATGGACACTCCAGGAGCTTATCGCACCTCGGACCGTAGTATTTTTCAATAAACATTGGGAGCGCATCGGGGACAAGTACAAGTTGCGAGAAAAGCTATACGAAGTTACTGCCGTTCCTTCATTAGTACTTTCAGGCAAACAGCCGGTGCAAAACGTCGATGTTTTGACTCGGATGTCCTGGTCGTTCTCGAGACGGACAACTAAGATCCAAGATGGGGCTTATTGCCTTCAAGGGCTACTGGGCGTTTCAATTGAGCCGAACTACGACGAATCTTCTCTTGCTTCGTTCAACCGCTTGGGGAAGGCATTGTTTGATGCTCATCCCGAGCTGAAGGATAGACTGGGCATCAATAAAGACTTGTTTCGTGATCCCAACAGCGACTCCTTTCTGCATCTGCTGTTGAACAGATTTTATAATGCTCGGGATACGATTAATAACTCTCGTTAGGGAGAAACTATTTTGGTCGGTGGAAGTCCAGAACGGAATGACGAGGCGACCTTTGGGGTCCGAGACCGACTGGAGATTGCTCAGATTAAGATCATAGTTGGATTTACTGTGGGGTCCAGCTTTGGAAATCACAATTCCTGGGTTGCAAAGAACACATAAGGTATGTCACAAAATCTCCTCGAGGCCGATGCTGTGCTAACTCATCCCAAAGGACCCACAAGGACTCATCCGGGCACGAATCCGTCGGTGCCGGTTATATGAACCGGACATCGGTATTCCGTGTATGGATAGCACCAATGATCGATGCGGAAGTTAGTACAATCACTGCCAACATCATTACTGGTAAGTAGCTATTTCTTCATCTTATTGATAATCAGTTGATAACTGAAGGCTTTTAAATTATAGTTCTTCGATTCCAACGAAGTCGAGTGAGGCGATGGCCACTCCGAGCCCCCAAGCGACGCATTCCTTTTTTGCTTGATTATTTGCGCTCTCCCGGTGTGAACGAAGTCTTTGCAGTGCCGCTGATCATTCGCAGCAGAATATGTTTATGGGAAAGACACGCGAGTTCAATGAGCTCCGCTCTTTAAAGCTTAAACATTTGTCTACGAATTTTCCCCGCTACCGTCTTTCCTAGTCTCCACACCCTCATTCTTCGAAAAGCTCTGATGAAGATTCTAAGAAACGACAAGTGCGTCCTTGAGTTCTGTCTATTTCCTTCTTCCTACTTACGTTGCGTACAGTAAAATACGAGACAAGACTAGATGCAGTTTGACGGCCATGCTCTTCCATTGTCTCAATTTCATCGTCGATGTGATCAAGGCCAAGTTTCGTGGTTCCAACAGAGATGATACCACCTCGTCTTATCCTTCTTCCATCCCCTCTTACAATGACCATGGCGCCATTTTTCCTTGTTCCACTCTCCACGATGAGGAAGTCAGGTCTCTATTCGCCCCGGACACTATCATCTTATGCTGCTCCACTCAGTTGCCTCTCGAGGAAGAAGACAGGATAGTCTCTGTGGAGTCCTGTGATTGTTCCATGCCTAACGGCTCTGACCATGACGATACCATATTATTTGATCCCGATGACGATTGCTCTACCTTCTGTGGTGACAGAGTTGAGCAGCCCTGTGATACGGTTCCTTCTTCTTATTGGTTGGTCCCCGAGGAAGAAGGCAAACCAACAACCTCTAAAAACCCAGTGTCTTGCGACCGTTCCATATCCTATATCGACATCCATCCTCACCGTCTCATCGACACGCACACTCTCGAACTTGTTGAACCTGCCGAGAGTTCCGTCATCCCGCCGTACGCCATCCTGTCTCATAGATGGATACTGGGGCAGGAAATCGTTTACGAAGAGTTCCTCCGGCCGCATGCTCAAACGATATCCAAATTAGGATATCAAAAGATACAGGCCGCCTGTCAACAAGCCCGCCAGGATGGAATCCACTATATCTGGGTTGACACGTGCTGCATCGAGCAAGGGAACCACGAAGATGTCGCTGCGAGTATCACTTCAATGTATACATACTACCAGAATGCGGAGGTCTGTTATGTATACCTCGCAGATGTTATTGAAAAGTCTGGGATGTTTGGGCAGAAAGAGTGGGGTTGGATAGAAGGTGGAAGCGAATGGTTCAACCGTGGATGGACTCTCCAAGAGCTCCTCGCGCCTCCAGTCGTGATTTTCTTCAACAAGAACTGGCAGCGCCTCGGGGATAAACATGAATTGCGAGAAGAGATATTCAGACAGACCACGATTCCCCCTACTGTCCTTTCAGGTGAACAGTCCGTCAAGGATGTCGATGTAGTGACTCGAATGTCTTGGGCTACGGAGAGGATAACGACCAGAGAACAAGATGAGGCTTACTGCCTGCAGGGAATTTTAGGTGTTACGGTTGAACCAAATTATGAAGAATCACCCTTTGCTTCAATCAACCGATTGGCCAAGGCATTATTCGACGTTGAACCTGAGCTTAGGGAAAGACTAGGAATCAGTGACGACTTGTTTCGTGATCCAAACAGTGACTTTCTTTGGCATCTGTTTTTTCAACGGCGTTATGATGTTCAGAAAACTTTCTAAATGCTCACTAATATCAACAAGTTTTGGTTGATGACTCTTTACCCACCGTAAAGAGTTAGTCAAGGAGAGCAATGCGTATGTTAAACTTCTTTTTCACTTTGTCCAATATGTATCTATGGCTGCTGACTTGGATCTGAATTATGTACAGTTCTTCACATCTCCTGATCACTTATGAGCTTGCAATGAGCTTGTAACATTCTTGAACTTCTTCACTATGGATTTTATCCCTATTTAGTATTCCTGCACTGATTTTATGTTCTTTATGTCACTACTTCGCCACTTGATAGTTATAATATGTATGATCCTTTCTCATTTAAGGCTAGTGTCATTGTCGCATTGGCCCTTGCCCGTCCTCAATAAACACGCCTCGGATGATATATCGAGCCTGGGGACTTCTATTTTTGTTACTTCAAAAACGCGACCGAGCCTGTTGCTGATCAATTGCCGGTCCGTTTCATTGTTGACTGTTAGTCAAGTGAGTTGCAACTCGACCCACGGAAACACTACCATGCCTACGGCCCGACCATGAGTTGAGGCGAGACAAATAAGGCAAACTCGTTGAGACCGAGTTCACCTCGAGAACCCAACTCGCGGCAACACCGGCTTTCATCGGAACCCACGGGCAACGATTTTTGGGCCTCGTTGCTGCGATGCCTTTGCTTCAGTCTGAGGTAGCAAACTATGCTTTCTTGATTCAAGTAATTTAGTAGAAAATGGAGTACAATCTCCTAGTTTCAAGCAAATACTGATGTATTTTGACAAATTGCTGGTTTTGGTCGGTACCAGCTGGTGCCGACCAAAACCAGCAAACCAGTCACCAGTGCACCGACCGAAATTTTTTTCTACCAGTAAACTGCCTGTAAAGTATATGCAATATTGTGATAAGTGCGGAAGACTTCACGGATGATGCTCACACTGTCTTGGCACCATGTATCACATTGTCGGCAATATTTCTGACATCACATGGTGTCATACAATTGGTGTTGTCATTGTCAGGGACAATGTTCGGGCCTATCCGCCGCATTCCCGACCCAGCACCGACAACCCTGACAAATGGCACCCAGAGTTGCTTAAAATGTTGCTTGGATATCTTAAATCTTCTTTCAAATTTGCAGTAAGTGTATTCTATCATTAATACCAGTCAGTTATCAATAAGATTTTTTCACCTGTCGTACCAGTGAAAACCAGTGACCAGTATTTTGTCAAAATGCTGATGTAAGAACTAATTACTCCGGCTATCATTCAAGTCACACAACCAGATCTGATCCTGTGTCCTTCCGATATTTATAACTATCCCAGACTATATACACTTCCAGCTTGCACGCACTTTCTACCGGCATCTCTATCCAATATTCAGAGAAACCCCAAATGAAAATTATAAGGAATCTCAGGTGCGTTGCTTCTGTATGCCTGAGTCAATTGACTCACAACTTAAGCAGCTTAAGGATGGCCTGTCCCAATTTATCAAAGTCTGTGGGCAGCCCTTCTTACTGTACCATCGAAAAAATCTCCATATTGGTTGATTCCCTCATGGACAGTAACCCCTCCATCCTGCTTCCTTTCGAATTTGCTGCATCTCTTGCCGCGATTCGGATCGAATCGCAAAAAGATGCAATCTTGCCTCTCAAGCCTATCCCGTTACTTTCTGCCCATCCATTCTCTTCCTCTCCTGAGCTCTGCACCTGTTCTGATCGCAATGGCAACATCTTTCCTTTTACTACTATGTCTGACAAAGAAGTTGAACTTCTTTGCACCCCTGCACGTTATTCATCCCATCGGTTCGCCCACGCTAAACATCGTAGGGCAATCCAGCACTCAGTATCGCTTACCCTCATGGCACCTGCAGACATCTGTCCGCGTCGCCTCATCGACACGCACTTGCTCAAAATCTTTGAATTTAGCGAGAACACCGGCATTCCTCCTTATGCCATCCTCTCCCACAGGTGGATTAAAGGGGAGGAAGTCGGTTGCGAAGAATTCCTTCAACGGCGGGATGGAATTACATCGACATCAGGGTACCGAAAGATAGAAGCTGCCTGCCAACAAGCACGTAATGATGGTATTCGTTATATCTGGATTGATACTTGCTGCATAGATCGGGGCAATCACGCTGATGTCAAATTGAACATCACCTCAATGTATGCGTACTATCAGAATGCAATTGTATGTTATGCATACCTTGCTGACATACCCGGACCTGAGAAATCACTTGGGCTCAGCAAGTGGTTTGAGCGTGCATGGACACTGCAAGAACTTCTCGCACCGAAGACTGTAATCTTTTTTGACAAGCACTGGCAGCTCATTGGTGATAAATGTGACCTGGGAGATGAAATATATCGGAGAACCACTATTTCCCCTGCTGTTCTTTCAAGTGAACAGTCCATTGAGGATGTCGATGTACTGACCAGAATGTCCTGGGCTTCAGGGAGGTTGACGACAAAACCCCAAGATCGTGCTTACTGTCTCCAAGGTCTTTTGAACATTATAATTGAACCAGATTATGATGAAGACTCCTTTACTTCGTTTGAGCGTCTGTGGAGAGCCTTGTTTGAAGCACAACCTGATCTCAAAGGAAAATTGGGGGACTTGCTTCGTTCTCATCGATGGATTCAGAAGGAGGGAAGATCCATTATAAACCCTGCATCTCCTGCTCTCATGTCACCAATACATGTTTGCCCCCACCGTCTTGTTGATGCTCACACTCTTAAACTTGTTGAATTCAACAACAGCACTGTCATTCCTCAATATGCCATTCTCTCGCATCGGTGGATCCCGGATGAAGAAATCGTCTACGAAGAATTCCTTCAGCCTCGGGCAGAGACATCTTTGAAGCGGGGGTACCAAAAAATAGAGGCTGCATGCCGGCAGGCTCGCAAAAATAATATTCGTTATATTTGGGTTGATACATGCTGCATCAAGCAGGGAGACCACGCCGACGTCACAGAAAATATCATCTCGATGTATGCTTACTACCAGAATGCGGAGATTTGCTATACTTACCTGACTTATAACGGCAGTATTAATCTGTTTAATAATGACGGGTGGTTTCTGCGCGGATGGACTCTGCAGGAATTGCTTGCACCTCGAACTGTGATGTTCTTCAACTGGCATTGGCATTGCATCGGTGATAAACACTTGTTGCGAAATCGCATACATCATATAACCACCATTCCTCTTGCTGTCCTTTCGGGTGAACAGTCTTTACATGATGTTGATATTTTGACTCGAATGTCTTGGGCTGTCCACAGAAAAACGACCAGGCTACACGACAGCGCCTATTGCCTGCAAGGATTATTGGGTATTTCGGTCGATCCGGATTACGACGAATACTGGTTAATTTCATTCAATCGACTGGGAAAGGTACTGTTTCGTGCACATCCTGACCTCAAAAAAAGATTGGGAGTCAATGAGGATTTGTTTCTTGATCCCTACTCTTACGACTTCCGCAGTCTAATCTGGGATAGGCTGTTGGTCGCTCGCAAAAACTATGATCATACGTCAATCATATCTACGAGTCCTTGTCCTCGCCCAGCATTAGGATATAGAGCTGACATGTATTTAAGCCCTAAGCAGCGCGAACTGATTGGCAAGCTGAAATCGAAGCTTAAGCATGATTGCACTGGGTTACAGGATATCACGGATACTACGAAAGAAGGGTCAGATCGAAATGGGTTTTGGGACTAGAAACTCGTCATGAGTCGAGTCCTAGCCTCGATCTCAAGCTAGCTTTCTCGATTCTACGCTACTCTGTGCTGGCCAGAACTAACCTCTACTCCTTGTTTTGATATCCTATCCTGACCTTCATATTGACAACTCTGAAGACAAATCTTATTGATGAAAAAATCCTTGCTCCCCTCCAATAATAAATCCTTGAAAATCCATCTATATTTCTTTATGCAACTAAGATTTCTAAACCAAGTACTGCTATGTATGATACTAAAAAGCTTGCTATCGGATATGGATACAATAAAACCAGTTTGGCAGAGTAAAAGTAAGAGCAGGGGAAGCAATGCGAGAAATACGAATTAGTGGGCGAGTGCGTGCATGTGGGCGTGTGATGCGTGAGGACAGGCAGACGAGCATGATGTTAATGACGAGAATAAGATAAGTGCGTTACGTGATATGATAGCAAACCAAACGATGAAAGACGAAAGAATGCGTGAGGTGAGTGAGTGTAAAGCATGAGGTCAGTGGACGATGAGTAAACGTGAAGGGGTGGGTATGGAGTCTTAGAGAAAGAGACAAAAAAAGGGACCAGGGAGAGCAAGAAGCGTCTCATGAGAAGAAATACTGAGACGCCTTGATAGCCTCAACCTTGAAATCTCCCTTCTTGGGCAACGGCGGAATCAAATCCGTCAGATTCACAAACTTGCCCAAGAGTTCCATTACTGCCTTGTCGTCTTGAACTTTCCTGAGCCTAGCAGCTCTCGCACGGGGCGATTCCCAGTCTTCGTCTTCCTCTCCTTCCATCATCTCATCATCGTGTTCCTTGTCACTCTCATCAGATTCTTTCTTGCCTTTAGCGTTCGTAACAGCATCAAGCAACTCTCCCTCGTCTTTTCCTTCCAAACCACCTTCCTTTCCAGCCAAATCAATCAACAAGTCTTTCAACTCTCTGGTCTCGTCAGACTCGTCAATACTACTCTTTGCCTCGTCTGAAATCGTGACAAGGTTTCCAAACCCAGCGTTGCCTCCGCCGCGCACGTTAAGCCCTAGGGCCTCGGCCTGTTCAGAGGTAACAGTAATCCTAGAACCTGCATCACGCAAAGCCTTGTTGAGGATTCCACTACGGAGATGAACGAGAGGAATCTTGTAGTTTTTGTAGCGTTGTCTGAATTCGTCGTGGAGTTTGGTCAGGACATCGGAAGAGTGGAGAGCAATGAACGTGTCTCGGATGATACCGCTCATCTTGTCGATGTCGCAGGCGTGGGTCCAGTAAGAGTCGTGTACGGCGGCAAAGGTGAGGTTTTGGGTCTAGAGAGAACTTGTTAGAACTGAAAGAAGCGTGGAGGAAGGCCTTTCTACTCACCCTGCACTCGAGAGCGGTCAACATCATGTGCGTAGCGTCCAAACTATGAATAAAGTTGGGCGGGAACGCCGAGGCTTGCTTCATCGTGTTGACTACACCAACGTATTAGCATTCGCAAGATAAAAAGGATATCAGGTCAGGTTACACACCTTCAGCGGGAGAGTTAGGATCACTAATATAAACCGTCTGCATCGCCGTCATAATCTGCTTCCTCTTGGGTTTCCTATAAGGCTGAACAACTGGCAATCCAAGGGGCGTCGTCCAAACCACACTCGTCATCTGTTCCTTTCTCAAGAAATCTATCGAAGGACTTTTCGCCGGCGTCTTTCCCTTTCTCCCAGCTGCTTCTGCAGCTTTTTGTTTTTTCACCTTGTACTCGCCCAACGCTTCAGGGATCCTCTCTCCAGGAATAGCTTTTGCGATTAACCGAGCGCAGATGGTAAGCCACATTTGAATGTCTTTTGCTCCAGTGAACAAGTCTCCAATACACGCTAAAACGACTTTGGCAAGGTAGGCAGAGGTTCCCCAGACGTCTTCTTCTGGGATCTGTTTCGAGGCTCGGATCTGTCTCTCGATCTGTTCACGGGCACCGATAAATGTGACACCATAGACAGTGGTCATCACCGTTTGCTTGACCATTTTACGAGTGATCTTGCCTTGGAGGAGCATAGCGTACTTTTCACCCTTTGCGACATCAGCGTCTATGACCTTCTCCGCCATGTTTCCAACGTAGGTATACACATCCGAAGGTCGTTCTCCAGCAGCCAGGTTGACCTGTTCCGCACCACGCGAATCACCTCCCAATGCGGCGTAATGTTGCAATCCATTACACGTTCCATCTTGATGCACCGGTAAACACGACTCATACTGGAGCGGATCAGGTGAATCCAGAGCCTTTGTAAGTTCCATACAAGCACCTAGACACTGCCAAGGATCATCTGCACCTGTCCACCACTGTTTACCCGTGAGTGGGTTTTCGGCAGAGTCCCGGATATCAGCTAGACGGTCCTCGACGAATTTAACACGTTCGTCGAAATTGGCCTTGTCGAAACCGTACAAGTTTGCAATGTGGATTTTGAGCCAGCGGAGACCGCGTTCGCCGAGAGGTTTGCCATCGGCAAATACCAAGAGACCACGGGAGAGATCGTCACCGATATGGTTGAGATGGGGAGGGACGGGGTAAGCGCGGCCACGGAAGTCGATGTTGTGGGGGAAGAAGATTGTGTCACCGAGGAACTACAAGATAAACATCAGCATTTTTGGCATTTGTAAAGAACAAGGGAGACTCACAGTCCTAGCAATCTCAATCTTATAATTCACACTACACCTATCCGAATGCGTATTCGCCTTTGCCTGAGTCCAATGTTTCATCTTGGACATGTACACCGTTTTGGCTTTGACGTCCATGAGAGGTTTACCATTCATATCGTACAAGGGTTTTCCGTTAGGTCCGACTGCGCGAGGAGGTTCAGGTTCGGGCTCGTCGTGGAATGCAGGGGGTAGTTTGCCGAGACGTTTACCAGAGTTCCAGACCTGTGAACCCAGGGTCAGCTTTGTAAAGTTTGCAGGGAAAACAAGGTGCTCACCTCCAAGACGACATCAAAGACCCCTCGGTTAATCTTCCAAGGCGTACTACCCAATACATCCAAACCAGCATATATCAACTCGACATTGCCCAATTCCGAAGCACGTTGGAGGTACGAAAGTTGTTCCACAGATTCCTTGTATCGCATGACCGGGACTAGAAACTGGACTTAACACAATCCTCTCAAAATAGAAAGTAAGACTCACTTCGATTGTACAAATACCCTCCCTCATCATGCCTCAACCACGGTTTCGGCTTGACCAACATGGGCAAATGTCTAGGATGCAACGTTTCCTTGACCGTATCCTTTGCCAACCTATCACTAACAGCCGGGTTTAACTTGATCACGCCCAACTTTTGTCCTCTATGGTGTTCATAACAATGATGGAACGCGGGTTGAGTCTCGGAAACGACTTGGCCTCCTCTACCTATAGCGGTACGTACGACGTGGGCAACATCCATAAGACACTCGACCAGAATCCCTCCTACACGTGCACGAGTCGGTTGTGTCCACTCTGCAGTCCAGGATTCGGCTTCCATTTGGTGTTTGGCTGCTACGAGGCGGCGTTCCAACAGACTTGTGTAGCCGAGAGAGGAAAAGTATGATGCGCGACCAGAGACTAGAGGATTGCCTCCTCCTTCAGAGTCAAAAGTATTGTTGAATGCAGCAGATGGAGACGAGGTTGCAGGTACCCAAATCCCGTATCGTCTGCACATTTGAGCTTTGTACTCCATCTCGACAGCTCGACCGACTTGGATAAGAGCTCGAGTTGTCTTCATACCGTCCGAAACACCACCAGAGCCGGAGAGACGCATGATTTCGAGAATGGTGATAAGCGAGAGACGGGAGGGGTTGACGAGGGTGAGGTAGGGTGTTAAATCGAGGATGTTTTTAAGAGAAGCGGCTGAGATTGGAGGAGAAGGTGTCTCGTTTTGAACTTCAACCTCGGTCTCGGTCTCTGCGGCCTTTTTGGACTTGGATTTTTTCGATTTTGATTTGTCCGCTTTAGACTTGGTTTTTTCCTTCCCAGCAACGCTCAAACTTTTAATCACCTCTTTTAACCTCTCTTCTAATTTACAATGCCATTCCCACATCCACCTCCTCAGGTCCGGATTTCTCAGTTTGTCGTCCTTGTCCAAGCCGAGTTCCTCGAATATTTCTGATTCGTGTTTTAAGCGAGCAACGGCGACGTCGTATACGGATTCTTCGAGGAGTTTTTGACGAGAAACGACATCGTCTGGGAGGATGCGACGAGCAAATGATACGTGTGCGAGGTGACGGCGGAGGTTGGAGAGGTTAAAAGGAACTTCGTAGGTTGGGTCTTTGGGGGTGTCAGAATCGTCTTCCTCCTTGGAGGATTTTGGATCTGGTTTCTATAGAAATTTTCATGTCAGGGTCGTTTGAATACTACGGGGAGAAAAGACACGTACTACTTCCTTCATAACCGGCATTGCCTCTGGAACGCCTGCTAATGCGTCCTGAGACTCGTCCTCGTAACATTTACCGATTTCCTCTACATCCCCGAGCCTGTTAACGATGGATCCCATACCGAGTTGGACGGCAGCCTGGGACAGGATACGAAGGACGCCACGGGCTTCTTCCGATGCGTGTTGCGTAATGGATTCCGTATCGCCCTCTGAGGTAACAGAGTGAGCAGACCCAAAGACGCGGTCGGCAATGATAGATTCGATGGATATTTTCCTATCGAGGAGACTTTTTAAAAGCGTAGTTGCTGGAACCGCGCCAAGGTCCTTCTTAGCTTCTCCTTCCCCAAACCGAAGAAGCGCCAGCAGCATAGTCGCGTACGTCCCAGCCGTAGGCTCGACGCCCTCCCTACCAGACTCCATTGCATCATACAGCTCCCATGCAGACTCGATCCAGTACTCCTGAGTTTCTACACCTTTCCCCGTCGAAGCCATGCTGAGATAGGCTTCAAGAAAGGCGTTGTACAGACGGGGTTCCAGAACCGTCGACGCAGAAGACGAATCCTCCTCCTGCGTCTTTTGTCGTAGGCGCATGAAAACACCTTTAGCTCTAGGCACATCATGCAACTGATGCAGACACGCATCCATGATAGCCAGCAAATCCTGCGTAGCCGAGTCTTGGAACCACCACACTCGTGCATTTGGGCTTTGCTCTGGTCGGGGAGATGGAAGGAACGTGAAACGAGGTTGGCTGTTTAGGAATCCCTCCATTTCAGCAGGGAAGGACTGGGGATGTGCATGGTGCTGGGGTTGGACTTGTTGCGGGGATTTGTGCGTCAGGAACTGGTACTCGCCCGACCGCGGCAGTTGTTTTTGGGCTGCAAAGGCGGCATTTGCTTTTGCAGATGGCGTCGAGTAGCGGGCGGGGCGGGGAAGTGCTTGTCTGGACACTAGTCGTGCCCGTGCACCAAGCATTTTGGGCGAAGAAGCAAGGCGAATTCGCAAATTTTTTGCTGACACCAAGTCATGTGATCGGTACGTTACTGAATTTCTGGTCGCACGAGCCACTTTGCGGTGGTCGAAACTTGAACGACGTTGGTACTTCCTGCTTGTTTTGGACTACAATTCGTGGAGGGCATTTAGACCTGAATTCCGAGCGATACGGTGCTCTCACGTTTCGACTTCTCACCAATGTCAATGACAGCTACTAAACTCTGCCGAACCATACGTTACTGTGGCACTGCGAAATCACTGCATACTCATCTGGCATCTCAAATCACCTTTTTCTCAGCGCTCTACAAAACTAGACGAATACCGGAGGCTCTTCGGATGAATATTTTTATAAAAGTACTATCGGTCAGGTGTGTGATCCATCTTAACGAATGCGCTTGATTGGCAACCTCTCGCCGTTCACTTTTCGGTACCAAGAAGTTTGAGAATGCGTGTATAAATGAATAAAGTGATCATTATCTAAACATTTAGTCCTTGGCCTTCGACCTCGAGGAGATCCGAGATGATGCTCCAACGAGACTGGAGAAGTCTGTCTTTGGCCTGCTTCGCATTTCGTTGTGGTAGTTGCGGAAGGCACCAGGTGTCTGGGGACTGTGTTTGATTTGTCTACGCTATGCCGAGAAATCAACTGCTTGGGACCTCACACGACTGTTCAGTCCTAGATATATCCTTATCGCCATTTTCCTCGGAGATTATCGGGTCTGCTTGACCTAAACACCCTCCACGTAATTCTGTTGAATAGTACCGTAGCTATAGATGATACGGCTGGTTTTTGGGCTGGGCTGTTTCGTGTCCAGTTATATCAAAGTCGTCTAAGTGAGCGAGTCGACTTTTGGAAGGATGGTGTGCAAGAGAACGGAGCAGACTCCATCATTTGATATGTAAACAACAAACATCGGCATGATATTGGCTATAAACTTGGATGCTGATGGTCGATGGCCAGCTAAAAAAAATTGAGCAGTATTCGTTTCGTTAATAAGATCGACGGATATCGGGTATTCAATGGAAGAGGCAGAGAAAGAATGCACGTTCATCAGGGT
Organism: Stygiomarasmius scandens; assembly: GCA_037954225.1. Taxonomy (NCBI): domain Eukaryota; kingdom Fungi; phylum Basidiomycota; class Agaricomycetes; order Agaricales; family Campanellaceae; genus Stygiomarasmius; species Stygiomarasmius scandens. Next base: position 289,557 of record JBANRG010000054.1, read on the forward strand.
CCGAGGAGAGGTATATATCCTCTGTAGTAGGTGAAATTGTCGAGCACAAAAACAATGAGCGATGAAGAAATAAACTCGAAATCCTCCACTCCTCAATACATTTAGGTCCGCCTTCTACATCGCTCGGAAAGCAGAAGATAAAGACGGCCACCGTTGAGATCACTAAACAAGTTATGTCTGATCCCCAACCTCTTCTCAAGCTCAGGGTAAGCATCGGATAATACCTGGCTCAGGAGGTCGAATGAAGCATAACGAGATATAACATAACTTGGTACAACTGTGATCCCCAACAGACCTTGAAGACAATAAGCTTGGTCTTGTCCTCTAGTTGTCTCCCTGTCCATAGCCCATGAAATCCGAGTGAAAACATCTACATCTTGAATGGACTGTTCACCGGAAAGGACAGTGATGGGAATGGTGGTTCTCTGATGTATATCACCTCGTAGCTCATGCTTGTTCCCAATCTGCCGCCATCGTTTGTTGAAGAAAACAACGGTTTGGGGGGCAAGGAGCTCTTGGAGGGTCCATCCACGTCTGAACCACAAACTTCCCCCCCACCAATAATAAGCACCTCTTTCACCAAACATATCCCGTCTACTAGTATCCTTAGCATCCACCAAATACACGTAGCAAACTTCTGCATTCTGGTAATATGCGTACATTGATGTAATGTTCGCAACTACATCTTCGTGGTTGCCCTGTTTGACGCAGCACGTATCAACCCAGATGTAACGAATACCATCCCGGCGAGCTTGTCTACAGGCATCCCGTATCTTATGGTACCCCAGCTTGGAAAACGTCTCTGCTTGGGGATGGATGAATTCGTCATAAACAACTTCATTCCCTTTGCTCCATGTATGGGAGAACATTGCATAGGGAGGTATGAAGGAATCTTCATCAAATTCGACGAGTCCGAGAGTGCGCGTATCAATGAAGCGATGGGGACAAATGTCCGTAGCTGCCATGAGAGCGGGGGAACTTGGGTTTTTCATGGCTTTTCGTTTGCCTTTTTCCTTGTATACCGAGCGATGAGAGGGATAATACGGGCGGCCGAAGAATGACATTAGTTCGTCATTGAAGAGAGAATGGCAAGGAAATATGTTCACATATTCGCTGGGACGGGGGGTACGATTTGGCCGAGTTCGAGGAGGCGGCGCCAGTGCAAGCATAAAACTCGTAGGTCTGGCACGTCCTGGCAGAAGCGTGTTGGTTTGTAAAGTTGTCTTGGGAGGTGGGGGAGCTGCCTGTTGAATACGAGGTAGGGGTTGCGGGGACAGGAGCTGAGGCGAGGACGAGCGGCGACATGAACACTAAACTCGTTTTCAGAGTTGTCTATAGGTATCCAGTGTCACAGGTTGAGTGTAAATTTAGAAAGTACGCACATCTATGGAATTATTTTTCGGTACAAAATGTGATGCATAGTGGGTCTAGACAAGTGTATGTGCATTTCCGTGTGTTGAGTGTCAAGATGACGCGTTTTTGCAAGTGTCATGTGCCAACTTCACACATTTTTGCAAGTGTCGAGTGTCAACTTCGTGGTGCTTTTGTCGAGTGTGTACTCAATTGTAGATAAGTGCATGCTTCTAAATGTTGATTGCTTGGTATTCATAAATAATTGATCATTTATACACTAGTGAGTGTATGTTGAATAAAAACAAATGTTTGTCATTTGTACCTATTCTGAGTGAGATTGAAGGTAAGTCAGTGTGGTACATACTGAATGTCAGCTCCGAATTAACTCATGTATTATTGTACAAATTTATATTCAAATTTTGGGCCAATTTTACGGCCGTTTACAGGCTCAACCGGCATCATCGGCACTGTGGTTTCCGATGCGGACAAATTAGCAATCAGTGATGGAGTAGAGCTCAGCTGATATGGTGTCAATTTCTGATTAGTATGGCTCACAGACTAGTTAATTTTTTTAGTGTCTGATAATGAGTAGATCAGGCCAAAATAATTGAATAATATTGTGTTAAATTTTGTTCAAAAGCATGTTAATTGCTTTGCAGATCCAAAAGGATGGATCATGTTATGTGCTGGAGCCTGGTTCAAAATGAGTGGGATTTCTGAGAGCTATTCAAGGCAGGTTTGGCTGGGCTAAAGTTTCAAGAATTCCACTACAAAATTACCCCTTATTTATTGTTTTATTTACTAAGAAAACATTGGTTTACATCTTTTAAAACACTGGAAGATTGAAATTTACAATTATGGTTTTCATTGAATTGAATATTGTGCCTTCATTACATTGCTGACAACCACTTCTTACTGCATTTTTAATAGTATGTTGTTATACTGTTCATAGAGTTTGTGATTCCTTTACCTGGTATGGTTTTAAAAATCTTTGGGTAAGTAATTGAATTACCTACTAGCAAAAATAAATTTCTTGTTTGTTCTGAATCTCTTGATAAGCCAATTTTTCTGAAATGTACATAAAGTGAATCACAATCTTAACTTGAGAGTATCTTATATTACAATGTCAGTATCATGTGTGAAGTTTGCCAGGATACTGTCATTTTACATAAATAAGATAGAAGATTATATGTGAATTAACTATAATCTGGAGGTGCGCAAACTTATGTTGCTGATGTCATTCCAGTTCTTTTTTTTTTTTTTACCTTAGATGTTGTAGAATAGCTCATTATATTCTTAAGTACATGGTCAATGTTTCAGATTTCTCAAATGATAGTGCATGAGAGCATGTATTTACCTGAAACATCTTAGTGGCATTCAATTGAGGACAAGAAAACCTATCTTCTGAACTATCAAAAAAGAAAGAAAAAACTATGCACAAACAAGTGGGATAATGGTATGGAACACATCAGGCCCACAATTTAAGATGCCGAGAACACTGCCGGAACAGCCGGAATTTGGATGCAAAATTACTATATAAAGTTAAAATTTAGTATAAAATCTCACTGTGTATCAATAGAGCGAGAGTAATAAAAGGGTAGTGGACACTGATGAAACCAAGCATGCACTTGACACTCGACACTCGCGCATCCTAAGCCTGACAATCGGCATCTTACGTACAGACACTTGTATTATGATAGCTGTAGTTCCGGCATCAAAGCTTGTCGTGAACAGTGGGCACTCATTTCGCGTTTACTAAACACTTATATTTTGTACCGAAAAATAATTCCATACACATCGCCTCAGTCTAGATGAAGAGTTGGTGTTTTGAGGTGAAAAGGAGGAACAGGCAGCTTTGAAAAGAGCCTTGTGTAGTAACACAATTCATAGCTGTGAAGACTAACTGCGAAAATAAGAGTAAGTACAATGACAGAAATCTAAGTGCTAAGCTTTCTTCGCCGTCGCGCCGGAACTCGGACCGGAGTGACCACTCATTGCCTTGTCATTCTAGCTTACATGCACGTTAGGTGTTTCTTCTCTGTCTATGCACCCATCCTTGATCTATTTTGGTCAATGTCATACGCGCATATTCGGTAAGAGTTGGGCATAGTGGTACAAAGGAGGTCCTGAATCTAAGTTGACGTGCCTTGACCGCACGAGCGGCAAATATTAGCAAATGAAATCTTCAAAGAATTCGCACCCACCGAGTTTGTCTTTAACTCTATCTCTACTTTCAAGTTTACCTATCCATTTACTAGCTTCAACTCGCATCTTCTTTATTAATATGATGTTAGCCAAGATGCGATCAATCCAAACTTTGTAGGAATCGTTGCACAGCATCTCATTACCTTACGACTCTCGCTGTAGACACAAATGGTGAAGCTCTTCTCCAAGTATGTGCTTTCTGCTTACATTTGGTGCTGGAAAAAACTAAATTCAAGACAGGTCGCAAAATAAGAAGCCATCTATCACCTCCAGTTCCCCAAAACCATCCTCGAGCATCGCTTCCCTTGAATGGTTAATTCTGAGACGATCTACTGCGTGCGTACTTGTATCTTTCTTTCAAAATAAAGCTGATCGGTACGTTTGATTCAGCAAAGCAAGAGACGGTACCTCCCAAAGAGTCGATATCAGCTTGAAATGGACGTCTCCTTCACTCTCGCGATTCCCCTCTACTACGTTTCCGTCCCTTTCTAACGACCGTACTTCTCTACCTCATACTTCCCACCGAATGATCTGGGAGGCGACGGACGGATGGGTAGTCATACCGAACCCACTATCCCCCACTCTTATGGCATCCATAAACGTATGTCCCCGCCGGTTCATTGACACCCAGACTCTTCAGCTCGTAGAATTTGAGGAAAACTCCTTCATTCCTCCCTATGCCATTATTTCCCATATATGGAACGAAGGGGAAGAGATCCTTTACGACGAATTTATTGAACCTAGGGAGAAGACATCTGTCAAGCAAGGGTACTGGAAGATAATGAAAGCCTGTCGACAAGCTCTTCAGGATGGCATACGCTACATCTGGCTCGACACATGCTGCATCGAACGGGAGAAACACGAAGATGTCGCCGAGAATGTCAGTTTGGTGTATGCGTACTACCAGAATGCCGAGGTCTGTTATGTGTATATGGCGGATGTCGAGGAAAAAGAAGACATGTTTGGGAAACAGTCGACTTTGGAACAGGAGGGGACAAGTCAGTGGTTCCGCTGTGGATGGACTCTTCAGCAACTCATCGCCCCCCGAACTGTCATCTTCTTCGACAAATTCTGGCGGCAGATAGGCGACAAGGAGACAATACGAGATGAAATATCCCGTATAACTTCCATTTGCCCTACTGTCCTTTCAAATAAACAATCCATCCGGGATGTTGATGTGTTGACTCGAATGTCCTGGGCTACAGTGAGGTCAACAACCAGAGAACAAGATGAAGCTTATTGTCTTCAAGGGCTCTTGGGCGTTACTATTGAACCAAATTACGACGAACACCGATATGCTTCATTTAACCGACTGGGCAAGGCGCTGTTTGACGCTCAGCCATGGCTCAAGGAAAGACTGGGGATTGAGGATGGTCTGTTTAGTGATCCCAATAGTCAGTCCTTTTATAATCTGCTTTGTGACCGGTTTTGGACCATTCAGATGGAATTCTCCCCTGCATACAATCTTGATGAATAGGAAAGACATTTGTACCACTATAATGTATTACTATTTAGGCACGCGCCGTCTCTGCAAAGGACTGTCAGAGTCGAACAGCTCCGAGTTTTTTCCTTCGAGAAGGAGTGAAGATATCAGGCATCTCAAAATTTACTATATGTATCAAGGTCTGCTTGCATAGTTCTGCCCGAGACTACCACCGAATATGTAAGGTTTCTGAAGACATAGCCTGTTCAACGTCCGCGTAAATACTCCTGGGGGCCATATCCTGATTGAAAATGGAACATAGCAGAAGCTCGTTGTCAACCTAGTAAGGCCCAAAGGCTCGATGCCAGCCCATAGCGCAAGTGAGCACAGCCAAGTGAATCAGACGTCCCAAAACTCGCCGCATCGACTATAGCGGGAGGACCTAACAGAGAACCACGCAAAAGATATAACGAGAGGAAAGTCTCACTCGACCAACTGCCATTTCATCTATTTTAGCTACTTGACAGAGAACGCGAGTTTCGCCATAAAATTAACCGTCATTCCAACTCCATCACTTGTCCGTCTTCTAGTGGTGGTGGGCATCACGCTTGGGAAGATCCTGCTCCATGAATTCGAGGAACGCGTCAGCACCGCTGACACCCTCTGCTGAAGTCGTTGTAGCCTGAGTCGCGTCGGCGGTGGCGAGGGCCGGCTCAGAAGCCTCGTACGCAGAGAGTTCTGCAGCGATATCGGAGGGGAGAGTGGGGGGCTTGGGAGCAGAGGGGCTGGAAAAGTTTTTGACTACGCCGACGTGTGCGTCTTTGGCCTATGACACAAGGTGTTTTAGGACGAGTAAACATGGAAATTGGGAGTAGAACGCACGGCAGGAGCAGGCTTGTACGTTTTGAGCTCCTTCAAGTAGAGGTCCTGAACGAGATCTGTGTGACGGGTGTATCCGGAATAAGAACACAAGCCAGGTGTAATGCATTACATTGTCCAACCTTTTCTCGAGACAGCAGAGGCCGAGAAGAATCGAGCACGGGTGGCGTTTTGGGCCTATACAACAAACCAGAGGGTCAGCAAACCTAGAACCTGTTCCCAAAAAAACTTACAGCTCGTCTGAACATGGTGGTGGTAGAGGGTGTGACGAATTGTGACGTGTCACGCGCGGGCTGGACAGGACGAGGTTTGCCGACAGAATTCGTGTCGAGGCTACACAAATCAACGTTGCATTCAAACATCTACCACCATGTTGTCCCGTCTTGCTGTCCGCCGTGCCCCTAGGGTCGTCTTTGTCTCTCAGCGCTTCACTTCCAGTGTCAAGGAGGGAAGCGTTGCCCAGACCAAGGGCTTCAAGTATGTATTACAGCTGGCTTTCAGTAGAGCGAGACCTGACGTTCTTTTTGCAGAGACAAGGAAAGTGCTCATGAGAGTAGGTCTTTTATCTCTTCATAACGTATCCATACTCATGTCAATAGACGAGTACGCCCGCAAACACGATGCGGAATTGTTGCAGAAGCTCAAGGCTCAGGTATGTCGCCCGGCCTGTTCCACCGTCCTCTATTCTTAAACCTCCCGCAGATCGAGCAAAAGAAGATTGAATTAGAGCAACTGCAGAAGGAGCACGCCAATGTTGAGAACAAGTCTTAAACCTGAACCAAAGTTAAACTTGGGTTGGATTCGTGGTTTCATGTTCGTCTCTTCCGAGTTTTCTCTCTACCTTCATGCTAATAATCCTTACAGTTGCATAACACCTGTACTATTGGACCTTTTATCTCGTTCATGTTCATGCTGTTCTCGAAGTCTCCTCAGTCCCAAAATATAACAATTATTTTTTTGTTTATCTCCCACTTCCTGTGCTAAGGACTCGGATTGACCCCATTGCGCTTTGAGCCTTTTACCAAACTCGATCGACTTTTCTCCCGTCAAACTATGACGTATGCTGTGATCTTTTGTACTCGTACTGACCCCCTTTCTCGCTTTCCAATACCATGCATTGCAACGACAGAGAGCAGGATCACGTCCTTCAACCAAGAGAAAGCTACGTCATTCCTATGCAGTCAATTTTGGTCACGTCAAGTAAATTGGAGTACAAGCTCCGATTCGTTTCGCAGTGAGCTCAGAACTCCATATCCATAACGTGGTGGCCACTGACGCGGATTATGACGTTTTCTGTGCAGTCAAAGATCCGAGGTACGAGAATGGGAAGTATATAAGGAACTATCTCTTCGTACTTGAAAGCTCACTTAATCAAATCTACTCAACAACTCACAACCACCTTTCCAACTCACCAAATCTATTCTAACCAACCAACCATGTCCTCCACCAACAACATGCTCCCTACCTCCCGCCCCGAACACCAAGTCCACGGCTCCTCCGACCCTCTCCCTGGCGCTCGTGGTGCCCAAGGAGCAGTAGACTACTCTCCCGAAACTATCGACAGGATGCCTACGACACAATTAAACGCTCAAGGTGTTCCTTCTACACAAGAAGGCGGTAACGCGTTTACAGAACCTAGGCCTATGGATGTCAGGCCTGCGGAGACTGGTGGTGTCGCTGTCGAGGGAAGGTCGGATCTTCCAGAGGGGAAAGCGAAGATTACGGACAAGATTATTGGGAAGACTGAGAAGGTGTGTTTATCTTCCTTTTTAAATCTTTTTCGTGATATAACTGACTTTGTGTTCGTTTTGCAGGTCATTGGTAAAATGACAAAGAACCCCGAGATGCATGAAAAGGGAGAGCTGAGAGAAGCTGGAGGAAAGGCTGCTGCTATGGGTGAAGCTAGGGCTCCTCATGACTAAACGAGTGAAGGAAACGAAGTGACGAATACAATACCCGATGATCTGAACGGACCTTCTGTAGCATATCTAATACTTTATGAATCCGTATCATCCGCAACTGCAATCTGTTTTGTTTGACTTTCCGTCCTCGGACCGTTGAGTACAATCCGTCACCTAGACGGCGCAACATTGGTGACGTCACACAAATAGGCTTCCGTCTTCCTTAAACTTTGCGCACTTTTCGACCTTGAGCGCAGCATGATAAATCCGGGGCAACACCAACCTGAAGATCTCGCAAGACGTTATCTTATCGTACTAGGGCACCTCTCTAAATCATTGAAGCAAAAGTTTAGGACAAATGGAGGAAGCGTCAACGACTCAACATGCGGCGATATCTGCGAACGACACGAGCCAGAGTTGCCAAGGGTCGCTCGAATCATTGGAAACGGTGAGCAGATTGTTTTTGCGTCCGTCTCTTCAATAATTGGGTGTCACTGCAACGCGTTTCAGACAAACTTTCCTGTTCGCGCTCGGAACTTTGTCCTTGAGTTTGCATAAAATTCACAACTAGAAATTTTTTGGGTTTTGTTCTAACACGAATTCTTGTTGATCAATGTCCACTTACACTGGCGACGTTTCCCTTTCTCTTTAGGTCAGGAATTCGACGATTGGAATGAGCCTTGCATATAAGGACTGCCTTCATAACGAGGACCTTTCCTATCACTCAAATACACTTGTCTAAACATGTATTCTTACAACTCGGTACTCACTTCCCTCCCTGAACACCGGGTCCACGACGGCCCTCTCTCCGATGCTCGTTCTTCAGAGGATTCCTACGGCGCAACCGTACAACGAGAGTCGCGTCGTTCCTTGAACAAGAATGCGTTTATAGAAGGGGGGGTTATCGATGTTTCTGGTAGTGTTGCTATTGATAGAAGCAAAGTTGGATCTTCCTGAGCGTAAAGCAAAGACGACGGATTGGGAAGACTGAGAAGGTTAGTGCTGTTTCTAATAACTTTTATTGTCAAATTCTCATGTCGTCTTCGCCTTTCGGGCCATGAGTAAAATGACAAAGAACCTTGCGTGAGTGAAGCTAGAGGAAATGCTATGGGTGAAGCTAGGATTAAACATATTTTGCTTTGCCCTGGAATGGAATGAATAACTGACGATCTGAATGGCATGTACCACTGAAATATGCAAGCAGCTGTAATTCAGGAGCTAATTTCTCGAACCCCTGCTCTTGGTCCGGCTGAAAGGTTCCCATGACCCTTTCTGACATGGATTTATGGACGAGATTGCATTCCTTCCTTCCCCCAGATCCTTAAGCCCCCTCCCATTCGATGATCTATGACAGAATACCTAAAGGACTACTAGATTCTCGAATACCCGAATTTCCCAGAAATAACTGAGCTACATTGACACTGTAACTCCAGGGCCTTTGTGTGGCAGATCTCGGGAAACCATATTATCAACTACTCGCGATCCATCAAGTTCAAGATGATCCAAGGCACTGTCAGAGCGATGGAGATTATTGACAGCAGGTATTAACGCTGATTTACTAGCATCAGAATGACTGCTCGTATCAGTTATGACAAATTGGACTTGGAGTAAGCTACATGTAAATGTGAGATCATCAGACTGTAGTCTGCGTAGTTACCATGCCTTCATCCGGGAGCGATTCAAGGACAAAATGCGTAACCGCGCTGAAGCGATGCTCTGCGGCATTCCTGTAGTGTTATGCGGAATGCTGACAGTGATGTGAGTGTTCCGTGATATGTGCCACAGAGTGACTTGGAACAACAGATCTGCCCGCAGCAGAACAGCTCAAGAGATCGACTTTGTAGGTCTGAACGAAGACGTATACACAAGTATTCGCATAAGGGGCACAGATAGATAGAGGTTGAGGCGGCGAATAGTAGGTTGAAAGAAAAGACATTCGAATTCGTCGGCGTGTGCATGTACGAGGGTCGCATCATGTTTATTTTAGTTACATATACTTTTGGAGCTTTTCAAACCGTATGAGAGTATTTGCTCGTAATTGGTAAAGTGCCAATTTCTATCAATTACAAGTGTTCAAGTTTGTACATTTAAATGTATGGACTTGGTAGTGTTTCGGATTCTAAAACGACAGTTGCAGAGCCACCGGTAATACTTAAGTAGCAAATCAGACTATACGCACGCACGGAGGGGCACGGCAGTTTGGGTCTCTTATCATGTTCACGCGTCGGCGCGGCCCTGAGCGCGCCTCAAGTATTCGGGGAAACCTTCCTTGGCAGCAACGGGTTTTGCGGTAAGACTACCTGAGTTTCAGAAGGATAGGGTTCCGGAACGAGTCTCGTACGACGTATGTTCATTGGATTGTTAGGAACCCTCATATCGAAAAGCACCTTGCCATGCACGAGTTTTATAAACTCTATACAATGATGCCGGCGGAAGTTATTGATATTGAAGAATTCAGATTTCTGACATCATTCATGATCTCTGCATTTCGCCAGCCCATTTGAAATTTCAAGAAATGGGGAATCGAAGGGAAAAGATGCAGAAGGAGTTTGGTGATGATACATATAAAGGAAGTTGCGGGCACACTGGATCGATTTTCGCTTCTCGCCCAAATATTCTCCCCCCATTCTGTCTTCCGCTCAACCTTAGTTCCCTGGACCATTACGCTCTGTCCGCGCTGGCGAGGAACACCACTGTGGAACGCAGAACGATTGAAACGAAGCAGACGAGGGTTTATTGACTTTGTATGGCTTCTGGTATCGAGGAAGTGTTTCTACACATCAATGCATCGAGATATGTCAGCGGTGAGTGAGTCTCGATTTGCTGGAGGTGTGCATAGTGGGTTAACGGAGACCTTGGGGTTGGTTTTATATTCATGTGAAATAGTCGCAGGGCTTACGGTGCGTGTTGACTTCAAAGTGGGTCTTGAAATCTAATCTTAGATTTCCATTCTCCAATTCAGATGCTTCTTTACGACCATTGTCTCACATTCGACGACGAAATAGAACTTATTTGGAAGGCTAGATGGAGAATTCCCAAGATACTGTTCTTATTCTTGCGGTATATGGTGCCGATTTGCCTGGTGGTCAATACCTTCCGTGAGCCTTTTCAAGCTACTCCCGTTGTGGTGCTAAACGACGTTGCATATCCAGAAATGAGCGGGCTTACCGGGATAGTGTCCGATGTAGTGAGTAAATGGCCAAATTCTTCACCTTGGTAATCCTGAGCATTTGAAAGTATTGCCAAACATGGCTGGGTGTGAGCGTGCGTCTGCTGTCGCTTGAGCTACTTTTATGAAGAGGGCTGACGGTTTTACTAGGTATTCATAGGATTGTTTTGGTACGTCGAGACAGCACATACTACAAGTTTTCTCGTACTCACCACAATAATTCTGCAGCATATACATGGCAAATTGTAAGAGCCTGTCAAGCCAAGAATGCCCCATCGATCTGATATATGTTATCCAGTCTTGGTCCTTCTGCATCTCTGGAACATCTGCGAAAGAAACAAATTTCTAGTCTTTGGAACTCTCTTTGTGTATGTTGCTGCATTCATAGCGAACATTATATGCACAGCGTTAGCGGTATCCTACCTTCCTAGTGCGTCACAGGCCACGACAACACTATGATTTGCTCGAGTGAGCCTAATAACCGATACAGACAATGCATCATATTCGACGGTCTTGAGGATTTGCGCTATGCAAAGCAGGAAAGGTGTGCCTATGGTGTGGGCTCCCGGAGTAAGTATATCGATGCCAAAATGAAATCTTTACTCTGTCTGAATGCGTTATCTGCATAGCTTGCTCTGGACACTATTATCATTCCGACTGTTATGTACAATGCTCTCGAGCGGCCGAGAGATTCTCGCACAGAGTTACATTCTCAGATATTTCGGGATGGACTCTTCTTCTTCGTGGTGAGTCCTCAGCCAGCATCAAGTGGCCAGGATTGATAGGCTGAATGTGACTAATATCTTTTGGACTAGGTGCTTTTCGGTAGGAGTTCTGGAACGATTTTGCAGAGTTATGATGCTAACATCGTCTGTGTTGCAGTTCTTCGATTAATAAACGTACTTCTCGCTATCAAAGCACCAGTAAGTATTTGTTATAATGGCTAGATACGGGCTCACCGTCACCCATCCAGATATCGCTCCTCTATCTCGGTGTATAGTAAGTATGGATTTTTGATCTAATTTTGTCGAGCTCACCTCTATTGTTTCATTCAAGCTTCATATGGGCAAGTTGTACGATGACAGTGACCAGAATGGTTCTTAGATTGAGAAAACTGCAAGCAAAAAATGCACAACAGCAATACGAGCTGGAAATGCAACCTGAATTGTCATACCATTCTTCATCGACAGACAGTGCGCCTTCAAGGCTGTCGCATCATAAGCAAATCTCTTTCCCTTGAACTTGAAGCGCATTTAATTGACTAGTAGAATAATGTAGTATTGACACTAGTAGAGCAACAAGGACGTTGCATCAGTAAATGATTTATACATCAACTTTTGGACGAACGACTTCTGAATTGAAGGATAATTATCCGGGAAAAGTAGAGCAATGTGGTTTTAGTGCGTATTTGGATTCTCGAAGTTGAGCTCGATCTTTCCAGCCTGGTAAATTGATAGAATTTGATCATACGATGCCATACTGCTTCTATACAGCCGGCCGTGCTAATGCGGTCCTCGATGGGCTCGGGGTACGGGTTCAAGTAGCAACGGATGCTAAATCCAACCAAACTCAACAGGATCATTGGCGTTGAGCGAGTCTGCTGAGTGTTGTGATGCGGTATTCGGGACCATTATACGTCTTGAAAAACAGCTATTAGAAGTAGTCGTGAGTACGGGCAATATTTTCGTTGAAAACCCTGGCTCAGCCGTCCCGAAGTCACTGCCGCGGTTTGAGTAAGAAAAGAGACTCGGATTATATATCGTCCCTCCGAGTCATTTCTGGACCTGGTCCACGGACCACTAATCTCGCCGCGCCAAGCCTTTCACCAGTCCACGTGATGTTTGTTGACGCGCAGAAACTCTTGTTTACTATTGTATGCGCAGTGTCCTGCATTCTTTCTTCTGAACCGCCACGATCCCCGCGTCCCGCTGCTTCATTTAGGTATGCATATATTTTTTCTAATAAAAATGAACCTAAAACTAACTTTTTTCAGACGAAACGGTTATTCAGATAAAGGGAACCATAGGAGACAAGTGAAAAGCCCCTCTATTACTAATTTCTGGCCAAAACGCGAACGCGTGGTACGTTTATTGCCTCGGGTTGTAGATGCGCTTTGTGACGCGTCATACGCTGGATTCCATCTTCGTACTGATCTTTCTTCTCTTGTCTTGGTGTCCTTGACGTGCAGGATTCTAAACAGGTCAGAACGACGCGCCAGATTGCTTCAAGGGTGTGACTTAGAACAAGTTTCATATACATAATCTGTTTAAAAACGTATTACGAGGATGTCGCCCGCGTCTAAGTCTGGAGGAAAATCTAAAGCTGGGGGAGGTGCTGGTGTAGGGTCGAACTCTCAAAATCAACCAAAGGCAATTATGACAAGGAGTCAGAAGGCTGGGCTGCAGGTGAGTTCGTTCTTTCATTTTCAGTCCTTGTTTTAAGAAAATCGGTGCTTGGTTTTCTATCGACGCTATGTGGAGGGCGGGAAGTTGGACGGGCTTCGTTGTTTATTCATTTCGCATTGGGAACGTCTCCGATACGTTTGCTTTCAGACTGTTTTTCTTTCCCATCTGGCTTACATCTTCGCTGACTTTCTTTCAATTTGGTTTAATAGTTCCCTGTTGGGCGTATCCATCGTTACCTCAAACAACGAACCCAACACAATGTACGCATCGGTGCTAAAGCTGCAGTCTACACATCCGCTATCCTAGAGTATTTAACAGCGGAAGTTTTGGAGCTTGCAGGTTTATATTCTTCTCGTTTCTTTTTCTGCTGAAGAATCTAATTTATCTTTTGGTTTCTACCAGGAAACGCATCCAAGGATCTCCGTGTCAAGCGTATCACCCCTCGTCATCTTCAGCTTGCTATCCGTGGAGATGAAGAATTGGATACCCTTGTCAGGGCCACTATTGCTGGAGGAGGAGTGTTGCCCTTCATTCACAAGAGCCTGACCAATGTCAAGCAGTTGCCGAAGAAGCCTGACGGACAGTAGGCTCTATTTTCAATTTACCCATTTTTTGCTGGTTTCGTGTCTTGTCTCGCCTTGAGTACGATGTGTTCTTTACTTTTATAGTTATTACCCACTCCACATATGGTCTACTTTCTTGAATGTTCATATAAAATATAGCGAGTTTGAGCATATGTATTCAGCTAAAGCTTAGAGTAGTTTCGAGTAACTAGTTTGTATGTATGTACTCGCTGAATAAGATGAATTTATATCGTGGAAGTTCTGTGTGTTTTCAGAGGATTCAAGGTTAATGACGGTTGACCTTGGCCCTCCATTCTTCAAATTTTGACATAAGCAGAGCTTGACTTTGATAGAAGGTCTGCTTGGGCCATACTTCAAATTTTTGAAGGATCCAAGCTACAGGTCTATGCCATAAAATGAGTCTGTAAACCGGTCAAAAAGCAGCTGATGAAAGGAACCACTGTCAGGGTCACTAAACAAGTCATCTTCAATTCCCAATCTCCCCTTGAGCTCAGGCTGGGCATCAAATAATGCCTTGCCCAGCCGGTTGAATGAAGTATAGTAGTGTTCATCATAATTTGGTTCAACTTTAACCCCCAAGATACCTTGAAGACAATAAGCTTCATCTTGTGGTTTGGTTGTTTCCCTATGTGTAGTCCATGACATCCGAGTAAGGACATCAACATCCTGAATAGACTGTTCACTTGAAAGAACAGTGGGGGGAATGATAGTTCTTCTGTGTATGTCATTTCGTAGTTCATGTTTGCCCCCAATCTGCTGCCAGTGTTTGTTAAAGAAAACCACAGTTTGGGGTGCAAGGAGTTCTTGGAGGGTCCATCCACGGCTGAACCACTGACTTCCCCAGAAACAATGCAGCTCATTCCATCCATCAAACATGTCCCATCTATCCTCAGCATCCACCAAGTATACATAACAAACCTCTGCATTTTGGTAATATGCATACATTGATGTAACATTTGCAGCCACATCTTCATGGTTACCCTGTTTAATGCAGCATGTATCAATCCAGATGTAATGAATACCATCCTTGCGAGCTTGTCGACAGGCAGCCCATATCTTCCAGTACCCCCGCTTGGAGAATGTCTCCTCTTGGGGATCAATGAACTCATCATAAACAACTTCATTCCCTTTGCTCCATGTATGGGACAGAATGGCATAGGGAGGGACAGTGCAGTTCTCATGAACTGTGACAAGTTTGAGAGAGTGTGTGTCAATGAAGCGACAGGGGCAAATGCCTGTGGATACCATGAGAGCAGGGGAAGTTGCATTTTTCCTGGCTTTTAATATGCCATCATAGTACACCAAGCGATGGGAAGTATATGAATGAGTTGGTTTGTCTTTGGACAGGGAAGGTGATATAGTATCAAGAGAAGATGGATCTTTGGATTGGATGTGGGTGACTGAAGGGGAGTTTGCAGCAGAATTTGGTTCAGCTGGAAAAGATGATACTGCAGGAGTAAAATTTGTAGGTGCAGGACATGCTGGTAGAAGAGTAGGCTGACTTGTAGGTGTATTTTCAGAAGGAGGTACTTGCCAAACAAGAGGTGGAGGGAGCTGTGGAGACAGATTCTGGGCTGCAGTTGAGAAATAGGGTGAAGGAAATGGGGGAAAATACTGGTATGAAGGCAGTTGGAGAGGTGGGAACTGGGACAAGGGCAAGTACTGAGATGAGGGCATGTATTGAGATGAGGGCAAGTATTGAGATGAGGGCAAGTATTGAGATGAGGGCAAGTATTGAGATGAGGGCAAGTATTGAGGTGAGGGCAAGTATTGAGATGAGGGCAAGTATTGAGATGAGGGCAAGTACTGAGATGAGGGCAAGTACTGAGATGGGGGTAAATACTGGGGTGAAGGTAGTTGTGGGTATGGATACTGGGATGAGGGCAAATACTTTAATAAAGGTGGTTGTGGGGGCAAGAGCTGGGATGAGTACTGGTATGAGGGAAAGTTCTGGCATGGAGGAGGTTGTGGGGATGGGTTTGTTGTGGATTCCCCACTAAATGAGTCATATCCAGTATTAACTCTCATTTGCCTACATCCAATGCTGAGGAAAGGTCTTAGATGCAGAGATAAAAAGTACATACCCAGCATAATCCATTGAGGTTTAGAAAGAACTTATCAATGGGAGGCTTTGAGGTTGAACGGGATGAGCACTGACAGGCTTCGGGGCACAGCTCTAGGAATAACAGAATCCATCGTTGATGTACCTTCTTGTACCTTGCGGATAAAAGAGAATAATGGTCACCAGGTAAGAAAGGAAATCAAACGCCGGGTCCGGGAAGCATTCCCAGGCACCATCAGAAACCTATGCTGACAGATATTCACGCATTCCTTCGTTACGAGAGTCAAAGGACATCCACTGGGTCTATTGTTCGGTGCTCTCAGACGTCCACGGCGAGATGGGATACCTTGATTGAATAGCAGTAATGCAGATTACAGGAATTCTTCGATATCCACCAAGTCCAAAGCTATCGCTGACTACACCGTATATTTCTGTATCCTACCCACAAAAGTCATTTTGCACAAAACATACTCGAGGAACCGCTTGGGTCTAGGTTTCATAGCAAGAGGGAAAGAACCGACACGTACCCTTTCTTTCCTCAAATGACTTACAAAGGATTTGACACCCACGACCTACAATGACTTACGCACACCGTCGAATCCCCTAGACCACGCCGTCTCTCGCCAGAAGTCGTCAATCAAACACGAATCAGAATCATTCGACCTCGACAGGGAAGAATCTATTTCAAAGTAGAAGTGGGCCGTGGAAGGTCATAGCAGAAACCAAAAAAGAGACACCAATGTTCATGTAGATGCAGTGGTTGCTGCCGCCGAAAGCCCCATGCATTTCCCGTCCTTGACTCAGTATCATAAACTCCGTTCCGTCCAGAAACCTGCCTCTCTTTATGTATGCGATGGTATAGTGATCATCGGTGATCTCATTCGGTCGAGTAGTCGAGATGGAATACAAAGCTCAAACGCACGGGCGTGCAGGATATACAGAAATCCGGATCCTAACATCAACATCTTCTCCTGTCCCAGTTCAGCAACGCAATAACGCATTCAGCGACTCGCAAGGACCTTGTCTCTAGCCGCTTCACTTGTTCTCTCAAGACTACGCAAGCAGACTCTTGTCCAGAACCGTCAAGTGCTAACCACAAGTCAAATCCTGACCTGCAGAAATATGGATACAAGCGTAATCCTTGTCTGCGGGTGGAAGCGTGGACGAGCGTATTGTTTTTTTTTTGAATTGTTGGGATGAGATAGCTGATGAAAGCTAAACGAAACTTAGACGAGCAGGAGGTTCGCTTGCATATGGGTGTAGTCCACGGTAGGTTATGGTTGCTGTGGGAAGGCTATCAGGAAGCCAAGGTTAATTAGACAAGAGCTTAAGCGCACGTCCAGAAATTGGACCAGACTTTGACCACTGTCTTTTGAATCCCAATCCCTCGTCAGCTATATCTGCAGAGAATATAACGCAGCACCATGTTATTCAGAACAGGCCGATTGTTGCCTCATTTGAAGTCTACAATTTTTATCCAATTCTTGACAACTCTCATTGTTTTCGTCGAGGTCAATATATTTACTTTAGTCCGGTTATTTAGGCACGGCGTAGATGAATACACTAGATTTAGACAAACAAACGTCAGAAACAACCTCAGTCACAGAAATCTTTTTCGGTCCTGTTTCGTGTTTCTTAAGGCTAATGTAAACGTGTAAAAGGCGCCGGAAAGAGGGAAGACGCCAGCAGACACTGTTTCTAATGCGCATTTTTCGCAGTCGAATATTGAAGTGTACTCGCACCTGAAGGAATGCGTTATACAACGAACAAGCGAACCAGAAGTCACAGAGCATTACAATGGAGAGATGTGGACTCGCATTCATCAAAGTTGGATGACACACCTAGACACATTCCAGAATAAGTGAACATGTTAATCGTAGATCTGAGAGATGAGTTCAGTCAGAATGATGATTGGAAAACGGATTTGCTTTGGTTGCTGTGATTCGCTGAAACGCAACTGCGCGAAAGAGAAAGTCCTTTAGGCTGGGAGGTGCGATATTTTACCGATGTGGCATCATAGATAGAGTTCGGGATGAAGAATGTTGGGAGACGCGTTGGATGTGCAAAGCAAAGTTAGAGGTGGAAGATGACCCCTCTCGAGCTTCGAGGCCCTAGAGGTTGAGCAGGCGCTTTATAACCTCGCACTCAAGTTTCCGCATTCGAAATTGGCTTGTTTAGTGGTCGACCGGTCCTGGATTTAGGCCAGAGACCTGAGAACAAGTCTCAGAAGATTGGGGTGATCATCCACCGAGACTATAGAGCTTTCGATAGATTTGTTCTCACCAAACATTTGTTTTAACAGTTGCGAAAGAATGTCGGAACGACCGCAAATCAGTGGAAGGGAGAGCCAGGTATTTGGTTTCCATGACAGAGACGTTGCATTTGGTCTCTGTTGCGCTAAGTACTAAGTAGTAAGTCGGGCTGCGTATCGTCCAATTCCACCATACGCAACCATTTCTTCCACGCCATTGCCAATCTTCAATCAACTGTAGACGAAGGCCTATAAAACGGTTCATGTCCCAAGACAGCCAATTGAGCTGTGTCTCGGGAGTGTGTGAAGTCTACGGGTAGACATAGGACGCCTCGGCGTTTGGTGAGACGGATGTCGCGAGAGAGAATGCGCATTGAAGGAAACCGAATGAAGTAATCACGCTGTCCTCAAAACCAGAGAGTTTGCTACCGAGCACCGGAGAAGACTGAGGAAAGAAAGACGGTATCCAAGCACAACGCGGTCCAGGAGAAACACGGAAAATGCTCGGACCGAGTCAACCGCACCAACCTCGTCACGGTCAACACAGATGCCTATGAGTTTTCGACCACCCTTCAAATCGTGTATGCACCTGGAGACAACAATATCCGAAAAATCTCGAGATATCGCCTGTTTTTCTCTCAAGCTACAGTCCTCACTCTGGCTCTCCGCCTGGTATCTTGACATTTTCCCTCAAAGCGAACGTATATTCGAATGATCATTTCATTTTGTCCCGTGAAAAGCTTGTCTCCTTGACTCGTTCCGTTTTCACTCTCATGAACTATTCCACACGCTCGTATCCCTCCGCTCGCTTTATCTTCCTCGACCCGACAAAAGCTACAGCTTGGCAGATGTAGTGATGTTGAAAGCGGCGTATCCTTCGCCACCAGTTTCATTGACTACCGCTACCCATTAGAGAGCCTCGCTCCCAATCTCGATGTCTCAACCAAAGACGACAGGCCCAATAATTTCATTCTTGTTCTTGTGTCACCCTGTACTCTGCTCGGATTTTGATCTTGCTTACCTTACCAGAAGCACCATAAGGATACATTGTCGATGGAGAGAAAGACAGAGGCTGTTGCAAAGAAAAACGCGACTGTCAGCCATACTTGCTGCCGTCTCCCTCCGTCTCCCGAATCCTAAGTACTCCGGTCATCACGCCTTTGCCAGATTTTATCGCTCCAGTTCCGGCGTTTGAATCTTTGTCCATGCTCCACGTATATAAATTTATGCCGACTTCGCAGGGTTTTCAAGGCTGATAGGACATTAATTCCATCACCCTTCCTCGCTTGTCTATTTCTTATTTTGGGTACCCTCCTGGTGTCTTGGCGTGGTTTCGGAAACTGGGGTTGTTGGCAAAATCGAACGCAATAGACGGGAGCATGTTGCTCTGGAGTAGAAGGACAAGGAGGCTGAGAAAACGAGTTTTCACAATTGGCGTGCGTGCTACCTTCTTTTGCGTCTATGGTTTATATACACAGAACGACGAATTTTTACATTTCTTGGAAGATATATGCATATGGCGAGGATCTCGATCGTTTGTCGGACTTGCGTTCGTCCTTGTTTCTCCCTCTTACCACGTTCCTATATGTATAATCTCCAAGGCTGCGGGAGTTGAGACAAAAAGCTGGTTATTCTGAGCCGAACCCGCCATTACTTCTGCTATGCGATTGAATCCCTGGTGTACTTTCGTTCACACCATGATTCCGTTGTCGCGCCGCCAGCCATACCAATAAACTCTGCAAAACCAATGTGTCTGTCTTCTTTATTGCATTTGCCGACGCTATTTGCCTTCATGAACCCTAGTGCCTTTGACTAGGAGAATCCGTTGCCGTCGTTTTCACCGAATGATGACCACTGCTAGAGCTCTGATCTGACGTGCTTTTCACTTCCATTATTCAAAGCAGGCAGCTGAAAGGTCTGGGCAAAAAGCAAGCGAATGGAAGAGGTGGAAAACGGCTTTTTCCTCTATCTGGATTCTGGGATTTGGAAGCTGGCTCCGAGTACAGAGTAAAGCTAAGGAATATATCCATTCCAGGTATAATTAGGACCACTATGTACGAGTAGGGCTCTCTTAATATATGCAGATTCACCACATTGCCCTACTGAACCATTAAATTCCCCAGCTGGTGATTTTGATGCAAGCACAGCATTGTTCCGTAGCCAATGCAAACTAGATAAATAGCAATAACAGAGCTGTGCGACTGCGCCAAACGAGACCGGATAGCTATCAATAAGTTCTCACCGATACATCACTTGTTTCCAACCACCATCTCCGAGGATTATGCCTTTCCAATCTCTTTCCGATGATGTTATGGGACTTATACTTCTCGAAGTATGCCCGACCAAGTTCTATTCCAGCTTTGAGCATGCGTTGACTTTGTATACGTTTTACAACAGGTCCATAATAGCTCTCGCGAGACACTCTTTTCTACGCTGCGCACCAGCAAAGCTCTCCACGATAGTACAAAGCCACTCATCTTTCGAGACTGCAGACTCAATCTATCGGGCTCAAAAATAGATGAGACTAATGGCCGCATTACTTCTTGGATCGAGACGGAAACAGAGGTTCTCAGTCATATCCGCCAGTTGACTATTGTTGATGATGCGTATCATTACTATTATTCGGCCGACAATGGAGCGATCAATGAAGAATTGAAATATTCCTCTCTCATCAGGCTTCTATCCCAACTGCCGGGGCTTGTGAAGTTCACTTTCTCCTTACACAAACCCATGCCCATCAAACTGCTTGATGCACTTCATTCCTCTCAGCCAAATATTCAACTTCACATTCGGAACTGGACCAGGAAATCAATTGACACTCGATTCGGAGATCCTGGGGAGCTAGCCCTGGCCAGCTCACCTCTTTTACGCACCATCCATGCTTCTGTTTATGATGGTGATGGTGAAATTGATTTGCAGAGGGCTGCTTTCATGCGAATTGTTGTTCTTGCTCCAAACTTGGAGTCTTATAGCTGGTCCAGCCATAGCACAGGTGGCTGTGTCATTCATATGATGTCACATGAACAGTATCAGGAAGAGGCTCAACTGAGAAAAGAGTTTGATGTGGACCAGCCTGTGAAGAAAGTATTAAAAGCTGTTCACATTGATCATGAGGTGTCATGGGTGAAAAATCAAGCCGGCATTGTGGATTTGAGCAAACTAGAGAGGTTGGAAGGAGTACATGTCAGTAGAAATATTGATGTGGGACTTGGGGATATCTTTTCGTCCTTGAAGGTACTTGACATCCAGGTTATGCTCTGGAGAACAGAAATCAACCTTGAATCCTTCCAAGGCTTCCTGTGCTCTCTGCCATCTCTTGAAGAGCTCTCAATTCTGGATGGTCTGACATACATCAATCTCAATGGCCTCATGTCTTACCATGGGCCCACTCTCCATACTCTTCAGTTGCATGAAACTGAGAATACCAGTCTCCAGGATCCACGCAAGACATTGAGTCTTGATGATCTTTGTCTCATCCGAGATTCTTGTCCTCACCTTTGCAATCTTGGAATTGACATCAGTTATGTTAGAGCTGATCCCCAAGAGGGTGAAGTTTATACTGTATTGTCAACATTTGGGAATATCCACAGCCTTACACTCAATTATGATCTTGGGATTGGGCTTCAATCTTTCTTTTCCCAGACAGATAGTCAGCATGAAGGGATACAACACCAAATTAATGCCTTGATTGACAGGGACAATGTATCTGTAAAGTTGCAAGCTATTTGGGCAGAGGCAGCAGGGCCAAAATTACAGCAACTGCTCATTCAAATTGGAAAGCAAGACAGAGAAATAGGAAAAGGATATCCTGCACATTGGGTACTCTATGAGCAGAATATGAGGACCTGGCATAGGATGGAGAATGGAATGATTGTAGCCTCAAAGTCAAAAAATAGTTTTGACTACTGATCAACAACCTTTCTTGTGAGGAATTAATTAGTGTAACATAGGAAGTGTATTCAGAAAGTAGGGAAGACCAGTATATAGTGAATTATTGCTTGTTTAGGCACCAATGAATGAAGTTGGGTATCTGTGTACTAAATATGTTGGAAAAACTGCAAATGCTTGACAGCCTGATCCATTCTGATCAGGTTCCCATATGGAGCATATCAAGCCTGCTTGAGTTCTGTTCAGGCATAACTTGATGTGTTTTCAATGGGTATATTATTGCATTTGCATTTACTGTACTGCTAGTTTTTCTCAGATGAAGGCACTGAAGCAAGCTAAAAAAGTAGTATATGATGCTATTAAGTAAGTGATTTATAGGAAACTGGGCATCCCATGGACACTGCACAAACAAAATTGATAACATCAGTACTCCACCAGTTTATTATTGTGTGCACATGTTAGTAATATATTGACATTCATTGCTATAGAGTACATCTTGTTAATAGACAACTTGTCTCAGTACTATGTTAAAATTGCAAGTCCAGAATTCACAGAAGACTTGTCCTTACTAAACTCAAGCTGGCTGGTTTTCCACTATATCTCCATTTGGTTAATTACATTCATCATCACTCATCCAAGATACCTGAGGTGCATCAGCACTTTTTCCATGCTGAGTCCCAATCAGTGATCCACTCACTTGCTGTGGTTCTGATGTTGATTTTCATGCATCTTGACTGGAAAGCAAATAATTTGCAAAACAATACAGTTATATTGCAGAGAGTATTGGGCAAGTACACCTGTGTGAACAGCTAGTCAATATCTTATTATCCATATCATTCAGATATTGAAAATATGATTTCTCACATTAATTATTTGCGACATAAGTGTTTACCATTATGTAATTCAAAATATGAATTTCTTTATATAGTAATTTAGGGTTAGGAGGTATTGTTAATTGTTATTTCAACATCTTTCAGCACTTGAATTTTCCAATAAATCATGGTCTTATACCTGTCACATATAGCAGTACTTCCCTTTCATAGGTTTATTGTTAGCTTACTTACCATTATCTATCCTGATTTCCTTGCTTCTGCCCATGGATGGTGGTCTGAGAGGTTTCCTGGTCCCTAGCTGAGCTGTTTTTAACATAACTTATAAGATGGCAATATCACTTGACCTAGCTCAATTACACTATCTACTGACCTTTATTAGGCAGATGACACTACTTAAAAACAGTTGGCAGACTTAGTTCATTCCCATGCATATGTGTTGTCATTGAATTTTCTGGGATAGTGGGGCAATATGGAGCTACTGAAAAATAAATTATATAAAAAATAATCATGTTTATTGTAGTAGATACACTCTAGCTCCTTTCAGTCATTAGCAGAATATATGACAATCCATACATCATAAAAACATAACAAAATAATCCACCAAGGGATATTTTGAAAGTATAGAGATAATATACCAGAAAATATCAAAATAAAACATGATGAACTATATAAATATTTAGATTCATCATTAGAATATGTCATAATAAACTGTTTTGTGTATATATTAGGTTATATCCTGTTTTCCAAGTCAGTAAATTGTCAAAATATTTTCAAAATATATAATATTCTGTATTTATAGTGGTCTATTTTAGTAGTTGATGTCTTATCTTGCAACTGTATCAGAATATTTTAAGTTTCTGAGATATTATAGAGATAATATTGTAATAGCTGACTAGCAAATTTCTCCCAGCTACCCTGTTGTTGGGCCTCTGCAATTACTGGCAGTTCTACCCACTGCTTATGTTCTTTTGCAATTTGTATGGGCCTGTTTTTGGTCTCTATTCGATTTATTGCCAGCAAATCTTCAGCTAGAATATATTGGAGTAAATAAGCTAAGGTCAGCTAAATCCTATTAGTGTCCATGTATATTTCAGCTTGTCTTTCTTTATTTTCTATCACTGGGTGCAGCTTAAAGTAAAACATAGTGAATTATTTTGAAGGTATTTTGAAATAGGCCACAAAATTTTAAAACAGTACAGATCAAATTTTGTTGATTTTATTTTGATGATATATCTTACTATAACAAACCATCATAATAAAATCAACGAAATTAGATCTGTATTATTTTAAAACTTTGTGGTCTAACTTCAAAATAATTGACATCTTTTATTTTAACCTGCACTCAGTGTAGAGTGTTTTAACACTTACATTTTTCTACAACTTCCACACAATCTTGTTTTTAACACTTGTCTACACTGACTCATCTAAATATAAAAATGGGTACCACCAAATATAAAACCAAATTCTGAAAAATATGCAAACACTAATATCTTTATATACATATACAGAAGTGATCCCACAGAGCGAAACACTCAACAGGTTCTTTACAATTTCTCATCCTTTTTTTGCTGCCCATCAGAAAATCTTTTCTCTGGAATTTTCACACCCTGCTCTTTCATATCAAAAAGAGTTTTGGGCAG
Organism: Stygiomarasmius scandens; assembly: GCA_037954225.1. Classification (NCBI taxonomy): domain Eukaryota; kingdom Fungi; phylum Basidiomycota; class Agaricomycetes; order Agaricales; family Campanellaceae; genus Stygiomarasmius; species Stygiomarasmius scandens. The sequence continues at coordinate 314,150 of JBANRG010000054.1, forward strand.
TCCAGTGCACATTTATGCTCAAAAATGAGATATTTCTGTGCATTTGGAAATTCAGCTGAGACTGAAAAGCAAGACAGTGGATTCTTTCTGTCAAATGGTCACAGAAGGAACCTTGTTATGGGTATATCCAGGTTTGCAGATCATAAGAACAGTAGATATGCAATTTCTGTAGCCCCACCTTGGTCTTCAACTCAATCAATATATGTGTAATTACTGTTTATGGTAAGTATGTCTGGAATAGTGGTTTAAGCCCTTTACTTACCAGAGTTGGATGACCAGAATATGTCCATTTTATAAATTCCCAAATTGCTGTGACTGAGCTTATAGTCAGAGCATCAAAACATTGTGTTTGTTTCACTTCTGGTCACTACCAGATTGTTGTCCTGCATGGCTATTCATGAGGATTATGATGCCCAAGCCTTTTATTTTCATTGGTTGTGGGCTTGTAGGTTTCAAGGGATGATTGCATGGACAAGACCTCAGTATTCTGTAATCAAAGTCTGTTCAAACAGCTTCAGTAATCTGAAATGTTCCTATAAAGGAAGTGGAGCATTGCTTGTGCAAGACATAGTTGAGGCCTGTAAGCCATAAGTGCCAAGTATTTGAATTGAATAACCAAGCAGGGATATGTCCAGGAAAATGACACAGCCACTTGTGCAAGTCAAGTTTAGTAAGGACAAAACCTCCAAAAGTCAGCTTCATAATGTATATTAACACATAAATAGGCATGATCACAATGGTGCGATAATGGATCCATTAGAAACTGCCCAATAACACTGGGAAAGACCCTGTAATTTTTTTTTGGAAATACAGTGATTTTACAGGGGAAATATGAGTTGGAAACATATATGTATTTCCACTATTTTACAGGAATGTTACAGAAACATATACTCATTGTGTCAGAAAGCTGCACATTCAGCAAGAAATATCAATAAGCAACATAGCTATAGGGCAAGTACAAGTGTGCAGAGTACAAGAGGTCAAGCTGGGGGCCTATCTACAGAGCTATGAAGTATATATGTAAATAGTACAATAAGACGAGGGTAGATCAGAAGATACTGATGGAAATAACCATAGAATGATAATCATGTAAGAGATGTCAATATGTGCAATAACAAATATGATCTGTCAATCAGAGAATGATATATCATAAAGATGGAAACCATATGTCTCGGAATCTGTGATCTAGAACCAAGGTAGTGGAAATAATGATGAAAGTAAAAGAAGCAAGACCAATTTGTGACACATTGTATATTAAATGTAAATCCCTTAATTGCAACTGTCTAAGCCATGATAACTTGAGATCTGAGCTTTCTGTCATTTTTTAAAAATAGATATATTTATCTAAGTATCACATATTTGAACAACTCTAAATTTAAAATTGTTGCTTCACTATCAGGATATATAATTAAAAAAAAATTAATTTCCTACCCAAAACAGGTGTTTTATGGGTGAGATTTTGATTATTTCACCAAAAAGTAATATTATCTAAAATAGTTTAATTTTATTTTCTAAGTTATACAACTGAGTATTTGTATTTGCAGTAGAAATAATATCATACATATATACAACAAGAAATGGACTCCATTAAAAGCAAACCCACACATGCATCCACAATTTTGACCCACATGCACATAAAAAATGGCACCTGCACTTTTCTCATCCCCCAAGTTCACCAAGATTAAGATAAACTCAAAAGTCCCAGTGAAAATTGTTGAGGGTCAGAAAGTATGAGCTGTAGTACAGTTGAGTGAGATGGTTGTTACAAAGCTCCATGCATAATGGATAGTGTTAGTAGCCATTTAAACATGTTACTGATCTAATTTTCTTTAAATTTAAGGCTTAAAGACTAAACATAAGCCTTAAAGTTTGAGTTCAGGAGTTAGAGGTATCCTCAAAGGCCTGATTAGTAAGTTGGATATTGACTCCATTGGCAATAAAATGACTATGCATTTCATGCCAGTGGAAACCAAAATATAGATCTTACTATGGAAACTCTGAAAAAGAAAACTGGAAAATGTCAGGAAGCTGCACAATCAGCAAGAAATATCAATAAGCAACATAGCTATAGGGCAAGTACAAGTGTGCAGAGTACAAGAGGTCAAGCTGGGGACCTATCTACAGAGCTATGAAGTATATATGTAAACAGTACAATAAGACAAGGGTAGATCAGAAGATACTGATGGAAATAACCATAGAATGATAATCATGTATCTAAGAGATGTCAATATGTGCAATAACAGATATGATCTGTCAATCAGAGAATGATATATCATAAATATGGAAACCATATGTCTCGGAATCTGTGATCTAGAACCAAGGTAGTGGAAATAATGATGAAAGTAAAAGAAGCAAGACCAATTCGTGACAGAAGAGAATTCCATCTCACCAGTTTTGAGCTTTAAGCCCTTAAATTTACGCTTAAGCTTTAAGAATTTAAGGTCTTTAAGCCTTAAAGATTCTGGAAACACCATTTGAAGACTTAAAGTAGAACACTGCATAAATCTCATGTATTCTTTTATTGTCAAGAGGGTTATCACACAATGATGATCTACTGAGCATTTCCTTTTTATATTATATTTTTCTCTTACATTGTACAATGTGCTACCTTGGGTCCAGACCAGACCAGTAGTGTATAAGCTCTGTACTTTGTATCATGTAACTTAAGTCTAAAATCAATTCAGTTGGTCTCTTATCCTCACTCATACTCTTCTTCCTCTCTGACTTCACTGTGAGGATGACCTAGGTTGATAATCAACCTAAAATTGACTGTGACACAACACCAGACAAATTTAGGTTCATGAATATGTGATAGGTTGATTAATGTCAACCTAAATTTAGCTGAATAATTCTGAGATATTATTTTTCTCTGGTTAGGTTGATCCATAGGTTGATTTTTAGCTCTTGACTGGGCACGTGAGATATACAGTACAAATGAAATCGTGAGAACATCATGACACGTCATTTCTTTCTCTACCACCATCTCCTTCTCCATCACCAACCACAGCTGTTGCTTACCCTGTTCCTTATTATGCGTATGTTGGTCATGACCAACATATGCATAATAAGACAGTTGCCAGCAGGATGATATTGATATTGATGACATGTAGGGCGTTGGAGAAGAATAGAATTGATGTGAGTATGAACTGGAACTAGGGCCCAGGAATGACACATAGCTGATCAATTGATGAAAACAGACAGATCTTTTCCACGTACCAGGCTTAGTGCAGTGATTAATTGCGCGTTGTTCTAAAAGTATTAACAGTTACTTATAAGTACTAGCGCGCACGCATCATCGATATTACAGTTGGTGCTCTTTGAGGCTGACCTTCTTGCAGCCTTATGTGCACTTTGTATTATGTACTCACTAGTTACCAATCCATGATTATGATGCCATTTCATTGTATTAATGCAGTCCTAAGCAGATACTAATTATCAACCTATATTGCGGACATCAACCTAAAATGTACTGCTAAATTTTATCCTTCAGAATAGGTTGATTTTTGTGTAAACAGGATGAGATTCAACCTATCTTTTTGCGAAAGAAATTAGGTTGCTCACCAACCTAGTCAGGTTGATAATCAGTTTGCTCCAGGTTGGAATTGAGTGGATTTTTGGCTGACTTGAAGGCTGATAATCAACCTACTGGGGACTCTCAGAGCTTGTCAATGTCAAAGTTGTCACTGGTTCCATCTGGTTCAATTGGACTTCTCTTGGATCCTTCCAGATCCATCCTTCACCTTTCATCCTTTGACCTCCACTCAAGTTTCAGATCTGCTTCAGATCTGGTAATAATCACCATGCTTATGTCAAAAAGGATTATAAAATTTTATTAAAAAGTACAGTTGTTTCCCAGACCTTGCCTGGCACCTCTACAAAGTCAAAGATAGCCCCAAACACTGGTGGTTTGGCTTCCCAGCAGAAACATTGGCATTGTCTTTTGCTGCCATGTGTAATCTTATATTATTCTTTGTTTCTCACATTCTGACATAATAGAAGAGATTAAACAGGCATTCAACCCCCTTCCCTCTTTTACTCCTACTTGTCTGACATAAAAATCATAGGGCTATACTTTCTATACCATGCTATACCCCTCTATAAATCTGAATTTAATACCCTCCTCAATCCACTCATGAGAATGATGCAGACAGACTGGAAACCTCCTGGCTTTGTGCTTTCAAACTCCTTGCACAGTTAGTGTATTGGACACAGTTCAGGCATGGAGGATGAAAGAAGTGTCAGGAATGTTCTTGTGGATTATCTGGGGGCTGAGATAGTTCGCTAAGAAGCTAGCAAGCAGGAAGTTGCCTTTTGCCTCATATGACTGACAGATGGGCATGCATACACCTGCAAATCTCTCATTTTCTGTCCGTTCACTCCCAAAGACTCTCCAAGATTGTATCAATTACCTGCCCTGATATGTACTCCCAAACTGGTAGTAAAGCAGAGTGTAAAAAGACCAGCTACCAGGATTGCTAAACAAATCCTCATTAATCCCCAATCTCTCCTTGAGCTCAGGCTGAGCATCAAATAATGCTTTGCCCAGTCGGTTGAATGAAATATAGACATTTTCACCATAATTTGGTTCAACTGTAACACCCAAGAGACCTTGAAGACAATAAGCTTTATCTTGTAGTTTGGTTGTTGACCTCCTTGTAGCCCAAGTCATTCTAGTAAGCACATCAACATCCTGGATAGACTGTTCACCTGAAATGACAGTGGGGGGAATGGTAGTTAAGGAATGTATATCATCTCGTAGCTCATGCTTGCCCCCAATCTGCTGCCAGTCTTCATTGAAGAAAACTACAGTTCGGGGTGCAAGGAGTTCTTGCAGAGTCCATCCACGTATGAACCACTTGCTTGACATTATATCCCACTTTCCCTTAACATCCACCAAGTATACATAGCAAACCTCTGCATTCTGGTAGTATGCATACATTGATGTGATATTTGCAGCAACATCATCATGGTTTCCCTGCTTAATGCAACATGTGTCAATCCAGATGTAGCAAATACCATCCCGGCGAGCTTGTTTGCAGGCGGCCTGTATCTTCTTGTACCCCTGCTTAGAAAATGTCTCCCCTTGGGGATGGATGAATCTGTCATAGAGAACTTCCATCCGTCTGATCCACGTATGAGAGAGGATTGCATAGGGAGGAACAAAGGAATCCTTGTCAAATTCAACGAGCTGAAGTGTGTGTGTGTCAATAAGACGATGTGGATAAATATCTGTGGGGACCATGAGAGCAGGGGAAGTTGGGTTTTTCATGGCTTTTCGTTTGCCTTTTTCCTTGTATACCAGACGATGCGAGGAATATGAATGGCGGAAGAATGATTTCAACTTCTTGTCGGGGAGGGAAGAAAAAGGCAGTACAATATCGCATGTGCAAGGAGGAGGGGGAGAAGGGAGGGTACGACGAGCCAGATGTTGGGGTCGGAGGTGGGTGGTCAAAGGTAAGGGCGTAGCAGAACTTAGTTGAGCTTGAGAGGGCAGCGCTGCAGGCACAAAACCCGTAGGTCTGGCCCATACTGGCAGAAGAGCAATAAGTTGATTTTTGAAGGTTCTCTTGGGAGTTGGAGGAGCTGCATGTCGAGCAGGTCTATGCGGGGATAAGGGTCGTGTGGGCAAGAATTGGGATGAGGCCCGGGGTGAATGCTGGGATGGGAGTGAGTGCCGGGATGGGTGATGATAGGGGTAAGAACTAGGGGACAGAAGCAAGGGACTTACTGTAGAATAGACAGGCTCGTATCTGGTATCAGATTCCATTTATCTATATCAAATGCCGATGGGGAGGTTTCGAATACGGAGATAAAAATTACGCAGTGCGTCTAGGTAAGGAAGAAACCAATGCGAAGGAGCCAATGTGAGGGAGAGTCGATGCGTTGAGGCTTAAAAGGTTGATCAGGCTTCAAAGCTTTCAGTGTCACTGTAGTCATCGCTGCCAAGCTCAACGACGACGACAGCTGAAACGCGTCGCGTCGCACCCGGAGTAAGCGCTCTACACTCTACACTGCTTCATTATTCATCATTCTGTACTGCGTGGGTTTAGGTGAGTCAATCGTTGTCTTGGCTTGTTCAAGTCTCATTCCACTCGATTGCTCGACAATGACATGATGAAAATGTTTCCAGGCGTCTACGACAAGATTAGGTGCCCACCACCTACACTCGTCTCAGACCGCACATTCTTATATCCTCCCCACAGCAACCATTATGCATTGCGCAATATGTACCGGAGGGACCTCATGGCTTCATGCCCTAAGCTCCCCGACTCAGTTTAGGTGCTGTGGCTGATGAAATCGAGAATGAGTAAACGGTACGAGCACGAATAGATACTCGGTGCGCGTTGAAAGTAATTGTACACATCTTTTGCTTTTTTTTCTTTAAAGAACTCACTGAAACAATGCAAAAGAACGTCCCGACGCCCCCAAAGAACGACCCACAACACCTCTTTCGACCTGCGCAACCTCTGTCTCTACCTCGGACGCATATCATCCACACCAAATCTATCTAAACAATGTTGTCTCTCACTCCCGATCAAACACGAGTCGGAACTATTCGGGTAACCTCAGAAGATGGACGTCCGAGTTAGGATGGAGGCCACGGGTAAACCAGTCGAGACAAAGTACGAATCTCCATAGTTCCATTTCCGCCCCCTTCGCTGCATAGAATGACGCGATACGCATTCGGTGATTTAGAAAGAAGAATGGACTGGCTGAGGACAGAAGCTTGGTTGACAAAGAGGCCGCCGGAAGGGAATACTCTGGTGGATTTTTTTCAGGCAGGAGTGGGCGCCGTTATTTGTGTACAGAATGGTACATCTTTGCTACTCTCGGTTCTCTTGCGAATACGATCCTCCTAGTCACCGCCACGAAGCCGGCCCTGATATTTCCGCCCAATTCTGCTCACTCCTATGAATTTTCTATTCCATTACACGATGGGTTCAAGACACGTCAAGAATTTGTTCAAGATGGCACGCCTCTAAATTCAGGACCTCCCTGGTACCACCATGCCCGACTCTTACCGGATATGCGCCTATGACGTTGTGAGCGTTATCATCTATGAGCTCGCATTCGTCCAATGTTCTTCTCAATCCAAGCAATCCCATTGGAGCTACAACGCGTATCACTACTCTCAAACTTTCGATACCTACGGCGGCAACCTGATGAATCGCATCTGCATCGAATATGGGTCTCGGGTCTGCCGACTCCAGCATTGATGACCGCGTGCTGTCCAAGCGCGTAAAGGATGACAGACAGTCAATAAAAACAGGTGGACATACACTGTTATATCCGAGTTTGGTGCAGTGTAATGTGGCGAAGATCCTGAGCTGTGAACCAGGGTAGCGCCTATAATGATGAAAGCCGTGTACAGCTTGACATGGCGAGGCAGTGCTGAGAAAATGGGCGTTCAAGAGTCGCAGACGAAAGACAATGGAAAGGTATTTGGAAAGAAAATGCCTGGTCGTTTCAGACCAACCTGAAACTAGCTCGTCAACGCGTTAACCATCATGAATAACTCAAAGATACCACGTACCAGCATCGCCAATGACATTTACCAATTTTGTATTGATAGCGCTCCAGGAATACACCATACGACGGACGGGAGTCTTGGGGTGCGATATTTTCCCAACGAAATGTCATATCACAGCCATCACGGTGAGAGGAAGCAGTAAGGCCTCTCGTTAGGGTACGGGTGTAGGCTGTGTGGTGTCGATAGTCGGTGGTGATGGAGTTTGAGATGAAAGACATGACGGTCCCGAGATTGGAGGCGTCTGTATTGCAGCGTATTGGCTTTTTGGATTCGACCCCTAGCTACACGACTGCCTACTTTCAGAGTTAGTAAAATACAGTCTTAAGGAAACTCTCCAAGGCGTACTCGGTTGTTGGAGCTCGCATATATATCCTAATCCCTAATCCGATCTATACCACCCAATGGTACCTTCAGGATACTTCGTCATTTGATGAGGCCCTTCAATTCGCAATAGTACTATTACTTGCGGAATGGACGAATGGGTCGATAACAGGAGACTGAGAGGCACTAAATTTTTAGCAACCGAGTTGTAGCATGACTTGTGAGACGAACAAGAACTACGCACCCGCACCCGAGACATGCACAGCTGCAGGCGTTTCAGCACATCAACTAGCAAGAAAAACGTGTTAATGAACGCGTCTTAAAATTTGACCGGACCGGCTACCGCGCCTCTTCTCTCGTCAACCTTCGTCAACAGTGCAGTCCCTTTTTGACTGCCCTGCAAATCACCTGCGCGCCCCCCGCGTCGTTCTCCTTTATCTCAAGAAGACAAAAGTCGCACACAACAATCCTCTGAAGAATCCCAGGGTACGTTTGTTTTCCTTTAGATCTGGCCCTCCGCCCAGTATCTTGTTGCGAGGTGGGACGGTCTTTCAAGCAGAACACAGAGTGACGAAAACAAATTTGTCGAGCCTGTTTCTCTGGTTGGGATATCGAGATTAGGACCGACGTTGTCAGGACAAACGCACCCGTTCGGCCATACTTTCTGCTTCCTCTAGACTCCTACTCTTGCCAACTTTACGCTCTTCTCGGTTCCCTCTGCTCTGGATTATATTTAGCACCGATTATGGCGCTTTAACCTTTGCCATGGTATGAAGAGACACATAGAGCAAGTCTCTAATCATTCAAGTTCCTATCACCGTTCCTTGCTTGTCCGTTTCTTATCTTGGGTGCGCCTTTGTACACAGAACAATAACTGCCTGCATTTCTCGGGAGGACAAGGGTAATGGCGAAGACTTGGATCACTGGGCCTGTTACTTGCGTGCGTCTTCTACCTTTCTCCCTCTTACCACGTCCCTAAATAGTCTTCAAAAAGACAGAAGTCGGCACAAAAAAAGTGGTTATGATCCGAGCTGGCCCCGTATCAAGATTGTAAGCTTGTACCACAGTTCTGTCGTCGCGTCATCCCATAAAAGTCTCCGCTGTACAAGAAAACTCGTGTCCAAAACCGTTAAATTTATTGCATTTGCCCACATCATTTTCAACTCGCAAATGCTACGAACCCGTTGCCATCTTTGTCGCCGTTTTCACCAAACGATAACCACTGCTAGGACTGTTTTGTCTCCCATTGTTCAAAGCAGGTAATTGAAAGGTCTGGGTAACACGAAAACGAATGAAAGAGGCATAAACATGGTGAATAGCGGAGCTGGAGGTTGACACTAAGAATATGGGTACCAATACGTCTGCAGTCGTCATTACGACAATTTAGGGGGAGCTACGGCTCGTTTTTGGTCATTTGAGTGCTTCCCACCGCTATTCTTCTTTCCCTACTCGGATTCCCGGGTTTAGAAATTGGCTCTGGGCACGGATGTGAGTAAAGTTAAGGTTACATTCATTCCGGGTATGATCAGGGCTACTATGTACAAGTAGGACTGTAATATATGCAAATTCATCACTGCATCACCTTAAACTTTGTACCGATACTTAACTTTCATTACTATCTCATGATTTTAATGTATTGTTCATAGCCAACGCGCGTCGCGAACTGTAGTAACAGGGCTGTGCAACTGCGCCAAACTGATCTGGATAGCTATCAATTTCTCACCGATACACGACTTGCTTTCTTACCACCATCTTCCAGTACTGATAATCAAGTATCATGCCTTTGCAATCTCTCTCCAACGATGTTATCGAACTTATACTTCTCGAAGTATGTCGAACAAGTTCTATTCCAGCTTTGATTATGCATTAACTTTGAACATCTTTTACAACAGGTCCACAATAGCTCTCGCAAAACACTCTTTTCTATGCTGCGGGTCAGCAAGGTTTTCCATGATAGTACAAAGCCATTCATCTTTCGAGATTGCACGCTCAATCTATCAGATTCGAAGCTAGATGAAACTAACCGCCGCATTACTTCTTGGATGGAAACGGAAACAGAGGTTCTCAGTTATATCCGCCGGTTGACTATCATCAAAGTTGGATATTATTCAACGAAGACTGAAGAATCAAGATATTCATCTCTCATCAGGCTTCTGTCCCAGCTGCGGGGCCTTGTCAAATTCACCTTCTCCATGCGTGAACCCATGCCCGTCAATCTTATTGATACACTTCATTCCTCTCAGCCAAATATTCAGCTGCACATTCAGAACTGGACCAGGAAATCAATTGACACTCCATTCGGAGATCCTGGGGAGCTAGCCCTGGCCAATTCACCTATTTTACGCACCATTCATGCTTCTGTTTATGATGGTAACCAAATAGATTTGCAAGAGGCTGCTTTCATGCGAATTGTTGCTCTTGCACCAAACTTGGAGTCTTATAACTGGTCTAGTCATAGCACGGGTGGCTGTATTGTTTATAGGCTACCAGGCAGATCACATCCAGAAGAGGTTCGGCTGAGAAAAGAGTTTGATGTGGGTCAGCCTGTGAAGAAGGTGCTAAAGGCTATTTGCATTGACCAGAATGTGTTGTCAGTGAAAGATCAAGCCAGGATTGTGGACCTGAGTAGGCTAGAGAGGCTGGAAGGAGTACATCTCAATGGGAATGTTGATGTGGGACTTGGGGATGTTTTTTCATCCTTGAAATTTCTTGATGTCAAAATTAGGGCCTGGGGAACAGAAATCAGCCCTGAATCCATCCAAGGCTTTCTGTGCTCTTTGCCATCTCTTGAAGGGCTCTCAATTCTAGATGGTCTGAAGTACATCAATCTCAATGGCCTCATGTCTTACCATGGGCCCACTCTTCAGACTCTGCATTTGCATGAAACTGAGGATACCAACCTCCAGGATCCACGCAAGACATTGAGTCTGGATGATCTCTGTCTCATCCGAGATTCTTGTCCTCACCTTTACAATCTTGGAATTGACATCAGCTACATCAGAGCTGATCCCCAAGAAAGTGAGGTTTATGCTTCACTGTCAACATTTGGAAATGTCCGGAGCCTTACACTTAATTATGATCTTGGGATTGGATTTTGCTCTTCCTTTCACCAGGTAGCTGTAGGCTGTCAGCAGGAAGGAATAAAACACCAAATTAATGCCCTGATTGACAAAAGCAGCAATGTATTTGCAAAGTTGGAAGCTATTTGGGCAGAGGCAGCTGGACCAAAATTAAAAGAAATGCTCATTCAAGTTGGGAAGCAGGACAGAGAGATGGGGAAAGGTCGACCTCCACACTGGGTAACCTATGAGCAGAATATGAGGGCCTGGTATAGGATGAAGAATGCAGTAGTTGTAGCATTGAAGCCAGAGAATAGTTTTGACTACTACTAATCAGTAATCTCTATTTCAAAAGGAATTAATCACTGTAATATAGGTTCCAAGTACTCTCAAAGAGATAGGTAGGAAGAGCTGGTATACTTTGATATCTGTGCCATACTGTGCACTTCATTTAATTTATAAATAAAGCAGATGGTCACTTGTTACAAAAGCATAGTAAAATCATTGCTAAAATGGTTTCCAGAAAAAAAATAGTTTGCAAAAATCCATCAAAAGTACTGGAGTCATCTGCTGTGAAATTTTGAAGGAAAAATAAGGATAAAGCTGTTAAAAATTTGAATTGCAGCTATGGAAAAACAGATAAGAAACATTAAGAGATATGTAGTGTAAACTAGGTGAGCCCCAAACAAAGAATGCCTGCTACACTCTACAAATCTCAATGGCCCTAGCTCATTTACACTAGTTGAATGAGGGCCCCTGTGTACAGTGGCGGGTATGAGTCCATTTTCTGTCAACAAGAAGAAATGTATTAAAATTAATAGTATTGTAACTTTCTTATTTCCAACTACTACATATGAATTACACAAAGAGAATATTTTAATTTTCAATATTATATTTCAAACATAATTTAGAATGAATTCTTCAGAATATTACACTGTTATTGAAATACACAGGTGGAATGTTTTATAATGTGCATGCAGTAGATGCAAGTTTCCAACTTTGAGGAGAATATATTAAGCACTATATCATAAAATTGGGAATTAAAATAGATGTATAGCGGTCTCATCCCAAGCTCTTAGAATATCTCTTATATCAAATTTGTGCCTGACTTGTAGCATTAATAAAAAAATACATGTACTGTAGATAATTTACAATAAGTTGAATAGCAGCACATTCTGGAATGCATAATCTCCTAACTTAATTACTTTTTATGCATTATATTTCTCAAAATCCCCCACTATCACTCATAAACTTTAGTCTAAGTACAATACCAAAAATGTTCAGATTGATTGGAATTATCAAGTATTAATTAAAGTTATGGTTAGATATTTTTTTAAGTAGATGTTCATGATTTCTTGCAGATGCTTTCTGAATTTAACTAGAAACTTGATTTGAATGAGAAGTTTGCAATTCCTGGCAGCAGGCAATTGATCTGAGAGGTACAGATATAATCTGGCTAAATCTCAAAGTAGATAGTGTATGAAAATGGTCTGAAGAAGTACTTATTGCTGTTGTTAACTCCATTTTATATTATATTTTGCACACTTTACATTGATCTAAACTGCAAACATACACTGCAAACATAAAACCCACGACATTCCTGGGCTAATTAGCTATTCACAGGGAAACTTGTATAAGTAGCAGAAGCAGATTATAAATTTATAATGTACTAAGACCTTGACTACAAATAGATGATTATTCCCACAGGACCGTTTAACTGTTCCACTGGCCAGACTGACACGGGACACAGCTACAATTAAAATAGCAGGAATTTCCCATGGGACCAATTAACTGTGCCATCAAAAACCAGGGATAAAGAACTCATAATCACCTATCAGCCTTCATCAGACAGATATCACTTACAGACAATTTGCAGCCTCACTTCATCCATGGCTCTGTTTCATCATTCAATCTTTTGGAATACTGGAGCCAGATAGAAATGTCATAAGACAATTGTATGGTTTATTATTGATAGCTGGTGAGATGTCTACTCAGCTGATCATAGTGCATACCTATTGTAGAGTTGTGATCTCATGAGGGTCTAGCCTGGGTCAACCTATGATCAGGCCTCAATAGGGTTTGTCGATGAGATGACAATCAGGGAGGCAGTTTGTGACAGAAATTACTGAGAAATGGATCATCTCTAATGTCTAAAAAATGAGCTGACTTATTGCAGCAGATGTGCTCTAATAGCTTACAGCCATTTGGAAAATCAATGAGAATATGCACACTGGCAAAGTAGACAACTTATGGTCAAGGAAGTAAACCACTGATATCTCAACAACTGCCTCAATTCATTAGTATGGCTGGATATTGGTACAGGCAGAGGAAATTCCTGGATCAGTCTGCATTCACATGTTGAAATTCTGTAAATCAGCTGTAAACAGTGTAATATGATATAAGACAGAAAATTGAATTACAGCAGATTTGTGTCTAAAGATGTCTGGATTTCTTCTGCATGTAGCAACTATTACACTAGCTCAAACTGCATTTTGGATTGGAGAATTAAAAAGTTTCCCTCTCAGTAGATATTTCCCCTACACTTGGTGTTCATATATCTACCATGAGATCCTATAATTTTTTATGCATTATCAAATTTCAGACTACCTAGAAGTTGAATAATACAAATATAAAATGCATATACCTTGGCCTATTATAATTTCTTAATTCTCAATTTTTGATGATCATTCAATTTGAGCTCAATCTCACAAACCCTTCCATAACACAACACTGGGTGCAGCTTGAAATAAAACATGGATTTGATTTGAAGTTACTAGGTCACAAAATTTTAAAATAATACGGATCACATTTTTATCTTAATAATATCTCAATGTCTGTATCAATCTAAAATTTTGTGGTCTAACTTCAAATTAATTTCAAAATAAATGGTCATATTTTATCTTAAGCTGTATCCAGTAATTGACAAACATTTTCCAACTCATGCACTTTATTTTGAACTACAATGTCAACATAAAAGCCAAAATACTGGAGGGGAAATTCTAAACTCAGTTTTAGGAAGCTTTTTATAGCATGATATAGCATGCACCAATAGATTTTGCAACTGTATTAAGCTCTTGATAATACAGTGGAATACCTCATATGGAATATCTCGAAAACTTATTTTGCAGTTATTCTATAGCATAGATATTCCAATTTAAAAAGTAGCAAAATACATTCTATGTGAGGTATTCTACTGTAATTAACACTGCAGGTTGAGATATTTTAATGAGGATTGCATCCTGAAAATAATTTGGTTCAAACTATTTTTCAAAACATATTCAAAACATTCCACTTGTGATGTTTTACTTGGCATGCAATGTAAGTAAAGTTCAAACTCAAGCTCTGAAACCAAACTCAATTTTCCCAGAGACTGTTTAACTGTTCTACTTGTAGGTCCCATTGATTTACATTTCTATCAGATTTCATTTTACAGTTACTGTTTTAACCCACATGCTACATACAGTCATACCTCTTGATCTATTGTCATTTGATATCAACTGCTGTACTACACCATAAGCTTGATTGTTTTTTGTTCACACTGATTTGATTGCAGTACTATAAATATTAAGTAGAAATCATGTAATACCTCATGTGATTGCTGTGAGCTCAAGACAAGTACAATACAAATTCTCTATTATTTGTGAGGACCTCTTATTCTTACAACAACCATAAGAGCCTGAGCCAATACATTTATTTATAGGTACTACTTGATGTTCTAGATTTCCAAGATCCAAGTATACTTGGAGATTGGCCTGGAGATTGACTTGTGGAAGACTTTCTGTCCAAATTCTTCTGGGAAGTTGCCCAATGTGGCTGGGTGGTGAAAATGAATAAATATAGCCAGGTTTAAGAGTAGGTTCAAGCACATACCTCAGTATATGTTCTCAGAGAGTTTGAAAATCTGTCCTGGAGCATAATATAAAAGGAATCACTACCAGGATCCTGAAATAATTCATCCTTAATTCCCAGTCTCTTCTTGAGCTCAGGCTGAGCATCAAACAATGCCTTTCCCAATCGATTAAATGAATTCCACCAATCTTCATCATAATTTGGCTCCACCATAACCCCTAAGAGGCCTTGAAGACAATAAGCTTCATCCTGTCTTTTAGTTGTTTCTCTCCTTGTAGCCCAGGACATCCGAGTCAGCACATCAATATCCTGAATGGATTGCTGGCCTGAAAGGACAGTGCAGGGAATGTTTGTTGCACGATGTATTTCATACTGTAAGTCATATCTATCTCCAGTGCACTGCCAAAATTGATCAAAGAATATCACAGTCTGAGGTGCAAGAAGCTCTTGTAGGGTCCACCCACGTTCAAACCATTCTGACTGGGCTAAGAGCCTCTGATCAAACATGCCTTCCATTCTGTTGAAGTCCATGAGGTATACATAACAAACCTCTGAGTTCTGATAATATG
This sequence comes from Stygiomarasmius scandens, assembly GCA_037954225.1. Lineage (NCBI taxonomy): Eukaryota > Fungi > Basidiomycota > Agaricomycetes > Agaricales > Campanellaceae > Stygiomarasmius > Stygiomarasmius scandens. Next base: position 329,479 of record JBANRG010000054.1, read on the forward strand.
CATACATTGAAGTGATATTCATGGTCACATCTTTGTGGTCACCCTGTTCAATGCAGCAAGTATCAATCCAGATGTAGTGAATATTGTCACTACAAGCTTGTTGACATGCAGCCTCTATCTTCTGGTACCCTGGCTTCAAAAATGTCTCTGCATGGGGAGCAATGAACTCTGAATAGAGGACTTCCTCTCCCTTAATCCATCTATGGGAAAGAATGGCATATGCAGGGATGGCGCTTTTTTGGTCGAATTCAACAACTTTGAGGGTATAAGTATCAATGAGGCGGTGTGGACAGATTTCAGTGGATGCCATAAGAGCAGGAGAGTCTGAGTTTTGAACAAATGTTTTGTCCCCTTTCTCCTGGACCAGCCTATGTGACAGCAACAACATCCCCCTGCTTTTCTTGAGCTCGGGCTGAGCATTGAATAATGTCTTGCCTAGCCGGTAGAATGCACTATGACAAGATTCACTATAATCTGGTTCAACTGAAACACCTAGAAGACCCTGTAGACAGTATGCCCTGTCTTGTATTTTAGTTGTGAACCTCTTTGTAGCCCAAGCCACTCGGGTGAACACATCAACATCCTGTATTGACTGCTCACCCGAAAGGACACCAGCAGGGATGGTGGTTGCCCGTTGTATGTCAGATCGTAGCTGATGCTTATCCCCGATGGTGTTCCAATTTTCATTGAAAAAAATCACAGTTCGAGGCGCAAGGAGCTCTTGTAGTGTCCATCCACGTTTGAACCATTCACTTTTTTCGAACCGCTTCCGGGGTCCAGGCACATCAACAAGATATGCATAGCAGACCTCTGCATTCTGATAGTACGCGTATCTAGAAGTGATATTCGCGATAACATCATCACGGTCTCCCTTTTTAAAACAGCAGGTATCAACCCAGATGTACCAGATGCCGTCCCTGTAAGCTTTTTGGCAAGCGGTGCGTATCTTCCGGTACCCCGATTTGGAATATGTCGTGCTCCGAGGACGAAGAAACTCTTGGTAAAAGATTTCCTCCCCTTTAATCCATCTATGTGAAAGAATGGCGTACGAAGGAACGGTGTCGTTCTCGCCAAATTTGACAAGCTTGAAAGTACGTGTATCAATGAGGCGACGCGGACAGATGTCAATCGATGCCATAAGATGGCCGCGGGATGCTGATTTCACAAAGGCTTTTCTCTTGTCCTCTATTTTGAGGACCAGCCGGTGGGAGCGATATGGAGTAATAACTTTGGGAATAACAAGAAGCATAATCTCTTCATCATATAAACCGGAATAGGGGAAAATAGTGTCATGTTCCTTGTAGGAGATGGTCATGTCAAAGTCATTGAAGTGTCCCTTGATTATGTTGCGAACAGAACTGAGACTGCGGGACATGAAACTACGTTTGTACTGCGCTTTGCTGCATCACATCAGCAGAGACAAAAGTAATAGACAAGGACGGCACACCAAACATTTCTTATAATCTTCATCTAGTTTTTAACAGAACCGCTGTGAGGTGCCAAAGAATGGGACTGCTTACAGGAGACTAATACTAGATGACGTTTGTTTTTAAAAGCTGTCGGATGGCTGTGCAAATATACATGCACAGCCTGCTTGCTGGAATCTGCAGTCGCTGTCTATGTCCAACGAGATTCATTCGAGACAGGCCTGAGAGTAATACGGTGCAACTGAAATTCATTTCTGAGAGTAATAATTCAGTGCAAAGAGAGGGCGTAGAGATTTCATTTTTCAAAACCGGAGCATCGAGCATCCTGCAAGCTTGCTGCTTGACAGGTTCTGAACCAAAAAGAGCAACTAAATACTGTCAAAGATCAGATAATGTATTCGACTGTATTTTACCGGTTCAATGTCGGTCCCTTTGTAGTAAATCTACTAGATCCCTCGTCAGCTGATATCGCACGCCTATATCAGGAGAATCAGGAGGTATGTCTCGAAGCGAAAACCTGTGAACTAACGCGAAACACTCATGGTCGTCGTATACGAAAGACGCCGTGAACTGAAGAGATAATGAGCGTCACATTAAACTATATGCCTCGTGAAACCACTCCTTTCTGCCACAAGGCTCTCCATGATAGTACACAAATAGTACAAAGCCACTCACCTTTCGAGACTGCACACTCAATATATTCGAATCAAAACTAGACGAGACTAATGGCCGCATTACTTCTTGAATCGAAACGGAAGCAGAGATTCTTATGCCATACGACGGACGATGCAAACCAAGAGCACAGAGCATTTCGGTGAGGAGACATGGACTCGGAGTCGGACGGCGGTATCCAAGCACTTTTCAGGAGCGGAAAAGTCACCAGTGGTGCTCAGTTTAGAATGACGAGCGGTTGATTGGGGAAGTGATTCGGTTGTCATGAAAGGCGTACGTGTGCGAAAGGGTACAAGACACTAAGAAAATGTTTGGGTACCCGAAATAGGACACGGACAAGCGAGGACGCTGGGAATAAGGGCGACAGGAATGTTTACCGAATCAAACTCGGAAACTCCGCATAGAACTAAAACTTAAAGTATATGTTAGCGCACATGACAGAGCTGAAAAGAATTCGGAGCGAGGGGAGCAGAGGAGAAAAGTGTAGTGGCAAGAGTAGGAATCGAGACGGTAGTAACGAAAAAAAAGAAAAGACGACAGAGCTCCTGCCTATTTGGGCTGATAAGATTCCTTCAACTGTCCGTAGACCGGAGAGCCCGGTCCAAGGCCGGTGTGTCACTTCCCTGTGACTTGCTGCCATGGCATACACTGAGGCCTGCCTCCAGGCCTTTCTGGCATAAAATAGTTAAAAAGAGTGTAATACTATCTGATTTATGATTTTATATTTTTTGCCACAAAATTAAATAATAACTTTGCGCAAAAGAATCAATATGACAATTCCATATGAGAACTTTTCTGTTTTGCCACTCAAAAAGTTTTTCTTTTTTGCCCCAGAAACAAAATGCCCAATAATTGCCTGCTAAGTGTCACTAGTGGTAACAAGCAGGTGATTATCAGGCATCTTTGTTCCCAGGGCAAGAAAGAAAAACCTTCCAAGTGGGAAAAAAAAGGATTTCTTATACAAAATTGTTATATTCTTTTGTGGCAAAAATGTATAAATCATAAGTCAAATAGAATTACATTCTTTTTTAACTGTTTTGTGCTAAAAAGAAAGGCCCAGGGGCAGTGATATGCCCGATGCCCGCCCATTTGTGCGAGCTAATTTGTTCATGTTCCCTCGTGAGTTTTGGTAAACGCCAGAAACTGGTAGGTAATTGAAATAGGAAAATGAATGTCAATATTAAACGGGAAGCCTACCCGTCACTGCGCTCTGTGTGATCTGTCACACTATAACCAAAAGAAAGACAGCTGCTGCCGGCCTGTTTGACGAAAAGAAAGATTTGATCTAATCTATATCTAATCTATATACCCTACCCGATTTCTTTTCTTTTTTTTCGTATATACTCGAATCGAGAGGAACAAGCAAATATGGCCGACGGTTGCGTTTGTCTTGGCAGCGTCGGTCTTAACCTCGATGCCCTCAACCAAGAACACAGGCTCGTCCCCATCATTCTGCATTCTATTCGGCTCGCCCCCGCCTTGCAAACAGGCACCAAAAGAATATCTGCAGACAATGACGATGTCGGGAAGGACAAGACAATTCCGTTTTTAGCGATGATAGAGGAGACGAGGACCGAGAAGTGACGGTATTATCGAGTTGTGGCCGTGAAAAGCAGCGGTAGTCAATAAGACCCGTGGTGGCGAAGGATATGCTAAGTTTCAGCATCACTATGTCTACCAAGCCAGCTTTTGTTGGGTAGAGATGGAAGCGGAGGGACACGAGTGTGGATGGTTCATGAAAGTGCAAACGGAACGAATAAGGAAGGCAAGCGTTTCATGATAATTCGGAAAATATGGGGTAGATCATTCGAATATGTGTTCGCCTCAAAATGTCAAGATATTAGGCACAGAGTCTGTAGCTCGAGAGGAAAACTGGCGGTAACTCGAGATTCTAGAATCGTTGCGTGCGACCTTTGTCTTCTATAGATAAAGAAGAATGACGCGAAGGGTGCGCAGATGGTTTGCAGGGCAGTTGAGAAGGACTGCATCAGACATGGTTGACGAAGGAATTGCGGTAACTCGGTCCGGGAGCCTCCCGGTCAAATTTCCGTGTTCACGCGTTTCTTGCTGGTTCAATGCATGATGCTGAAACGCCTACACGAGCTCACAATATCTCAGGTGCGAGGTTCCTGTCCATCCCATAGCTCATACAGATTGTTCTGGTAGACCAACCCTAGTATCTCTGAGCTTTTCCATGAACCCATGTTATAACCATTCTCGGAGGATATTTCCTTCCCGGTAGCACTTTGTCTACAACTCTCGGGTTTCGGGACAGCATGGTGCATAATTTCGCCATTCTTAAAGACTCAGTATCTCTCAGTTTCCCGTTATATATCGACACGCATCCTATTCGTCTATTCAGCAAGTAATAGTACAAGGAGGTCACCTCAGTATTTGTGCCCTCATCGAATGATGAGGTGTACTCCGCCTCCCTAGGCTTTGGACATCCTTAAGGCACATGCGCGCACCATTGGATGGTATGGACCGGATTAGAAGGTAAAACGAGTAAAAGGTTACTCGCTAAGGGTTCGTTCAAGGTAGATCCGAGGACGGGATATGGTCGCGTTAGAGGAGATACGTACGAGCGCCGGGAGGAGAGGACAATCGAGTATGCAAAAACCAACACAACATAGACGAGACAGCACGCTTCCAATCTCGAGAACGGCGAGACCGTAACTAACTTATCTACCTCTTTGCCAATCTTCGGGCTCGATAGGAACAGTATTCCTCTGAGAATCGTTCTCGAGTCCCAGCTCAAACTATAACCAGAAGTCAACCAGGTTGACCCATTAGACTTGCATATTTGGCTGAAGTAATCAAAGATGACCCTTTTCCTCAGATTGGCCAGAAGCGCTCTCTGGTTACTATCCCATTGTTTTTGCCCATTCGTCACGTCTTCCCCAGCCTTTTCCATCCCGAGCTCCATCACCGTTGACCATCGACAATACATAACCTATGCCCATTCCATAAACTCCTGTTACCGTGATGGTCCTGCTATGACACTCCGTTGGAAAAACTGAGCACCTCAGGGAATGGGATTTGCGAGGGGACGAAGACGTTGAGTAAAAACGGGTTTTGGATAGTTCATTTTATTGAATTCGCCCACGCCATTTGTCTTTGACACGTAAGGTATATTTCAACTCGTAGGTGCCACGGGAGCTCGTACTGCTAAGACTCCGGTTTGACGTGTTTTCTCTCCCATCGTTCAAAGCAGGTAGTAGTTGGAAGGTCCGGGCGACAAAATAGAAGAGGTAGAAACATGGCGCTAAGAATATGGGTACGGATATCTCTGCAGTCGACGTTAAACGACAATTTGGGTCGAGCTATGTCTACGACTCGTTTTTGGACATTTGAGTGTTCAGCGATTATTCCTCTTTCTCCTAATCCCGATAATGACCTGGAGAATGACATCGCTGAATCTGGCTCTGGGCACGGGCGTGAGTTAAGCTAAGGGATACATCCATTCCGGGTACGATCAGAGCTATGTACAAGTAGAGCTCTATTTTAATATACTATGCGATACTTAACCATAATTATAAAATTTTATTGTAATCTCATGATTTTAATGCAAACACAGCTATTGTTCGTAGCCAACGCAAACTGGGCACTTAGTAACAGAGCTATGCAACTGCGCCAAACGGATCCGGATAGCTATCAATTTCCCACCGATACACTACTTGCTTTCTAACCACCATCTTTCAGTGCTGCTGATCGAGTATTATGCCTTTCCAATCTCTTTCCGACGATGTTATGAGACTTATACTTCTTGAAGTATGTCTGAATGAGTTCTATTCCAGCTTTGAATGTGCATTAACTCTGAACGTCTTTTCAACAGGTCCATGATAGCTCCCGCAAAACACTCTTTTCTATGCTGCGAACCAGCAAAGCTCTCCATGATAGTACAAAGCCATTCATCTTTCGAGATTGCACGCTCAATCTATCAGATTCGAAGCTAGATGAAACTAACCGCCGCATTACTTCTTGGATGGAAACGGAAACAGAGGTTCTCAGTTATATCCGCCAGTTGACTATCACTAAAGTTGGATATCATTCAACGAAGACTGAAGAATCAAGATATTCATCTCTCATCAGGCTTCTGTCCCAGCTGCGGGGCCTTGTCAAATTCACCTTCTCCATGCGTGAACCCATGCCCGTCAATCTTATTGATACACTTCATTCCTCTCAGCCAAATATTCAGCTGCACATTCAGAACTGGACCAGGAAATCAATTGACACTCCATTCGGAGATCCTGGGGAGCTAGCCCTGACTAGTTCACCTCTTTTACGCACCATTCATGCTTCTGTTTACGATTACCGCGGAGACGGCAAGATAGACTTGCAGAGGGCTGCCTTCATGCGAATTGTCGCTCTTGCACCAAACTTGGAGTCTTATAGCTGGTCCAGCCGTAGCACAGGTGGCTGCGTCATGCAGATGCTGTCACGCAAACAGAGTCAGGAACAAGCCCGGCTAAGAAAAGAGTTTGATGTAGATCAGCCCGTGAAGAAGATACTGAAGGGTATTCACGTTGATCATGAAGTGTCATTGGTGAAAGATCAAGCTGGGATGGTGGATTTGAGCAAACTAGAGAGGTTGGAAGGAGTACATATCAGTAGAAATATTGATGTGGGACTTGGGGACATTTTTTCATCCTTAAAAGTTCTCGACATCAAGGTCATGGTCCGGAGAACAGAGCTCAGCCCTGAATCTTTTCAAGGCTTCTTGTGCTCCCTACCATCTCTTGAAGAGCTCTCAGTTTCAGATGGTCTGAAGTACATCAATCTTGGTGATCTCATGTCCTACCATGGGCCCACTCTTCAGACTCTTTGTCTGCATGAAACAGAGACTACTGATCTTCAGGATCCACGTAGAACATTGAGTATTGATGATCTCTGTCTCATCCGAGATTCTTGCCCTCACCTTTGTAGTCTTGGGATTGACATCAGCTACATTAGAGCTGATCTCCAAGAAAGTGAAGTTCATGCTTTATTGTCAACATTCGGAAATATCCACAGCCTTACAATCAATTATGATCTTGGGATTGGGCTTCATTCTTCCTTTCACCAGACAGGCAGTCAGTATGAAGGGATAAAACAGCAAATCAAGGCTTTGACTGACAAAGACAGTGCATCTGCAAAGCTGGAAGCTATTTGGGCAGAGGTAGCAGGACCAAAATTACAACAACTGCTCATACAAATTGGAGAGCAGGACAGAAAGATAGGAAAAGGATTACCTGCACATTGGGTACATCATGAGCGGAATATGAGGGCCTGGTATAGGATGGAGAATGGAGCAGTTGTAGCCAGAAAATAATTTTGGCTACTGATCAGCAATCTCTGCTGTTCAAGAGGAATTAATTAATGCAGCATAGGTTATCAGGAGCTATTCTCAGGACAAGAAGAGAAGGCTGATATATGAATTGTTTATTGTTCAAGCACCAATGAATGTAATTGGGCATCTGTATACTAAGTGTTTGTATGAGGCCAGTAAACTGCTGTTGGCCAGGTCTCTGTACTATACCATTTCAATCAATTTGACACCCCTGCACTACCATGACATGCAAAACAAAATTTATTTTTCATTACTCGGGAAAGTTTCACATTATGGTATAGAGTGTATGACTGGACTCTAGTGGATACAGCTACTTATTAGATACAGCTACCCAAGCAATAAGCTGATCAAAATTATTAATACTATTGTGGAGGGTTAGCTTAAGAAGCCCTAAGCCTAAACTTGACTTAAGAGCTAGCCCTTAGGGCTTGTTCGGTAAAAAGTTGACGATGCTTTTTACCGGTATATTTTGCTAAATATGGAAGTAGTACTTTTTCTTGATGACATGTCCTGTTACTAATTTCTATATATAGGCAAAATATACCGGTAACAGCGGTAAAAAGCAACTAGCAACTTTTTGCCGAACAGGCCCTTAATGACAACACTATATTCCTAATTGAGGGTTGTTAAATAATTTCTGAAGATATAAAAAAACTCAGCCTTTAATTCATGACCTACAGTTGTTGATTCAAATTGCTGAAATGGACATTCTATTGAGTTACTGAAGCTCCATGCTATGATATAAATTCACATGTTCCATAAAACCAGTTGTTGAAACAAAGAATTGAAAGCCTACTGAAGCAACATATGATATAGCAATAATAAATTTGAACTTTAGTGAGGCTCTTTAGTTGTATGTAGTTGCTTCATGATCACAGAAAAGAAGCACATTCAATGTTTATCATATTTTTTTCAGTATGATATACCATCTGATATAGTCAACCTAATTAGAGATCTATGTGAGATAAATATATAATGCTTAATATGAAAGCAATGACTTTTTTCACTTCTCAATTGGATTTTGCTTTCACTGCTATATGGCTTCTTATTTTAAAAAGGCTGCCAAGTTAAGACTCCCTTTCTAGTAAATCATGATGCCAAATAACATTATTTTTTATTTTCAGAAAAGCAGTAAAATACATTGACTGGTCACTGGGCATGGCTTAAGTTGAGGTTAGGCTAGAAAAATTTAAAATAGTACAGATCAGATTTTTGATTCTATTTTAATCATGGTGTCAGGTGTATCAAAAAAAATAAATCAAAAAATCAGTTCTGTATCATGTTAAAAATTTGTGGCCTAACTTCAAGTTAAATTTGAAGTAATTGGCCATGTTTTATTTTAAGCTGTGCCCAGTGGGTCTACAGAAACAAGATAGAGAAGATTCTTATTGTTATGGCTCTGGGAGCACTTCATACACCTTGTATAGTGTATCTGGAACATTCATGCATGTACCCTAGTTGCCTAGTAGATACTAGTAAGTATCACTAATGTACATGCAAGGATATTCTCTTGCCCACCCTGGGATTTGAACCCTCAGTTCATGCTCAGAAAGGCATGATTCCAGCATTAAGATTCCACTACTTCCTATGATCCAAAAAACACAAAAATATTCCAGCAGTATGATTTTCTATATGCAAATAGTGTAATGCCCAATGTCAAAGGTAACACATGAAGAATTGATTATACGTTGTTGACTGCAATCGCACTGATTGTGATTTGATGACTATTGCATATCATGAATGGCCATGTTTTTGCCAGTTTGGTGATCGGTGCATATTTAGACCTTGCCCCAAATTAGCCACATCCGCAACATATGTCTTTGGTGCTTTAAAGTAGAGGAAGTTCAGTGCTGGATTTGAGAAGACTCAAGCTGTAAGAAATTGGACAAATGAATTTCTTAACAGTATAAAGATAAGTTTTTAGCCTGCTGCAACACTACTATTCTTGCACTGGAAGTGTATTTCTGTAATTTAAGATTCCCCTTTGTACTATTGCTCTTCAAATTTTCAGAAATACGTATGATCATAGTTCGAATTGAATTGTATGTATCTCACCTTGCGGTATCCTGCCTTAAGCTATTCAACTCGGTATGGGCACCATCGTTAATGTACGAGGTAAAGAGCACTAGGAGGACAAGCTATTGGAGTGTCACAAAGACAAGTCTACTATAGATTCAAAGCGAAGGAAACCGGAGAGGACATCTCATGCAGACATGATGCAGTGTGCCCAAAGTAGAGGCCGGATTTGAGTTTTCTTCTTGAAAAGTGGGTCCAAAAACTCAGAATAGTCAATCTCAATGTTATCGATTCTTACGAGATTAAAATCAAGTGTCCTAAGTCCGTACTAATGCTTGCAATCAACACAAAAAAGCATAAGTCAATGTACAAGAAAACTCAGTCACAGGATACAACACCTAAAGAACGGCATACTACCATGTGAAGGACGTAGATAACTCTCCTTCCATCATTAAACACAGTGAGCTCATCAAGTTCCCGAAAACCTTTTGATAAGCAGCCAGTAAAAGGATTTAGAGTCGGAATCACTAAATAAGTCTTCCTCAATCCCCAACCTTCCCTTGAGCTCGGGCTGTGCCTCAAACAACGCCTTTCCCAATCGATTAAATGAAGAAAACAAGGACTCTTCATAATCCGGCTCTACCGAAACACCTAGAAGCCCTTGGAGACAATACGCTTCATCTTGTTCTTTCGTCGTGTTCCTCCCTATAGCCCATGACATGCGAGTTAACACGTCAACGTCCGTGATGGACTGTTTACCGGAAAGAACCTCAGGCGGAATGGTAGTTTCACTTTGTATATCATCTCGTAACTCGTGCTTGTCCCCGACGCATTGCCATTTTGAATTGAAGAACATTACGGTTCGAGGCGCAAGGAGCTCTTGTAGCGTCCATCCGCGCTCAAACCATTCGCTAGTTTCAAATTCTGCCCCCATGTCTGCAAGGTACGCGTAGCAGACCTCTGCATTCTGATAGAACGCGTACATCGAGGTGATATTCGCAGCGACATCATCGTGGTTTCCCTGCTCTATACAGCAAGTATCAACCCAGATATAACGAATACCATCTCTGCGGGCTTGTCTACAGGCGGCCTTTATCTTCCTATACCCCGACTTGAACTTGGTCCACCAGTGAAGGTTCCTGAATTCTTCATAAACAACTTCTTTTCCTTCAATCCACCAGTGAGAAAGTATCGCGTATGGAGGAATGGTTTCGTTCTTGCCAAACTCGACGAGTTTAATGGTGCAGGTATCAATGAGACGACGTGGGCAGACATCTGTGGGTGCCATAAGAGTAGCAGACGTTGGGTTCTTGATAGATGTTTTCTTTTCGTCTTCTCCCTGGATCAACCTATGAGACCGATGTGGATACGAGCCACCAGAAAAGAATGGTTGTATCGACTTTCCAGGGTGTCGGGGAGCATAAAGTCGTTGTGGTGCAAAGCAGGATTTGAAAGAGGGGGGCATGGGAAAAATGGTTTCCTGAACCGAGATGAACTTGGACATCGTATGCAAGAGGAAGCAGGTACGTCGTTAGAGTTACCCTCGCCTGCAATACGTTCGACTGCACCCTGCGTAAGAGGAGAACGAACGAGTTAGCTGGAAGGACATACCTCCGAGAGTAAGAGACGGAAACACGACAACCACTGAGACAGTCGCAGTTGACTGCTTATAAATACATACAGATTAAGCGCCCGAGGTCGTTATCAGAACGGGTCTATCATTTAGAGCGTGCTAACGGAAATAGATTGCTGTTGAAGGCTATAAAAATACACCACGACCAGCAGGAGAAGGTGCCGAGAGCAGAATAATCAGAGCGCGGCTGAAAGACGCTCTTTATACCAAGGTCTACGAATTTCGGCTCGGCGTCTGCCAAGCAGCTGCAGAATTGACGAAGAAGACGCATCGAGAACTGGCTAAAAATAGGACGACCCGATAGTCATCGCAATTGGAATATATGAGGTCCCATCTACTTGCACACATTTAGAAAAATGTACTGAATTCAATTCATAAGGAATATGGAGGAAGAACGTCACAGGTTGCGATACGTACTTGGAACCTCTTAAATTTGCTTAGAATCCTTGATAGTTCGCCTCGAGATGTAGGTCAAACAAGACACCGCCATGTAATGCTTCAGTCGCGAATAATGCAGGACAGGAACAAACGACTGGCAAAGGTCTGGTTCCTCAGATTCCAAACTGTCTTTCGTAGCTCGACAGCTTTAAGAGCAAGAGCAAACCAGCGTTCGTCAACCGTCAACCATGTCATACGCACCACAGCCCTATCAGCTACAGAAATAAACGGCACAATCCATAGAGTAAAAGTTCTAAAGAAAGCACAAGTGCTCCAGTTGAAGAGATGTGCCTCGATGTTAAATGCTGTCTTGCTGATTAATTTACACCAGAATTGATACCCAGTCAGATGTTAGACGCAGACGAGATGATTGGTTCAGAGTCACCACAAAGTCGACTGAGGTGCGAGGCAGAGTAAACAGCAAGCTGAAGGTCACGAGTATGTCGCTGTTGCTTTCGACGCCGTACATCCATGCGGAGACGCTAAGAACATTAACATTGCAACAGTTCTGAAGAATCGGAAAGAAAGGACGCACCGTACACTCCTGATAGTCTTCATCGGGATCCTTCAATATCGCTGTCGGGACATGAAGCAAGATAATCATGTGTATGTGAACGATGAAAAGGTGGGGTGATAGGCGTCACATTAAATTCCGACGAAAGTAGCCCTCAATAAAGACCGCCGTCCCAATATTGACGCTCAAGAATACAAAGTTTGAGTGCACTTGGCTTCAAACCATGGAATTTTACGAGATAAGATGTATTCGGTGCCGTCCACGCGCTGAAAAGAACTGGGGCAAGCGAACCCGGGGCATATTGAGAGAATACACTGGCATCAGATGCCTTGCAGAAATAACGGAACAATAAGAGAGAAAAGCAGCGGTTTGCATCAAAGTAGAAGCGGAGTAGATGAAACTGAGAAGCACGTGCTCGTTGCTGGTTGTTCTCCACCGACTACTGCAATGTCGGCCAGTCTCCAGATTCCCTCTGCAGACACTTCCCCCGGTCCTTCTCGCCACCATCCCTCCTCTTCCTCCTCCAGACCAGTCTCCGTCACTGTCCAGTCGACTTCTTCGCCCCCTTCAGCAGCTTCACCCCCTGCAAAGAAACAGCGAGCTTCCCATCAAGTCGTTTCTTCAACTCAATCCCAGTCCCAGGGATCCCAGTCGCAAAACGGAAGAGGTGCAGACGATGCATCGTCTTCACCTCCTTACACAGATGTATACAACCACCCCGCTGCCGTTGCTTACGCGGCCGCACATCCTCGCAGAACCATTCCCAAATTCGGGCCCTATCTCTTACTACAAACTCTTGGAGAAGGCGAGTTTGGTAAAGTAAAACTGGGTCTGCATTGTCAATGGGGAGAGGAGGTGGCCGTTAAACTTATCAGACGGGGAAATGTCGACAGTTCAGTTCGCATGTCCAAAGTTGAGAGGGAGATTGAAGTCTTAAGGGTATGTTGTTCTTACGTTGTTTCCTGCTATTCTAACTTGGTTCTAGACCCTCAAACACCCTAATATTGTCCGCCTCTACGATGTTATCGAAACCGACAAATACATCGGCATCATCATCGAGTACGCTTCTGGCGGTGAATTGTTCGACCACATCCTTGCTCACCGCTACCTCCGCGAACGGGACGCAGCCAAACTCTTTTCCCAACTCATCTCCGGTGTCTGGTACATCCACCAAAAAAAGATCGTTCACCGTGATCTCAAACTCGAAAACCTACTCCTAGACCGTCACCGCAATGTTATCATTACCGACTTTGGTTTTGCCAACAGGTTTGAACATCGTGCAGACGATCTCATGCAAACGTCTTGCGGTTCTCCCTGTTACGCCGCTCCAGAACTCGTGATTAGCGAGGGTCTCTATGTGGGATCTGCGGTCGATATTTGGAGTTGCGGTGTCATTCTCTACGCTATGCTGGCAGGCTACCTTCCATTCGATGACGACCCAGCAAATCCAGACGGCGACAACATCAATCTACTCTACAAGTACATCGTCAACACGCCCCTTTCCTTTCCCGACTACATCTCTGACCAAGCTCGAGACCTCCTTTCCATGATGCTCGTCCCCGACCCGAGTAGACGTGCGAGCTTGGAGAATATCATGAAACACCCCTGGTTAGCCGCCTACCAGAATCCTCCGACGGATCCAGACTCGGGTTTACCTACCGCTTTTGGAAGAACAGTAGAAGAATTGGAAAAGTCGGCAATGGATCAACATCATCAAAAGAGACTGGCGTATCAGAGGCAGATGCGAGGACATACCGCCACTTCTCCGTCTTCTGATAATAACAACGGCAATAGGAGAGCGCAGAGTCATAGGCCAGAAATGGTTGGTAGTGCTTCTGCGATGCCTGCTCCTGGAGGGAGAAGTGCGTCTATGGAACCCGCGTTGTACGAGACGCCCCCTACGCATACTTCCTCACCTAGTGGGGCATCGAAAAAGAGTCGATATGATGGGATGGATGATGATCCTTTCGCTCCTCCTGGCGGTGATCTGACGATGGCTTCACCTGGAGGGTTGGAGACGCCCGCAAAGAAGGCTGCTGCTCGTCCCCATACCGTTCAGGTCGAGTACGATAGTTCTTCCCAGCAGCCAAGGAAGGAGAGGAAAGAAAAGAGCGAAGCAGATGCTGAACGTAAACGGCATCATGAACGTAGAGACAAGGAGTCGCCTAGCCATGCGGTCTCCAGTGTGAATGGATCTACGGCTACTGCACCGACTCCGCACAAGAGACATGGCTCTCAGAGTAGTGTTGCGAACAAGCCGCTTCCTCCTTCACCAGCTCCTGCTTCTGCTGCAACTTCGTCCCCTCGTAAAGAACGAAAGGAGCGTGAGCCAGCTACGACACCTTCCAGAAGCTCCACGCTTCACTCTGCTCCCCTTCCTTCGACTGGAAGAGGCTTGCCAGATCAACCGAGTATTACACTTGCCAGTCCACCTGATACGCCGATCACTTTTGCTACGCCTACTGGTGGTGACAGTCCGAGTCCCAAGAAGAGTGGAAAGAGTGTTACACCTTCAAGTTCGCAATCTGAAAGCACGAAGTTGAATAATAAGAAGGGTATGTATTCGTCTTGTTACAATTTAAATATCCTTGTTAACGTCTCGATTTCCAGACCCCACACCCTCCATCGAATCCTCCAACACTACTGGCTCTGGCCTGCTCTCTCCTGGCTCTACGAAGAACTCGACCAGTTCCATGAACGGAAATGGAAGCAGTACCGACGACAAGTCTGACAAGGAAAAGGACAAGTCTGCGAAGAAGAGCAGGCGTAACACGCTCACGGTGATGGTCGAGCCTATCAGTAGGACGATCAAGAACCGAACGAAAGGGAGGAATACGGCTGCTTTACCTTCTGGAGATGAAAAGTATGTCGAGGTGGAGAGACCTGGTGAGACTGATATGGGACCCAGAAGCGCGATTGTTCCTGGTTCTCAACGTGGAGGATCGGGTCAGGGACCGGCACATTCAGCCGGTGTTAGTGCGTTTGCTACGCCTGCCAGAGGAGGTGCTAGTGCAGGAGGAGGAGCAGGCTTGCAAGCTTCGACGAATAAAGCTGTCAAAGTTATGCAGTGGTTTAGGAATAAGAGCAAAGCGAGGGATAGTATCGGTGTCGGAATGGGAGGTGGCGAGTCTGTTAGTGCGTCTGAAGAGGACGAGAGTGGAGATGGGGATAGGGAAAAGAGGTCGGAAACACCTACGCAGAGCAAGTATAGGAAGACGGCTTCCTCGAGTACGATTAACCAAGACTCTGCTGGTATTGGCTCAGCACCACCAGTTTCGGCTACGCCTTCAGCCAAGGAGAAGAGGTCTTCAAAGGCTGTTCATCCTCAAAGAACGCCTTCATCTGCTACGGACGCGTCTTCGGCTACACCTAGTTTCGTGGCTAGGTTTAGAAATTCGGTTACTGTTGGAGGTGCTGCTTCTCGTGAGCGTGAACGAGAGCGAGCTGCTGGAGGTGGAGAAAAGTCTCCTGTTAGTGCGTTGAGACTTCACCATGGTCCTATGGATCAAGAGACTATCACGTCGCTTCCTCCGCCGGAAGTGATGAAGAAGGTTAGAGAGGTATTGGTTAATATGGGAGTGGAGATTCAGGTGGAGGGTGATTTCAAGTACAAGTGCGTTCGGCCAAAGAAGAAGGCTCAAGGACAAAGAACGGCGAGTGGCAGTAGTGGATTTGGAGGAAACGGTGTTGCTGCGTTTGCGATGAGTGGAAGTGCAGCTTCAAACGGGGTAAGTGTGCACGTTTTCTTTCTCTATAGAGTCTAACAAACGGCCGTTAATTACTTTCGCTTCGCTTATAGGTTGACAAACGTGGTCTACCCCTCCCTTCTCATTCCTCCTTCTCCGGCTCCGGTAACACGATGCTCCGCATGCTTATGCGCCGCAATTCTTCTCAAGTCAGTGCATCGACGTATGAAGACGATCCTTCCTTTAACCAGAGTGTATTCATTGCCGAACCTGGGACGGGTCAGGATCCGTTGTATGGAGATCAGTCAGAGGATGTTTGGGATGAAGTCAAGTTTTCGGTAGAGTTGACGAGGATTGCTGGGTTGGCTGATACGTATAGTTTGGATGTTAGGAGGATGAGGGGAAATTTGAGGAGTTATAAATTTTTGTATGATACGATTAGAGGGTGGGTATCCTTTGCTCCTTTTCCGAGCTTACACTGATGCTTTGTCTTGCAGACGCGCCGAGTTGCGATAGAGGGTCATACAAACCAAGTTGATACATCAAAGAGACAGTTTATTACAAGATTTATGCTCCGTATTTTCTACCTGTTTCTCCTTTCCTCCTGCTACCACTACAAAGCCTAAACCAACTGTTGTCGTTCACTACATCACTACTGCATACCCTTTTAATGATCTTCTCTTTCCATGTACTTTTTTCCCCCTTGTTCTGGTCGTGTCGTTGTTACCCAATGTCTATTATTCTGTTTCTCCCGGACGTGATGATCGCTGTCGTGGCTGCTCCAATGGTGGCTCAATTGCAGTTTAGACGCGTATATTCGATGACGAGTTAATTGAAGAGAGGAAGCGTCATGCGCTGTGGGCCACCATCATCTGACGTCACATACCTCGTCTTGGTTCGCTCCTCAGACCTATAAGAATGGTTCGCCTCTCTAGTTTGTTTCACTCTACACCACCATGAGACTTTCTCTCTTCCTCTTGTCCTTTTTATTCCTGTCCAGCCCCGGCGCTCTCGGGTCCTGGTTCAGCAGCGACACATCCTATACATCATGGGACGATACCCAACTCAAACAATGGCTCGACGACCACCACATCACCTCCAAATCCACCCCAGCCTCGAAATTCAACCACGAGCAGTTGGTCGAGCTCGTAAAGGACAACTGGAACTCGGCGTCTGCATGGTCGTATGATCAATACACTGATGCGCAAAAGACGTTTGGAAACCTTCGGGATAGTACGTTTGATGCGTGGGACGAGTCTCGCCTTAGGGAGTTTTTGCTCGAGCAGGGGATTGTTGCTCCCAAGGGTCCTAGGGAGGAGCTCGTACTTTTAGCCAAGAGCAGGTATCGCGCGTATACCGACGCAGCGAGTTCGTTTGCTTCTACGGCTTCGCAGACGGTTAGCACGGCTATTTATGGAGACTCGAAATACCAAGCTACACAATCCCTTTCGAGTATTGCTGCTCAGGCGACAAAGGAGGCGCAGAGGACGTTTGATAACAGCAAGGACTATATTTATTCGACGTGGAGCGACAGTGATCTGAAAAAGTATTTGGTGCAAAAGGGTGTCATGAAGAGTGATGCGCAAAAGACGAGGGAGGAGATGTTGGGTATGATGCAGGATTCGTATGCAAAGGTTGCAGACCCGGTTTGGCAGGCTTGGAGTGATTCGTTTATGGTGAGCCTACTTTTCTATTCCTTTGCCTAATTCTTATTGGCTTGTTAGCGCGAATGGCTGGCGAACCACAACCTCATCGACGATAGGTCTCCCATCCAAAAGACTCGCGACGAATACCTCGATTTGATGAAGCAGTACTACTACAACGTCAACGACCGAGTCTGGGACACCTGGTCCGACAGCGAACTTCGTGCTTGGTTAATTGAGCACGGCGTCGTCAAATCTGATGCTGAGATTAGACGCGAAAAGATGCTCAAGCTCGTCGAGTGAGTATTGTATCCACCTGTTCAGCTTTTGCTAAACCCATACTGACAGCCTTGCCAGGGACAACTACCTTAACGCTAAACACACCGCCTGGGACGCATGGTCCGATTCTCAAATGCGAGAATGGCTCATTGAGCACGGTTATCTGAGGTCCGACGCCCAAATCAAGAGAGACGAACTCGTCGGCTTGATGAATGACAAGTACCACGCTGTTTCTGATAAGACGGCCGCGTATCTTGTTTGGCCTGATGCTCGTCTTCGTGCGTATTTGAGGGAGAGGGGTATCAGTGAGAATTTGGTACCTACGACTAGACCTGGTCTTTTGCGTGAGTTTCCATTCCTTGCACTCTTCCCACTTATTCTAACGACGTCTACAGAGGAAGTTCGCATCCGCTGGGTCCAAACTCAAAACCGCTCCGAAGCTCTATACCAATCTATCCGCGAAATCGTCAACAGCAATATTGAAGTTGCAGAAGACAAGCTTCACCAGCTATGGGAATTGATGTCTGGACAATATACCGGTGCGAAGAAGAGGACTGAGGAGGGTTACGAAAAGGGCGCAAAAGAATTTGAGGAGAAGAAGGAGGAGGCTTACAAGAAGGCGGAAAAGGCCAAGGCGGAGCTGTAAATGGCAATGGTTATGACTTCAACGTCGACCGGACACGTTTTGCTTTCTCCCTTTGAAATGGCTCTCTGGAACACGTTGCTTTAACGACTTAAAGTTACCTTACTACGTCGCGTTGTATATTATTTCTGCTAGTACCTAGTATTGATTTGTTGTACATTAACCGATTTTTTCTTCTATACTCTGCGTGCAGCTCGAGTTCCGAGCTGATAAACTCTTAATTCCGCGGTTGAACACGGCACAGCCAAACTCAGAACGAATTCTCTCAAAACCGAGAAGCAGAAGACAGCTGAGTCGGAAAATATCGGATCGGTAAAACACTGCCGAGTAACCGGCAGTTACTTGGCCAGAATCCAGGTGCTCCCTCTCCTCTTTCCTTGACTCCAAGCTTGCTAATGACTCTTCAGGTAATATTCTAGGATCAGAGGGCTCAAAATTTCTGCACGATAAGGATGGGGATGATCGTGGCGAGGAACGCCACAATCGAAGTTAAATTTCCCTTAGCACATGGATGCATGATGCTTCGATGCCCTATTTAGTACATAACCTTTCAATCGCAATCATCATTTACCCCAGAAAGTTCATGTGCTTGTCCCTAAGGTTTCCATAGTATACTACACCTATAGCGTTGCCTGGTATATGCACTCCCTATCTTCAGCTCGGATTGACCGTTTCAAAGACAATAGATTCTATGCACTGTTACTGAAGACTGCAAACATACATATTTTCCCCCTATATTGCCTTTACAACATCTACAGTCAACATTCCTAACAAGGTACATGAGATCAAAGTGTGCCTATTCTAAAGTCAGTACTCATCAGATGCATCAGTGAGCAAGAACCAGCATTGTACAAAACATCAGATTGATTTCTTCAAGTTCTCATGGACAAGGAACCTGTCCAGCTCCCTGTTCATTCCCCCACATCTGCCTCTCCCCTGACTATTGCACTTTATGGACAATAATTCCTCCCTGCTCCCTATTATCCCTCCTACCCTTACTGTATCTCATAATCCCAACCAGCTGGACTTGACTTCAGTGTGCTTCAAGTATGCATGTTCTGTCTGTCATATCTTTCTCTTCTTACACCAGGTGCAGAAATTCAAAAGCGCAGGATAGAACCAAACATGGATTTCTTGACTTGCTACCTCATCACCCTAGTCCCTGGGCCATTGGCAACATCAAGTCCAATGAAGCCCAATCCATCCAATTGGTGGCAGACTCTTCCTCAAGCTTTTCTTCGAGTATGCCCATCACTGGGCTCTCCCAAGACCTTTTCAATGAGAAACCCATTGACCCTGATCTCACCAGTGGGGAGGTGGCACTTCTCTTCTTTTCAGATTCCGTCCCTGTTTATCGTTCACATCGATTAGTCCTTGAGAAAGAAGGCAAAAGAAGAGCCTTTGCAAAATCAGGATCTCAAGGTGGTCTAACAGCACCAATAGATGTCTGCCCCCATCGCCTCATTGACACACGCTCTCTCAGACTTGTTGAATTTGGCAAGAATTCTACTGTACCCCCATATGCCATTCTCTCTCATAGATGGATCCTAGGGGAAGAAGTTATTTATCGACAGTTAAAATACCTCCAATGGTGGAACAAATCAAAGTTGGGATATCAGAAAATAGCTGCTGCATGCCAACAAGCTCGTAGTCGTGGTATTCATTATCTGTGGGTTGATACCTGTTGCATTAAACAGGGAAATCATGATGATGTTGCCACAAATATTACTTCGATGTATGCATTTTATCAAAATGCAGAAGTCTGCTATGCTTATCTCGCTGACATTTCTGGGCCTGAAAAATGGTTTGGAGATAGCGAGTGGTTTGAGCGTGGGTGGACACTGCAAGAACTCCTTGCCCCTCTGACTGTAATCTTCTTCGATAAGCACTGGCAGCGCATTGGGGACAAACATGAGTTACAAGAAGACATACATCGACGAACCACTATCCCTGCAGCTGTTATTTCGGGCCAGAAATCTCTTCGAGACGTTGATGTACTTACTAGAATGTCTTGGGCTTCAGAAAGGAGAACAACCAAACCACAAGATAGAGCTTATTGCCTTCAGGGTCTCTTGGGTGTTGCGGTTGAGCCAAATTATAAAGAAGATCCGAAGGCTTCCTTCAACCGACTGGGTAAGGCGGTCTATGATGCACAGCCATACCTTTGGAGAACAGGGAATATTTTGTTTCGATCTCATCGATGGATTCAAGGTCGAGGCAAACCAAAAACACCTATTGTAAACCCGACATCCTCTGTCCTTATGAAGCCCATTGACATTTGTCCACGTCGCCTCATTGACACGCGGACTCTCAAATTCGTCAAATTTCGCGGAACCATTCCTCCGTACGCCATTCTGTCCCATAAGTGGATCGAAGGAGAAGAAGTTTCCGACAAAGAATTTGCCCGACCTCGAGAAGAGACACTTCTGAAGCCAGGGTATAGGAAGATCAAGGCGGCGTGTCGCCAAGCCCAAAGTGATGGCATTCACTACATTTGGGTTGATACGTGTTGTATAAAGCAAGGCAATCGAGCTGACATTGCCATTGCCATCACGTCAATGTATGCGTATTACCAGAATGCGGAGGTTTGCTACGCGTATCTTGTTGACATATCTCAGCAGTGGTTTAGATCGAGTAACTGGTTTTGGCGTGGGTGGACTCTACAGGAGCTCCTTGCTCCCCGAACTGTGATTTTTTTCAACAAAGATTGGCGACCCATCGGGAACAAGCACAAGTTACGAGCCAAAATACATAGTACAACTGGTATTCCCCTAGCTGTTCTATCAGGGGAACAATCCATCCAAGATGTCGATGTGTTAACTCGGATATCCTGGATTTCAGGAAGATTGACGACCAGGGAACAAGATCGAGCTTATTGTCTCCAGGGTCTCTTGGGTGTTTCAGTAGAACCGGATTATGAAGAATCTTTCTACGCTTCATTCAATCGACTAGGCAAAGCATTAATTGATGCTCATCCTAAGCTCAGGGAAAGATTGGGAGTCAGTGATGACTTGTTTAATGATCCTAACAGTGACTCCTTTTATAGTTTGCTTCGGGGTAAGTTTGCTTGGGCTAACATCTAAATCTTATGAACGAGGGCCTGAGTTGTACATTCTGATATCCTGGTAACGTCAGTCTATATATACAGTATTGTACACAGAAGTGCCGAGCAAGGACATCATAACACGACGCTGGTGGCCTATACACATGGAGTGCGGCGAGACTGCCAGTTATCTGTATGTGCTGCTTATTTTAGCTGTTTGTAAGGGGGAAATTGAGATGTTAACTAGACCCATAGACACGTCAGAATTTGTTGACACCAGTCTCATATTGAGATCGTCGAGGATCGCCATCCGAGTGTCTTTGATCTTGCCGGAAAGCAAATCCTAGAAGTACGGAGAGTTGAGATCACAGAACAAGTCGTCGCTCACACCAATCTTTCCTTAAGCTCGGTCTGAGTGTTGAATACCTTGCCTAGATGGTTAAACGACGCAAGAAAGTTTTCGTCGTTCAACTGAAACATCGAAAAGGCCTGGTCTTGCGCTTCGGTCGTACTCCTCTGCATACCAGGTCATTCGGGTGAGTACATCGACGTCTTGAATGAATTGTTCACCAATAAGAATCACGGAAGGAATAGTAGTCTTCCAATAATAAATAGTATTCGGGGCTCGGGTTTGTCGCTGATGCTTGCCAAAACTTGTCAAAAAGACTACGGTTCGAGGTGCGAGAAGTCCTTGAAGAGTCCATTCGCATTCGAACCAGTCACTAAATACAATATATTTCTCAGGCCAAGACACGTCTGCGAGATGTGCAAAGTAGACCTCTGATAGAAAGCATACATGAACGTGATTGCTGAAACATTGGCAGGATTGCTTTGCTTGATGCAACACTTATCGATCCAAATGTAGCTGAGGCCATCTTGACGCGCCTGTCGACACGCGGCATCCATCCAGTACAGAATCTTTTCTATATCTCCATCTCTTCGTCTTCTATGCTCATATCAGAATTTGTTGACCCTAGTCTCTTATCCAAACCATCGAGAATCGCCGTCCTTGTCTCCTCAATCTTGCTGAATAACAGATCCCAGAAATACGGAGAATTGGGGTTACGAAATAGGTCATCGTCAACTCCGAGCCGAGCCTTGAGCTCTGGCTGCGCATCAAACAACGCCTTGCCTAGTCTGTTGAATGAAGCGAGAAAATTTTCGTCGTAATTCGGCTCGAGTGAAACACCAAGGAGGCCTTGAAGACAGTAAGCCTCGTCTTGTGCCTTTGTTGTACTTCTCTGCATGGCCCAAGTCATCCGAGTGAGTACATCGATATCTTGGATGAACTGCTCGCCAGAAAGGATAGCGGGAGGAATAGTGGTTTTCCAATAAATAGTGTCCCGCAACTCATGTTTGTCGCCGATGCGTTGCCAGTCCTTGTCGAAAAAGACTACAGTTCGAGGTGCGATGAGTTCTTGAAGAGTCCATCCGCGCTCGAACCAGTCACTGAGCACGATATATTTCTCAGGCCAAGGCACGTCTGCGAGATATGCATAACAGACCTCTGTGTTTTGATAGAAGGCATACATGGAGGTGATATTTGCCGAGACGTCAGCGGGATCTCCTTGCTTGATACAACATGTATCGACCCAAATGTAACCGATCCCATCCTGACGTGCTTGTCTACACGCAGCATCTATCTTGAGATATCCAGACTTTGCGAAAGTTTCTGCGTGAGGCTGGACGAATTCATCATAGACAACTTCTTCGGTCCATCTATGCGAGAGAATAGCGTAGGGAGGAATGAAGGTATTGGTGTCAAATTCGACGAGTTTGAGCGTGCGCGCATCGATGAGACGACGAGGACATATGTTTACGGGTGTCATGAGATGTGGAGACTCTGGGTTTGCGACGGATTGGATTTTGTCTCGTTCATTGTGAACCAGACGATGTGAAGGATAGAATGGGATAGGATGAATAACTGAGGAATAGTTTGCAATAGAAGTCGCGGAAGAGGGATTGGGATGCTTGACTTTGACGTGGGTCGGCTTTGAAGATTGAGGAGGGGATGACATGATGCGCCTGGTACTTTGCCGCAGATGAGCAACGAAAGACAATACGGGTACTTACAAGATGCGTACCTGAAGTGTTCCGCTGAGACCGAGTTCGTTTGAGTGACACGGCCGCAGAACGTCCACGGACTTCAAGCGCTGAGGACAGAGTTTTTTACACAGATGAAATTGACGTGGAAGTTACAGATATTGCGACTGTTTCAGGCTGTTGAAAATAAAGAGACCTGGGCAGAATCTATGGTAGAGGCACAGCCCATGTTTGGCAAACCGGAGTTTCAAACTCGGCTGCAGTTCGAATCGTTCAGCAGTTTCCTCTGCATAACTTCAAAAAAACCCCCACTTGAAGTTAAATCCACTCGCTATAGCACGCACATCAAAACGGAAAATGAAATGCTCACGTATGCAAGAGCTTCGGAAGGATTCCTTCAGAAATGCTTCCACCAAGTGGATGTTTGAAGGCATAGTATTTGACCTCGATGCTTCTTATTTTCAACGGTTAAAGCTTCGAAGGAGCGGAAAGCATTTCCATGACACTTGGACATTTCAATCTGTTCAGTAGTGTTACCTTTATAAACCCTTGAAATCTTCTCAAAATCTCCATCCACTTCAAAGGATCTGTCAGCTCTTGCGCTACATACTCCGCTCAAGCCCTCTGCACCAAAATGCGTTTCTTTTCCGTTTTCGGTACCTTGGCTTTGGCCGCCTTCGCGTATGCAACGCCCCTGGCCAACCCCGAGCCAGTACCTGCAGCCGCCAACGATGTGCAGGTTGCTGCTCGTGGGGGATGTAGTAGCTGCAAGTCCCTACCTGGCATTATCGTGGATGTCACTCTCCAAGTCACTCCCCACGTCGACTACCTCAGTTCGTTGTATTTTCTTCCGGTTTTATCTGTTTTTAATTGCCTCCCCCAGAGTCCCTTCCAGCCGAGCAATGCACTGTTGAGACTATCAAACCCGTCATCGTCGAGATCAAGGGCATCCTCCAAACTGCCATCTCCGATGTCGAAGCTCTCGTTGGATCCGCCCTCGATCTTGTACTCCACACAGTCACCGGTGTCTTGTCGTTGTTGAACCTTTGCAAACTGATCGCCACTCTTTATAATTTGATCTTTGGATGCTTCGGCATTGTCCTCAAAGTCGTTGTCAGTGCGGAATACGACGAAGTCTGTGCTTTATTCGCAGAAGTTGGGTCAGTGATAATTTCCCTTTTCGTCACGTTCAGAGCTGACTTTTTATACAACAGTGTTCTTCTTGGTACACTTTTGAAGCTCATAATTGACCTCGTTGGCGGTGTCCTTGCTATCGTCCAAGGTCTACTCGCTGCTCTCCTTCCAACTATCACTGTCATCGGCTGCAAGGACTCGTTCTACTACCTCTACTAAGTTTTATTTGTGGTCTTTGGCTTTTGGGAACTTGATTTCGGTTATATGTGTATGCCACACTACGTTTCTACCCTTCGTTAATAAGTATAATTTGTCGTTCTTTCACTATGTGTATTTTGGGGTTAATACTGATAATTACATCAACGTTATCCCTTTTCAGCATAATCGTCCTCTCAATGAAGACCTGCAATTCCCATGGTCCAAAAAGATATCGCATTCATCTCACCCGCTTAAATATACATTCGCTAACTTACTGAACCACCTCTGAGTCTGACCGCAACGAGAACTTCAACTAGAGCTATCCTGTAAGTCTCGTCCTTGAAATGTTTACTTCGTTGAGATTGTAAAAGAAGCCCGAGCATATCCTTTAAGGGTGGCATTCTGCTCAAAAGGACGGTCCTCGGTTAACGCCAAACTACCAGAAGCATTGCATGTAAGACTAAGTGTAAGACAAAGAGTTGAGCGAGGGCACGTGGGAATTCAATTTTCCGGGTCGCAACTCCATAGTAATGGGAATTTGCGTTTCTTTTGGTCTTTGCGGCTCTTCGTTCGTTCTATCAACGAATTCAAATCTAAACTTCTCAGTCTGCAAACATACCCATCTTTTTACAGCATATTAGAAAGACAGTTCGTCTCCACTTCCCTTCGATCAATACTTTTGTCTTATTCGATAACTTCTGATGACCATCAACTCACCACATAACACATGATATATCCTCAGAAAAAGCGTTACCACCAACCAACACGCCCTCCTACCCTTTGTCTCCAGGCCGTAGCAATCTCAAGAGGTCCAGATGAAGATTGTGACTCAGGAGTGTCTAGTGCGTCATCTCTGATCCCTTTGGTCTCGAGTCTCGACTCACAGTAAGCTTTTAGCAATCCCTCAACCCTAATGCGAGTTACCGGGGCCCCTTCCCCCATTCTAGTTTCCGAGACGAGCTCATTTTCAGTACATTCCGAGTACGTACTTACTATCTGTTTCTTTCTCCTCCGTTCACATTTGATATAGTGAAAGGCGCGATGATTTCATACGCTCTTTTGGCAACCCATTCTATCGTGTAATTACAGGCAAAAAGAAAGCCAGTAATCCTACCTTCCTCGATACCACTCTATCTAAACCCCAGCCCCTACTAGAAATACGGCGCCATTTATCCTTATTCTACCCTCTACGACGAAGATGTCAAGCTTCTCCTCAGTTCAGACACTATCCCTTCCTGTCGTTCCCATCGGTTAGCCTTCAAGAAAGAGGGCAAGATAACCTTTATAAAATCTTGTGATGGTCTCATGGCATCTATTGATATCTGTCCACGCCGACTCATTGATACACACTCTCTTCAGCTTGTTGAATTTGGCGAGGACGATACCATCCCTTCATATGCTATTCTTTCCCATAGGTGGGTCAAAAGACAAGAAGTTGTCTACAAAGAATTCATCCAGTCCCGAGAAGAGATGTTGTGGAATTTGGGGTACTGGAAGATAAAAGCTGCCTGTCAACAAGCCCGGCAGGACGGTATAAACTATATATGGATTGATACATGTTGCATCAGGCAAGGCGATCACGATGATGTCGCCGCGAATATCACCTCAATGTATGGGTACTACCAGAACGCAGAGGTGTGCTACACATATTTGGTGGACGTAAAGAACAAACATGATATGTTTGACCGTGTTCACGTTCACGAGATGCATTCGGGGACTGGGTGGTTCAATCGCGGCTGGACTCTTCAAGAACTCCTCGCGCCCCGAACTGTGATCTTTTTCAACAAATACTGGAAACACATCGGAGACAAAAGTGAATTAAGAGATGAAATACGTTGGAAAACCACTATCCCTTCGGCTGTCCTCTCAGGCGAACGGTCCATCCAGGAGATCGACGTTCTGACTCGAATGTCATGGGCTATGTGGAGGAGAACGACCAAAGAACAGGATGAAGCTTATTGTCTGCAAGGTCTCTTGGACATCAAAATTCAACCAAATTACGAAGAATCTCGCTATGTCTCATTTAACCGATTAGGCAAGGCACTATTTGATGCTCAGCCTGAGCTCAAGAAAAAATTGGGAATCAAGGATGACTTCTTTAGTGATCCTGACTCCAGGTCCTTTTATAATCTACTTTGGAACAGGTTTTTTGATATCTTGCGGCCATAGAGACCAGTACAAAGTTCCAGTACCTTTGTCACCGCTTGTTTCGACTATACATAGTCCAATATTAGAGCATTGCAAGACTTTCCGAGTTCAAGTTGTGAACTCAGAAGAACTTATAAGAGTGGGATTTAATTTTCTCTGCGACTCTTTTCCACTCGCAGACCAATTCGGACCATTCACCCAAACCCGAAAATCTGTACGTACGGGCTCAAAGTGGACATAGGACATAGAAACGCTCCCTGAATTGTAGCGCTAAACGAGATCTAATTCACTACAAGTTAATGTCTAACAGAGGAAAAGACTCTGATTAGAAGAGGAGTACTCGAGGAGATCCTTGTTTGGACATTAACGTTCATCTTATTTCAGTTTTACTTATGCACGATCGATTCATGACCATCGTAGATCGGATTCTTCCCAGCGATAGTCTATGTCCTGGACAAGTCAGCATTGTCCGACTTTACTTTCCTTTACAAACAAGTCTAGTTTGGCTGAGTCGAAGAAGCGTGATACGTGTAGCCTCAGACAAATATCGCCAGCTCCGCGAACTAGGAGCAAACGTCGCCGTTGACTCTGAAGATGGGACTGGCTTTCCCTGTGCCGTCAACAAGACCGGACTTGAACAAATGGGTTTGAAACATTTCAGAAATCTGTATCCTATTAGAGATCCAAACATACATTCTATTGTTAATAATGCTCAAGATTTATACCCTTTCCAGAGGGAGGTTTGATATCAGCTACAGTTGTGGGCGGTTTGGAAGGAACATAACGGAGTTTGGGGTCCCTGTTCCAAACTAGTTTTAAAGGCAGACTCTTCGCTTTGTATATAAACGTAACTTTTGTATTCGCCGCCAGCGTTTTCATCACCATATCGGTCAGGTATCTCTCCATGTCTGACTTCGCATCATCCAGCCCGACAAGAATGGCTGTGTCCACTTGCAAGGCTTTAGCAAATGAATAGTACATGGTGGCCATATCCAGTTTGCGCTTGGGATCGTTGGCGTCCATGTCTTTCAGCCTATCCAACTGCAGAAAATCTGCTGGACCGAAGAAAAGGTCAGTAAGATCGCGGCTGGTCTTTGCATACGTCGAAGGGCTTTCATAATCGAAGGGAATGACAGCGATTTTGTCTGACCCTGCTCGAGGCATGCTTCTCAGGAGACCGTCGACTGTATCTTGGATGTCGTCCAAAGAGACTTTGGTTCCAGGAGGCTGGAGATCATCCGCGCTGGTGGGAATGGGAGGAGGTTTAAAAACCTCACTACCCCTTCGTTTAAACTTCAGTTTCCGGTCTCCTTTATCCATCGCTTCGAGGGTATCAGCTTGATAGATATAATCGACATCCGCATTCGACTCCAGCACCTGGAATGCCATATCAACCAAATATTTATCCATATCCCCCTTGAGATTCTTCTCGATAAGCACTACTTCCCGTGCTGGAAAGGCTAGGGCCCCAGCATAAATAACCATAGCCGTTCGCAGCTGTCTGAGCTTATCTTCGGGCGCAAGAGCGAGGAGATCATCCATGTCGATGTAATCTGCAATAGTGAAAAAACGGCTTCTGTATTTGCTAGGGGTCTGTGCGTTGAGTTTTTTGTCTTCATAGCCAAATTGGATGTAGCCAACTTTTCGGGCGTCTTTCCGCATTGCTTTATGAGCTTGTGCGTCCATCGTTTTGACCTCTCTTCTTATATCGGCAGGAGAACCGGTGTCAGGAGGAAGGTGTATGCTGATATCGTCATCAGAGTCGGTATCTATCAACTCATCAGACAGAGATTGAGCACGAATGGAAAAAGTCCTCACCACCAGACTTGACAGGGGTAGCGATTACTGATAGCGAGAGAACGAGGACGACCAACGGTATTAAGACCTGAAGATATCGTAGTTTCATGATATATGGATACCAGCTCCGAAAAATATCCCCTGCTCTCGGTCCAGCCGAAAGAGAGACAGACTTTGATCTACCACGGCATATAACATGTAAGTGATTCATTACAGTTAGTTGTATAACGAGTTACCCACCAGTTATGATATCGGGAGCCCCGAAGACTGAGGAAGCATGATGCTTCCTGGTTCATTTTATAGAACGTATTGATACTGATCAAGGGACTCACCAAAGAAGTAGGCACTGACGGTGGTGATACTACCATGCGACAAGTTTATTCAAAATCGTTGCTAATTGTTGCTTCAGCTCGGAGATTTCATTCGGTTAATCGGATTGAATTCTGAACTCTGGTGGCTATTCCCCTCGAGAACTTGGCTTGAATGCTGAATGAATTCATCGGGCTCATCTCCGTGAAAATAAACATGGTAACTTGCCCAGAGTAAGTAGGCGAAGCCTATCACCGGTGGTGAGTAAACAGAAATGTACCCTGTCGTCTCAACGCAGCCTCAAGTACAATGAGAACTATGACCGTGACGATGACGTGGAACGGTGTTGTCTAAATCGACTGAAAGATGTGTCCTCCAATTCAACTACGATGCTCACCGTCCTGCAATTTGGCCAATGGTGGACTAAGGCTCTCGAGCGAGTAGAATATCAGTGTCATTTTTTCTTTGTCCGACAGGACGGTAGGAAGAACAAGTAGTGGTTTCGCGATTTCGAAAAATTTCAATGCACTGCCGTTGAGCACGTCCATCCACAGCCTGTGCCCAAACTACGAGCGCGTCAATGGGACTGACATCATGGTTTCTGCTCGGGGCTGAGACTGCACTGTGCAACAGTGAACACGTATATTCTCGTGGCAAGTCTAGCTCTCGTCAATTCCGTGGTTCCATTTTGGTTCCATTAGGAATAATCACCTGTTCCGAGGTCTATCCATCTGTCGGTAATAGTTGAGGCGGGACTTAAGGGAAAGTGGACGGAGAAGTGCTTGAGGAGTTGACAGAATCTGCAGCGGGCCAGGATATGCTTGTCAGAGATTGTACAGGCTTGGGAAGTTGAGGGATGACACTGAGGAAGAAACTGAACATGAACATGAACCTGGGTGAAGGAATGCTCGGTCCTCGGCTAGTAACGGACGTCTTTCTTCATAAGCATCTTTTTTTTTTTTTTTTTTTTTTTTTATACTCTTTATTTATCGACTAGCAGGCCAGGCGAGGGCCAAGGCGTCGGGGCGTGCTAACTAGATGTACAGTCTTTTATATACATAGGGTATTGCTTCCAGTCATACTGCCCGGGTCTGAGGTGATTTCGTGACTATTCTCTGTTACCAAGGTTGTGTGTCGTGGGCGTATTCACGTTTCTGAGTGTCGTAACAGGCAGCGTGTAGTTTAGGGTTGCATTCGGCACGGAGTGCCTTAAACGTAGAGTGAGGGGAAGGCCAATTGTAACCTTTGTTTCGCGAGGATTCTGTGGGGTGATATGGGGGTTGGCGTGGGTGCCAGTTTGTTTTATCCATGGTCGTTATTGGGGTCATCATAGTCATCTGTCCACCGTCTCGTGGGATCAGTCACATATGGTTCGTAGGGGGGTGGAGCTGGTTCCAGTGGTGATTTCCCTGATCGAGTGAATGCGCCTGACGCGCGGATGAATTCGACCAGGGCCTCTATGCCTTCCTGTGTGCCCAGAATTTCGGGTATTTCGAGGGTTTCTGAGATCTCGTGGAGTGACCAGCGGTGCTGTTCATAGTTGGGGCATTCCGTGAGGATATGTTCTCTGGTTTGTAGAGGTGCTCCACATGGGCAGTCAGGTTTCTTGGTTGGTACGAATCTGGAATAGTACTTGCCTATGTATCCATGGCCTGTTCTGCACTGTATGAGTCTGCTGAAGATGTCTCTGGAGATTGAGGTTTTTGTCTCGGCTAGTTGAGTCGTGGGTTTTAGGGATGGGGGTATTCGGTTAGCTGGGACATATTTCCCGGACACCTTCCGTTTGTCCCATTTCCTCCTCCACATTTTCTCGGTTCTTTCTTTGTTATGACGGATAGCATGGCTCCGTGTCCCCGACCAGCCTTCCTCATTTGCGTCCTCTGTGGCAGCCTTTGCTAGTTCATCTGCTCGTTCATTTCCCTGGATGCCCACGTGGCTTGGGACCCAGGTAATCTCTACTGAATGTTCGGGGTCAGAGTCTAGGAATGCAGCGACTCTTCGCCAGAAGACAGTGCAATATAGTTGTCCAGCTTTCGGTGAAGTGTCGAAGATGCTGCTCACCGCTGCTGAGTTATCTGCGAAGAAATGCCAGTGTTTGATCTGTGTATTAGTTTCGGTTAGGGTGTGAGCGCGACCTGCAGCATAGCTTAGTGCGACAATTTCAGCATCGTAGACTTCGGCTTTGGAACCCAGTCCAATGCGTTGGGCCATGCATTCATTGCCTCTGTAAAACCCAGCTACTCCTGCTCCAACTCGTGGGATTCCGAGCTTTGGTTTTAGGGAACCGTCGGTGTAAAGTGTAAGGTGGGAGGGTGATAGAAAGAATTTACTCAGCTTTTCCAAGTGGTCGTTTTTCATACGTTCCGCTCGTTCCTGCTTGGTCTCATCTTCATCTCCTGACTTTGGGGGTGCTGTGTTGATTGAGAGTTGTGGTTTGAAGTCGCTTGCTGTTCTACACCATGGCGGCGTTGAGAATGGTGAAAGGCGTTCATCATTGGCACTTGTGAGTTTGGCTACTTCCTGTAGGCGTGTGGTTCGCTTTTGGTCTCGTTTACCGTTTCGATATTTGCGAAAGGGGACTGGAGGGGGGAGGATGGGGTTAGAGTCAGTCATGTGCCATCCATCTAAGCGTTGGATCACCGGGTTGGTGACACTTAGCTTGTTGTACCGTAGTGCACATTGTCTATTAAGTGCGTTCAGGCTGATTGCAATTGGCGGTATCGAGGCTTCGATCTCGAGAGCTTCTATTGGGGTTGTTTTGAATGCTCCGCATATTAGTCGGAGTGCCCGGTTTTGTACTTTGGATAGCTTCTTTTCGTGTTTGGTCTTGCCAGTCCACCATATTGGGCTTGCATATGTCATGACTGGTAGTACGCACCCTTTGTACATGAGACGCATGTGGTATGGTGATAATCCTCGTTGTGTGTTGGCTAGCATGATCAAGGTTCCTAGAGCCCGGCTTGCATTGGCAGTTAGATGTTCAATGTGATGGTCAAATGTGAGGTGTTCGTCCATGTATACTCCTAGCCATCTAATTGTTTTGCCTGCTTCGACGGTTCGGGTTACTCCATCAGGGTCCTCAATTGAGATTGAAGGTCGGGGGTTGTGTATTAGGCGGTGTAGGGATGACCGAGGTTTTCTGTAGTGCATCAGTTCTCGTTTGTCAATGTCAATTGTTAGTCCAACTTTCTGGCACCAGGGTGCAATCACTTGGTGCCATAGTTCGTCTAGGATCTCTACGTTTCTCTGCGGTGATTCTGAGGCAACATAAACCTTCCCGTCATCAACATACATTAGGCCTGTTACCCTGGTAGGGGTGATTTTGAGCGGTAGGTGTCTGTGTGGATTCTGGTCAGTATGTGCTTCTTGATTGGGAAGGGGGGAGGGAGGAGGTGGGG
The DNA here is from genome assembly GCA_037954225.1 of Stygiomarasmius scandens. Taxonomy (NCBI): domain Eukaryota; kingdom Fungi; phylum Basidiomycota; class Agaricomycetes; order Agaricales; family Campanellaceae; genus Stygiomarasmius; species Stygiomarasmius scandens. Next base: position 361,829 of record JBANRG010000054.1, read on the forward strand.
GTACAGAGGATGGGGGAGATGGTTTCTCTTGTGCGATAAGTTCCAGAAGTTCCGAAGAGTAGAATGCTGCTAGGATCGGTGATGCTGGTGATCCTTGTGGGACGCCGTTTTCAACTGGGACCATCTCGGACACTTTGCCATCTATGCAGACAGCTGCTTCCCGGTCAGAGAGGAAGCTATATGTCCATTTGACTAGTTCGAGTGGGACATGGCGTCTTCTCATCTCACTAATAAGGCGGTTGTGATTGACGAAGTCGAAGTAGCCTTTAATGTCAAATGTCAGTGCGGTGGTGATCTTACCCTGGTTCCAGCCTGCTTCGACGTCATTGCAGAATGATTGGAGGGCATCGATGGTGGAGTAACCTGCTCGGCTCCCGAATTGCTGGCAGTGTATCATGTTGTGGGCTGCTGCTAAATAGGTCAGTCTTCGTGCAACAATTTTTTCTAGGACTTTTCCGAGGCACTCTAAGAGGGTGATAAGGCGGTAGGCACGAGGTTTTGAATAATCGGGTTTACGAGGTTTACGCAGTGCGACTGCAATTGCCTTCCTCCATTCCTTCGGGTGGTGACCTAGTTTGATGCACCATCGGTATAAGTTGGTAAGCATTTCGGGTAGTTCTTTTAGGGCCCATTTTATCTGCTGGTATCCGACCTGGGAGAAGCCCGGGGCAGAGGTGTTTGATGTGTCTTTGACGGCTTCCTCGACTTCTGTGATGGTGACTTCTGGGCAAGGAATGTCATCAGTATGGGGTTCAAGATTCACTGGGTACATAACCGGAAGTTTAGGTGGGGGTTGGTACAGTTCCGTGCGGATTGCTTCACATTTTTCAGCGTGTGTTGTGGCTGGGGGTTGGTTTGGTCGTTCAATGGCTGGTGTTGGGAAGTTTCTAGTACCTTTGGACCATTCCCGAAATCCCCATATGTCTTCGGTATAGGTATCTTCCAGTGTTTTCCTTGCGAATTCGCGTTTTTTCCAGCATACAAGTCGTTCTGCGTGACGTTCTTCGTGTACAGCTTTCCTGTGTAATTCATGGTCAGTAGACCCATATAGGATTCGGGAGCGTCTTGCGTCTCGTTTAGCCTTCTGGACTCTGTCAAAGGCAGCTGTTACCGTCTTGTCCCACCATGGTTTTGCGTGGGGGCTGGTCCGCTTTATTTTCCCAGTGTCGGTTGTAGCTTGTCGCATTGCTGCAGTGATGGCTGTGACCGCGTCATCTATCTGTAACGTTGAGGGTATGTCAGTAAAGTTGGGGTATAGTATCTGAATCTTATCGTTTTGTGAGAAGAGGTTTTCCTTGAACGCTTTTCTCCAGTCTTCCTCTTTCGTATCCTTTAGTGAGTATTTGGTGTTGTCTATGATTGGGATTTCGTCTAGGCTGTTGTCCTGCAACCAGCAGATGGCATCGTGGTCGGATCCATAAGATAGGTATGGGTTGACTGTCCATTCCGTGATGACTTCCAGGCCGACTGCTAGTATGTTGCCCCACGTGAGGTCAATGACAGATGGGCGTTTCAGTCGGTCGTGAGGGTGGTGCGTCGGTTCTCCTCCTTTGTTGAATAGGAAGTAGTTATGGTCGTCTAGCCAGTCGACTATTTCTTGAGTTATTGGATTGACTGGTTGCGGATGGAGCCACCAGCGAGGGTGGTGTATGTTGAGGTCGCCTGTGATGATTACCGGGTGGTCGTGAGGAAGGTTGAGTAGGCGGAGGCGCCATAGGATTTGTTGTCGACCCATGCTGGGGTCATTGTATACGTGGACATAAGTTGTGGTGTTTCCTAGGGCGTTGGTGACGTCGAGTATCTGGACATCTCGGTCGCAGATGATGTCCGTCCATAGAGTAACTTCTGCTCGGATGCCCTTCTTCACATACGCATAGACTCGAGGGATCTTGTTTGCTGTAGACGTAGGTGTCGGTGTAATGGGTGTCCAGGATGCATGGTTGACCGTTCCGAGGATAGGTGTGTTGTCCTCTTGCCCTATGAAGGACCAGTTTGGTTCCTCGACAAGGAGGATGTCGATGGTGTTACGATGATCGTTGAGGATCGCGTGGATTGGTAGTTTCTTTTTGTTGGCATTGAGTTGGGCGAAATGGATGGTCGGCGGCTTTTCTGTTCGAGAGTCGCTCATGATGAAGTCATTTCGGTGTCCTTGTCTGTGGTGCTGGCTGTTTGTGGGAGTCCAAGTGGACTGAAAAGGTTCTGTGATGGAGCTAAGTTATTACTCGCCTGTGTTTGATTTTCCTTAGGTTTATTCTTCTTTGTTTTCTTCTTAGCCTGACGGTCAGTTTGGTAGTGCATGTTTGTTGTTTCCTCATTCAGAGTTGGTTGCGGCGGGACCCATGGATGGGAATGTGTGCTGTGGTTTTTGCTGGTACCTATTGTCCGGAGGTGTACTGGGCAGTTTCGGTCGTCAGCTCGGTGGGCGCATTCAGCGGGCGGGGTCTTGTTTCGTGAGCAGTTGATGCACTTGAGGCCGTGGGTGCATGTCGGTATGATGCCTTTTCGGATTGTGTCTTCGTCGAGTTGGAGGTTGAGGCGTGTCGCCAGGTCTTTGCATTGGTCGCATGTCTGGATGTGGGACGTTTCGGTGTGGTTGTCTCCGCAGAGGCAGCACATTTTGGTGTTTTTGCAGTTGGTGGCGGCGTGCCCGAACATTTGACAGTTGGTGCAGGGCTTGCTCGGTGGGCGTTCGGAGAATTCCTGTACTCGACATCTCTTGCCGAACATGTTGATGGCGCGGAGATGTCGTATGATGTAATCTGCCTGCGTCTGATTAGCTACCGCAAATACGATGGATGACTCGCCTTTGTGCATCACATTTCCTGGTGGAGACATGAATCTTGGTCCCATCTTGATGTTTATACCGTTTTCTTTGAGCTGTGGGTTGTGTAGATGCATCTGTTGGAGGAGTTCGTCCTGTGTCCAGAGTCGAGGTATCCCTCCGTTGAGTGTGTGTGCATGATGTATTCCGGTGTTGACCGCATGAACCGCAATCTTGTGCCAGTGTTCATCTGGGGCTGAGTCCGATGGGCGTGTGTCGTCATTTTTGGTATATACGTGATTGAATCGGTATGCAAATTCTTCTAGTCGCGATGCAAGTTGGCCTGGAATTGTGGAAAGTATGGCGTTACCCCGTTGGCTCCATCCGACTGAAGCTACTCGGAGGCCTTCAGTTCCTGGTGTGTTGGCGAGGATCTTGTTTATGTCCCTGACTATGTCGAAGTTAGACCGGCGTTGTTCGGTGGGTATACCGGGGTTGAAGAATGCGACGAGTCGTGTTTTCCGGTCTTCTTCTCGTCTTAGTTGGTTTTCTTGTTTAGTATTAGAGGAGTGTGCTTTAGTACCCAGTGCTACTTTGGCAGCGTATGTGTTTGGGTTGTAGGTGGTAATGGGGGTGTTCGACGTGGTTGTCGTGAGCTGTTTCTGGTGTCTCTCAATGATAGCGCGTTGTTCCATGATTTCGTTCTTCATTTTGTTCGTCTGTTCCCGGTGTAGGTTAACTTCGTTGGAGAGGGTTCGGACTTCGTTTACTAGGGACGCAGTGACAGTGAGTAGTGCGTCGAGTTGGTTGTTGTATTGGGTTTTCAGACCAAGTTCGTTGGTCATGCTCTCTATCATGCGTTCAGTTATTGCGGTGACTTTTAGTGTCATACCTTGTGGGCAAGTTTGTTGGAGCAGCTGTGCTGTCTTCACCAGCGAGTTTGCCAGTGTCTCATACTGGTCTAGCATTTGTTGGGGTTCCATTTCGTTTATATGCGTTCGTATTCTCTGTTGCCTGGGGGTCCCTTCTATGTCGTCGTCTTCTTCGTCGGGTTCTCCTCCCTCAGGTTCTATTAGGGTGCTTTGGTCTCCTGCTGCAAAGCCGATTGGCCCGAAAGGGTGCGGAGTGTGCTGTGGGATGTTTTCCGTTTGTCTTCTCGTGTTGTAGCGGTTCTCTGATTCAGCTGGGTTGCGTTGGCTGTTATCGGTTCGTGGGCTACGGCTAAGGCCCGTGTTGTTGGGTCTCTTGCTCGGTGACGCCTGGGGTGAGTTGCGGGACCGTTTCAATGGCGAGCGTGCGCGTGCTAGATGGCGGTGTAGCTGCTCGTAGGGTGATTCTGGGTTTGGAGGATTATTGTATACGTCGTCTTCCATGTTTTGGGGTTTATTGCCTACTACTCGTGTCTCTAGCTCACTTTCTAAAACCTTTCTTGGGGACTAAGGCCCGTGGGAAAATTCTAGGTAGTGGGAGTGTAAGGACAAGTCTCGGCGCTGTCTTCATAAGCATCATTTACACATATCGTCGTACTACAGGTTCAACAATCTGCATCATCCTCAACAATTCGACCCTCGAGATACCAAAGCAGCTTGGTGACATATAGCAGAGGAGATTGATGAAGAGTCTTGGACTGCATTGAATGATCGTTCCGCGCCGTCTGGGGAAGACCAATTTACAGCGAGGAGTCCGGCAATGCTCATGAGGATGCTGGATTAGGGGTCGGTGCAGTTGTGTTTTCCAGAGATTGGTTAGGAGGGAGGGTGGTGAGGAGCGCAAGCGCAAACGGGGTGGTAGTTTTGGTGAGTTTATCGTTGACTATAAGATCTTAATTACAGACTTGTTACAGACTATCAACTATCACAGAACAATCGTATATAATTATCACATCTGCACATGTGCTTTTATGCCCATTTCCGATTAAAGCTCGCAATTCGACATGAGACCGGTTTACTTTTGTTTCTGCATCTTAGACTCGTTTATAGAAGAAAGTGACACTCGACAGAGACGACTTGTCTGGAACATACACCACATCCGGGAGGACCCCAACCTACAACGATGACGGCGTTCGAGAATGAGAAATGAACGAGGCATTCGTCGGGTGCGACTTACCCTAGTCCATCCGTTCTTTTCATAAAACTTTTCTGCTGAGGACCCAGTTTGCGTATCCAAAAACTGTCGACACGATGAGCCGGAAGGCTAAGAGCAAATTGTCATGGTTACTGACCAGCATCCATCTACCGTGCTTTCTAGCTTGGTCTTCGAGGCATTCCATCAATTGTCTGCCGACGCCGCTGGTCAAAAAGGTCAATGATGAACATGGTCTCGGAGATATCCACTTACCTTCCCCTCTCATCCTTCTTCACCAACAACTTGCCAATCTCACCTCGGTGAGGAGCATTTGTCTTTTGTGATAGATAGAGAATAACACATCCTACCAACCGACGTCCGCGGGCCTCGTTTGACGCTATGTTATGGTGCTCTGCATGAGCGAGAATCAAAATCTCCTTCCCCGTCTTGATACCCCCCTCCAAGTCTCTCCACCAATCCTCAGCGTCTTTTATAGAGAACGGCAAGCAAAAGTTGAGAGAGATGTTTTCTTCTACGGTGTCTTTGAGAAGGACCGCTAGCCCAGGTAACTCGGAGGAGAATTGGGAGGGAGGGCAGACGGAGATGTTAATTTTCGGTTCCACTATCATGATTACGAGGTGGGGCTACAATTTGTGAGTTTTTGCGTCTTGCCCTTTATAAGTTGAGGTGCAGGCTAACGAGTCATTTTCAAGTTATCGGTACTCAGGTACGGGATCAGACGCTGCAGCTAGTTCTACTGCGGCGTAGAAGAAGTCCTGGTCCACTGATTTGTGTTTTCGGGCTACATGGGCATGCTGTTGCTGCGGCAACTTGGTCGGACCCGTCAGCTCTGACTCGTAACACAACTCTTGTTGCACCATAGGATCTACACTCACCAAACCACATACATATTAGCGTCCCACTCAGGTTCTACACCAAAACAATACCGCATAACACGCACGAAAGCTATCTCATCCGGCAACACAGTCTGCAGCATCCGCATCACCTCTTCCTGTGTAAACTCTGCACATAATGGGTCTTCCAGCGCTGTGTGAAATAGCCTGAAGCCAAGTAGAAACGCGTGCCGCATATTGGGCCATTGCCTAGGTCGTGGTTGTTGGGGATGTCGAGGTCTGGAGTTTGGGTCTGGTCCTATTCTTTCTGATACGGGTCGTGGTCCTGGGACTGAGTGTAGGACTGGTGAAGAGGCTCGTACACATACGTATCGTCGAAAGGAATGGGGTTGTCGAGATGCATAACTGGGATTTATGTTTCCGACTCAGAAGTTCCTTCCCTTCAACCGCCCACTAATACATGCCCCGCTCTCAAAATCCTCATCCAAAGCCTCTATAGTCGAAGGAAGCCCATCTTCACGTCCGCGTCTAGAAGCAGAATATTCATCAATAAAAGGCGTCCTCAGCCCAGTCGGAGAGTCGTACGAGTCGTGATCACTAGATGAGAGTGACTGTCATTCTGATTTCCGTCTGCTAAGAGGAGACTGTAATCACAGCTTTTCAGCTCGTTCGAGTCATGTCAGGTCAATGCTTCTTGCAAAACTAATGGCATGCAGATCCTGAACAATTTTGTTCATTGATTCGCGACACGGACGCAACCTAATTTCGTCATATTCCAACTTATTTCTTTCTCTAGTTTCCGCCTCCACGCACTGCCCGATAAATGCTACATGTGACGAAACCTACAGCTGCGTTTACACCTTTCCTATTCATCACTTTCGATAGCAACGGATCCAAGGAGATTCTGATGGTCGGCAATATCCGATGACCTGCATAGTTTTCCTCGAAATTTTCCACTCTTATTTCTACTGGGACTCTTTGTGTGCTGCTACTGTTATTCATGGCTTGACCAATGGGCGACTCGCTGGGATACATGAAGAAAAAACATACCCTGGATACGATCCATTGGAGTAAAAGGGTTAAAATTGAGCGCGCTGATGTGTTGCTTAGTCTCTAATTTATACAGCTCGTACTCATATCTATTCCCATAAATATTCCTTCCTTCCTTCCCATATGTTTTGAACGTCATTCTTACACCGCCAAGATAAGCGCGTCTGTGTTTGCCTGTTTGTTTTCCCCCTCCTCTCATATAGAGTGTAGGCAACTACGAAACGAGATCATACCATTATGCCAGTCCTTGACAAATCATCTCAGGCTGCAGACTCCTCTAATTCCTCGTTCCCTTGGATTAAGTTTATGTTCATTTGCCTCGGAGGCCTCCTCTTTTGGGCCATAGTTTTCCTGATATATTCCTTATTTCCCAAGTTCTTCCTCTCAGTTGTAAGTTGTTTTGTAATCATTATAATCATCTACTTAAATGTTGCATCCTTCCATGGTATCTAATGTCTTCGGAAGATAACGATAGGTTGCTATTCGCTTCTCTGCACGGTTGGTTGTTCTGTGGCTGGGCTATGCGGATTCTTTTGGTGTCTTGATATGGTGCTAGGGGGATTTTTTTTGTGTTTTCAGATGGTGCTAGAATTCTTTCGGTATCTTTGGAGGAGGGTGGAATTATCTTTCCGGTCCCTTAACGAAACTTATCCCGATCGCTCACACCGGATAAACAGTTTCAAGCTGTCGTCAAACCCGACATCCCCTACTCTTATGGCCGCTACACACATCTGTCCACGTCGACTCATTGATACATGCTCCATTAAACTTGTTGAGCTTGGCAACAGCAATACTGTTCCTCCATACGCCATTCTCTCCCATAGGTGGATAAAGAAAGAAGAAGTCGTTTATAAAGAATTCCGTGGTGCAGGATATGAGACCCTTCAGAAGTCAGGGTACCGGAAGATAAAGGCTGCTTGCCAACAAGCTCGCAAGGATGGTATCCGCTACATCTGGGTCGATACATGTTGCATTGACCAGGGAAATCACGAAGATGTTGCTGCAACCATTCCATCGACGTATGCTTACTACCAAAACGCAGAGGTCTGTTATGCATACCTGGCAGACGTTGAGAAAAAGGAGGACATGTTTCCAGGATCCTCGTTGAAGCGAGGGAGTGAATGGTTTCAACGTGGATGGACATTACAGGAGCTTCTTGCACCTCGAACCGTGATTTTTTTCGATAAAAGCTGGCATTGCATCGGGGACAAGCACCAGTTGCGAGATGACATACATCGCATAACCGACATTCCCACAGCTGTTCTTTCTAGTGAACAGTCTATTCGGGATGTCGATGTATTGGCCCGGATGACCTGGACTATGCACAGGATAACAACTAAAGAACAAGACCGAGCTTATTGCCTCCAAGGTCTCTTAGGAGTGTCAGTCGAACCGGATTACAACGAGACCTCACTTACCTCATTCAGCCGATTGGGTGATACACTGTTTGATGTGCACCCACAGCTGAAGCAAAGACTGGGAATTAGAGATAATTTATTTCGCTCTCATAGATGGATCCAGGAGGAAGAGGAAAAGAAAACATCCATCATGAATCCGACATCCCCTATTCTAATGGCATCTATAGATGTCTGTCCACGTCGCTTCCTTGACACAGATACTCTTGAAATCGTTGAATTTAGCGAGAACACCACTATATCTCGATACGCCATCCTCTCTCATGTGTGGATTGAAGGAGAGGAAATCATTCATAAAGAATTCACCCACCTTGGAGATAGTAGTATCAAGTCAAAACTGGGGTACCAAAAGATAGAGGCCGCCTGCAAACAAGCTCGTCATGATGGTATTCGTTATATTTGGGTCGATACATGCTGCATCAAGCAGGAGGACCATGCTGATGTTTCGGCGAATATCACATCAATGTACGGCTACTACCAGAATGCGGAAGTCTGCTATGTGTACCTTATGGACGTGCAGGAAAAATCTGAAATGTTTACCCACCCTGACAAAAGCTGTCGAGGGACAGAATGGCTCAGGCGTGGATGGACGCTTCAGGAACTTCTCGCACCTCGAACTGTGATTTTCTTCAGCAAAAATTGGCAGTGTGTCGGGGATAAGCATCAGCTGCGAGACGATCTACATCGCATAACCAACATTCCCATAGCTGTCCTTTGTAGCGAACAGTCTATTCGGGATATTGACGTGTTGACTCGAATGACTTGGATCATGCAAAGGACAACGACTAAAGAACAAGACCGAGCTTATTGCCTCCAAGGTCTCCTGGGACTGTCGGTCAAACCGAATTATAATGAAACCTCACTTACTTCGTTCAGCCGATTAGGACAAGCATTGTTTGACGCACGGCCTGATCTCAGAGGAGGGCTGAAAAACGGTGTTCACTTGTTTCGTTCTCATAGGTGGATCCGGGGGGAAGGGAAAAAGAGAATATCTATCACGAATCCAATGTCCCCTCTCCTTATGGCATCTATAGATGTCTGTCCACGTCGCTTCCTTGACACGGGTACTCTCAAAATCGTGGAATTCAGCGAGTACACCACTATACCTCGATACGCCATTCTCTCTCATGTGTGGATTAAAGGAGAAGAAGTGGTTTACAAAGAACTCGTCCACGTTGAAGATCTGAGTAGTATTCAGTCAAAACTGGGGTACCAAAAGATAGCGGCTGCCTGCCAACGGGCCCGTCATGACGGTATTCGCTATATTTGGGTCGATACATGCTGTATCAAGCAGGAGGACCATGCTGATGTTTCAGTGAATATCACGTCTATGTATGGCTACTACCAGAACGCTGAAGTCTGCTATGCATACCTGATGGACGCGCGGGAAAAATCCGAAATGTTTTCTCACACTAACAAAAGCTATCGAGGGACAAAGTGGTTTAGGCGCGGGTGGACGCTCCAGGAACTTCTTGCACCTCGAACTGTGATTTTTCTCGACAAAAATTGGCAGCGTATTGGAGACAAGTATGAATTACGAAACGACATATCTCAACAAACTGACATCCCCCCAACTATTCTTTCAGGCGAAGAATCTATTCAGAACACAGATCTGCTTACTCGCGCATCTTGGGCTACAGACAGGCAAACAACTAAAGAACAAGATCAATTGTATTGCCTCCAAGGTATCTTGGGGGTTACGATTCAACCAAATTATGAAGAATCTGGTAGTACTTGTGTCAGTCGCCTGATGGAGGTATTATTCAAAATACAGCCTCGCCTTATGAAAGAATTAGGAGATTCGCCTCTTTCTCATAGATTGGTTCGAGAGAAAGAAAAAAAGAAAATATCCATCATCAATCCAAGATCTCCCGCCCTCATATCACCCATAGATGTCTACCCACATCGCCTCATCGACACACACTCTCTTCAGCTTGTTGAATTCAAAGAGAATGACACTATTCCTCCATTTGCTATCCTCTCTCATAGGCACATGCCAAAGGGGGAAATAGACTATGAAGAGTTCATTCACTGTCAAAGCAAGACCAGATGGAAGCCGGGGTACCACAAAGTGCTCGCTGCTTGCATGCGAGCCCGTCGAGATGGTATTCGCCATATCTGGGTCGATACATGTTGTATTAAGCAGGACGACCACAAGGATGTTGCCGCGAACATCACTTCGATGTATGGGTACTACCAGAACGCGGAAGTCTGTTATGCGTACCTGGCGGACGTTGAAGATATAATTTGGAGCTGGGGTGGAAACGAAAGAGGATCCGAATGGTTTAACCGTGGGTGGACCTTGCAAGAACTGCTTGCGCCTCGAACCGTAGTCTTTTTCAACAAATACTGGCAATACGTTGGAGACAAAGACAACCTGCGGTATGACATACACCTGAGAACCGGGATTCCCCTCAACATTCTTTCAGGCAAACAATCCATTCAGGACATTGATGTCCTGGAGCGAATGTCCTGGGCTAGAAATCGATTGGTAACTAAAGAACAAGACAGAGCTTATTGTCTACAGGGTCTTTTGGAGGTGAAAGTTGAACCTAAAAGTCGCGAAGAGTCCCCCTTTGCACCGTTGAACCGACTAGGAATAGCATTATTTGATATGGAAAAGCTGAAACTCGAAGCGGGCGACTTCTCGAGGTTGTTTAGTGATCCCGACTCTAGTTGCTTCTACAATTTGCTTCGGGACAAGTTTTCTCCGAGTTGGCTTGGAATTTCTCCGTAGAATCAACGAAACCCTTTATATCAGTTCAGGTATGTTTTATAAGTTTCTTTTGCACGTACGCCAAGTTATTTTTTCTTCCGCTAGCTTTAAAACGGAATTGTCTTCCTTGCTTCCGCAAAGTTCTATCTTGTGTCCATGGCCCATGGTTGAGACTCTTTGCGACAAGATGCTAGTGATGTAGAGGCCCTGCGATTTAAAGGTGTTCTCAGCGTAGTGATCCGTTTCCGCATTCCTCCAGTATCGTTATGTCTATTGGGATCTCTATATTTGACTCTGCATGTACTATTCTCATGTGAGTAATAACGCCAAAATACGACGTTGCTACGGACATATGTGCATGAGCCATCTCCGTCAAGCGGCAATGTTTTGCAAACTTACCCAAGTAGCGGGTCTGTTGGTTCGCTCTTCTTGTCTCCCGTTTGTAAAGACAGAGGTTTAGACAGATTCATGAGATAGAGAGTCCGAGTCCATGACGGAATTTATTGATGCCAGTCTCGTATCTAGACCATCAAGAATCGCAATCTTGCTGAGAAGATCCCAGAAATGCAGTGTTGTAAAACAAGTCGTCGCTTACACCCAATCTTTCCTTATGTCCGGGCTGAGCGCTGAGCTAGAGGATAGCGTAGGGAGGAATGGTGGTATCTGGATCGAATTCGACGAGTTTGAGTATATGAAATGGCATCGAGCAGAGATCGGGAGCTGGACGGTGTGGTAGGACAAGGGCGGATAGGACTTCATGGGATTGCGCATGTTCGAAGGAATATTTGCACGCGGGTCTCCTACATCTGTCGCGACCGTTTCATTTTCAACTACAGTGTCGATACCCTCTGTTCCGGTGAAATATTCTGGTCAAAATGCATTTTAAAAATCTGTCCGTAAAGCGTACATTGCACTGAAGAGCAGAATATATGCAGACCTTGATCAATGTTTTTATGGTGTATTCTATATTCGATATGGCGAACTTCACGGCCCGATTTCAATACTATTTGCCATCGACACCTTTATTACATCCATTTTTCTTCGTTGGGCTGTCTGCAGACGCAAGAAAGCACGACCGCTATCGAGTCCTGATGACGGCAAGATAGTACTTGCGGGTGAATCTTGTGCGAGCGACGAACGACGCTTGGGTAGGGCTTCCTGTTAGTGCCTAGGCTCGAAGATGCATTGCACGTAGAGTCCCCTAGACAAAAAGAAGGCGAGACCAGATACTCTTGGAAAAGACCGTAGAAGAAAATGTCCCCGTCAACTTTTGTTTACCTTTTTTCATTGAAGAGCCCGAAAAGTGGTGGAGGAGGGCATAAAGGTGAGAAGGCAGATTCTGATCCTATGGAGCGGGACCCTTAGTCACCGCTACTTTTGTACAATGGTCCTTGTGCACGTGATATTGAGCCAATTTTTTATTCCTCTACACCACCAATTGGATTAGATGATAGCCTGATGTTTGGTCATTGACATTAAGTCTGTACTAAATGATGATGTCTCAAGGGTGTGGCATACTACGTTATTTCAATGTTAGATGTCCTTAAAGACCCGAATGATATTTTGAAAAAATGTCAAGAAAAGGATTTGTGTAAAATGTTATCGCGAGGCAATGAATGACATTAGTTTTATATGTTGGGCTTGCCTTTTCTGTGCTCATTATCCGAATCATCAGAAGAACATTTGCTGTACATCTATGAAACATATGTACCGAATTTCTCAGGCTTAGACAATAAAATGACAATGCCACCTCCGAATCATCCCTTGAACTTGAACTTGAACTTGATCCTTGCTGTCCCCTCCACTGAAAACACATATTCTTGTGAATGATCTCAAGGTGAGTATTCTATAATCAATTTCTGTAATCAACAATGCTGATTTTAACTTATGAGTTGATGTCTTTCAGTATAGTACAATGACACGGTAAATTTTTCTCTGTTGAAAACCAACCGTGCTGATTAATACCAATTCTTCATAGGACACTGCATGAGTAGCATCAGCTAAAATCTATTCTGTGAGTTGTCTTTTTACTCTTGTCCAAGTTCTCGTGTTCATAGTTCATCGAAACAGTGCTTTACAAATTGAATTGAATAACTGGTGAGCTGCAGTCATCTGCAGCCACTGTGCCATCAAGTTGAGGTAAATCGAAGTAAATGTTAGATGGGTGGTGGAAATGTCAGGGGACTTCCAGTACGACACCTTTTTCCTTTATCCCACGCCATCATCACACTTCCATTTCTACACACTGCCCCATGATCACATCGTTACCTTGTACTCATCCCCCATCATTTTCCATTGTTTCGGTCTCTATTGTCTTCTTTCATTGTTTTCTTCCCTCGTTCTCCATTGTTCTTCCTTCCATTGTACTTTCACTACTTCTTTCTCTCGTGCTGTCATGGATAGTATATATACCCATCACCTGCAGTGGTTGTCCTTTGAGTTTTTCTCTTTGGATCCCCACCTGCAGGTGCGTAGTATGCCCCTCATGTATGTACATAGCACTGACTATAGACTCTTTGGATCCCCACCTGCAGTTGTGTTGAGTGTAGTCCTCACGCTTCCAGGCGTTGCCCTTACAGCAGAAAAACTCCTCTCTTAGTGGCCGAGTGCCTCCTTAGCAACCATTTCGTTTCGAGCTCCCAGTGGTGAGAGCGACTCTGAAAGCGCTCATACTGCCCCACCCTCGCCAACTCCGGTTCCTTCAAGGCACTCCCCCACTTTCCCCCTCTCTGAACCTCAAGAGAACCAGCCTCCTTCACCTGAGCCCACAGACATGACGTCTAATGCCGAACGTCTAACTCAGCTGGAAGCAGCTTCCCAGAGGCAACAGGGAACCCTTGATGACATCCTTGCCGCCCTCCAGGTCCTAAGGGATCAAACTTCTAGACCTCCTCCAGCACCCACAGCACCACCTGCTCCCCCTCCAGGTTCACCACCACCTGGACCTTCACACCATACCACCCGCAACCCATCTCGTAACCGCACCAGATCTGTCTCTAGATCTGCTTCCACGTCAGAGCGATCTCACTCCTCTAGACACCCTCATGCCAAGGCTAGCCCTCCAGGCATTTTTGATGGACTCCGTTCCTCAGGCAGGAATTGGTGGACCTCTGCTGTTATTTATGCTTCTACAGTATCGTTTGGAGATGATAACGAGAAAATCATGTGGGCACTATCCTATTTCCAAACTGGTCGTGCAGCTGTCTATCGTCAAGGACTCATTGACTATGAACACCTTTATGGCGCAGCTCGTATACAGTCATGGGATGACTTCCAGAAGGAATTCTACCAAGAGTTCCTCCCTGAAGACGAGAGGAACCAGGCTAGTCTCGTGCTTGAAGGCACCTCCTACTTCCAAGGAACCACTACCGTGGATGAGTATGTTGACAACTTTCGCAACCTGACCACTCTTTCTGGGCTTAATGTGGAGCCAGTTTTATACTCCATTAACCCAACTGACCCTACCATCCGAGCTCGGATGGTGGACGCCAAGCATGTAGGACAGACGGTAGTCCTCAAGTTCCGTCGAGGTCTTCGTCCAGCAATAGAAAGGAAAGTTGCAGAAGCAGAGGCACGCCCAGAAGATTGGGATGTCCAGGGCTGGTACGATCTAGCTAAGAGGTTTGAGAGGCACGAACGTGAAGACGCTGCCTTTAGAGGAACTCAAAGAGCGACATCCTCAGTCCCTCAGTCCAAACCAGCCTTCCCAGCTCAAGCTCCAACCCCACGACGTACCCTCTTCCCTGCCCAAATCCCTGCATCTGCTTCCTTTCCCCGGGCTATGCCCTTTACCCCTCGACCTGCTCCTGTTCCTGCTGCTGCCCCTCTTCACCCTGGTATCCCTATGGAAGTTGATGCCACAAGGCAAAGACTCCTTGCACAACGACGATGCTACACATGTGGACAGCCAGGCCACATGGCCATCACTTGCCCTAACCGTCAACGGGAACATCTGCGTGTCGTAGACATGACGGCAGAAGACTGGGCAGAGATTGCACAGGTGTATTCTGAACTTCAAGACACACAGGAAGCTGAGGCCAGCCACGCTGAACCCAAGGAAGTTGAGAGGTCTATGGAGGGTTTTCAGGAAAACCAGGAGTGAGGGATACGCCCTCCTGGTCATATAGTAATCACTTCGCACCCTTATACACGTATTTACTCGATGATGATGATGATGATGATTCCGTTTCTGTCACAGAGTCAGAGTGTGAAATGATTGCTGCAGTCGTAACCCCAAAACCTCCTCAACATCCTCCTAAATCCTCTCCAACTCCTTGGCGACGCTTAAAACGTTGGGAACGTCGTTTACCCCGCAAGCTCGTGATCTCTTCTGATAGCAGTCGTTGCTTGACCATTCCTGTAGAACTAGAGTCAACCATCAATGCCTCCCTAGTTTCTGGAAAGGCCATGGTTGACAGTGGTGCAACAAGTATGGGATATGCAGATGCAGAGTTCATAAGCAAGAACTCCCTGCCAACCCGAAAGCTCCAGAGACCAATCCCAGTGTTCAACGTTGATGGATCTCCCAACGAAGCTGGAGCTATAACAGAGATCTTAGATACTGTCCTACGTTTCAGAGACCACTCAGAGCGTATTCAGCTGGCGGTTACCCAACTTGGCAGTCAGGACATCATCCTTGGTTACGGATGGCTGAAAGCCCATAATCCTGAAGTCGATTGGAATAATGGGAGCATCAAGCTGAATCGTTGCCCAAGACACTGTTCTACATGTCATGAGGAAGTGCAAAAAGAACGTAAGCTGTCCATCTCTGTAATCCGCCAGCAACGCCGTGCACTGGAGCGCTGCCGTACTGGGCCAACTCCACGGGTCATAGAGCTAGACGATGACGAAGATGAAATGGATGACCTGGGCCCCTTGGGCTGTGACGAATTCCCAGATGAGACTGCTATCGAAGAAGGTGATAGGATCTTTGCAACCACCATTCCCCCTGAAGCTGAATTCGTTAATGCCACGAGTACCACCTCACAACGACTAGCAGAAGCTCACGCTAAGATCTCTAAAGACCCTCGTGATGGCCTCCCAGAACACTTCTATGACTACTTGGACGTTTTCTCTAAGGAATTCTTCGATGTGCTCCCTACTCGTAAACCTTGGGACCATGCTATAGAGCTAATACCTGACTCTAAACCAGCCAATTGCAAGGTCTACCCATTAGCCCCCAATGAGCAGAAGGCCCTCGATGAATTCCTTACTGAAAACTTGTCCACAGGCCGCATTCGTCCTTCCAAATCCCCCATGGCTTCTCCAGTCTTTTTCGTGAAGAAGAAAGACGGAAGCCTCCGACTCGTCCAAGACTACCGAGTGCTAAATGAGATGACGATCAAGAACCGCTACCCACTACCCTTGATCAACGAACTCATCAATAATCTCAAAGGCGCTCGATATTTCACTAAATTGGATGTACGTTGGGGCTTCAACAATATTCGTATTCACGAAGGAGATGAATGGAAGGCTGCCTTTCGCACCAATCGAGGTCTTTTTGAACCCTTGGTCATGTTCTTCGGACTCACTAACAGCCCTGCTACCTTCCAAACGATGATGAATGACATCTTGCATGACCTGATCATGGAGGGTGTTGTATCAGTCTACCTCGATGATATCCTGATCTACACCAAGGACGTCGAAGAACACCGTCGTGTCACCCGTCTAGTGTTGGACCGGCTGAGGCAGCACAAACTTTACCTCAGGGCTGATAAATGTGAATTTGAGAAGACCAAGATTGAATACCTTGGTGTTATCATCTCTCATAACCGTGTCGAGATGGACCCAGTCAAGGTATCTGGTGTTTCAGAATGGCCAATTCCTGAGAACAAAAAGGACGTCTCTTCCTTCCTGGGTTTCACCAACTTCTACCGTCGCTTCATCCAAGGCTTCTCACACCACGCTAGACCACTCTTCGACCTCACTCGAAAAGATGAAAAGTTCAATTGGTCAGAAGAGGCCCAAGCTGCCTTTGATACCATGAAGTCTCTCATAACCTCCTCCCCTGTTCTTATCATGCCTGATGACTCTCGCCCCTACCGTTTAGAATCGGATAGTTCCGACTATGCTACAGGAGCCGTCCTGTCACAACAATCCCCAGAGGATGACAAATGGCACCCAGTGGCGTTTTACTCTAAAAGCCTCAATGCAGTGGAACGGAACTATGAGATTCATGACAAAGAGATGCTGGCAATCATCCGTGCACTAGAGGAATGGAGACACTTCCTGGAAGGAGGAAAGTTTCCTGTTGAGATTTGGACAGACCATAAAAATCTGGAGTACTTCAGGACCGCCAAGAAATTAAACAGAAGACAAGCACGTTGGTCACTGTTTCTGTCTAGGTTTGACTTCACTCTGCACCACCGCCCAGGCCGCACAATGGGTAAACCAGACGCCCTATCCCGTAGGGCAGATCATGGCACTGGTGCAGATGACAATTCAGACATTATCCTCCTCAAACCTGAAGTCTTCTCGATTGCAGCCATCACCTCTGCTCTAGATCTGGTTGGCGAAGAAGTAGAGATCCTGAAGGATGTCCGTTTTGCTATTCGCCAACAGGAACTTGAAGAACCTGTCATGCGTGCAGTCCAGGAGCTACGTAAGTCCCACACCCGTTCAATCCGAAGTGCGGAATGGGATGAACGTGAAGGCCTGTTGTATTTCCGAGGCAAGATCTATGTTCCCCCTTCCCATGACCTCCGTCGTCGCATCGTCTCGCAACATCATGACACCAGAGTTGCAGGTCACCCAGGTCGTTTCAAGACTCTGGAGCTTGTTACACGCAACTACTGGTGGCCTCAAATGTCCCGTTACATTGGTCAGTACACTAAGACCTGCGAAACTTGTATGCGTACGAAAACACGACATCGCCTTCCCATTGGACAGCTGGTACCTTCAGATACACCAACTGAACCCTGGCAGTCAATCTCCCTAGACTTCATTGTTGAACTACCAGAAGCACATGGATACAACGCTATTATGGTGGTCGTCGACATGCTAGGAAAACGCGCTCACTTCCTTCCAACTCACACAACAGTGACGGCCGAAGGAACTGCTCGGATTTACTTCCGTGAAGTCTGGAAACACCATGGAATGCCCAGGACAGCACGTTCAGACCGAGGTCCACAATTTGTAGCTGATTTCATGCATGAACTTTGTAGGTTAGCAGGCGTTAGACAAGAGCTCTCAACAGCCTATCATCCCCAAACAGATGGCCAGACAGAACGTGTCAACCAAGAACTGGAAGGGTATTTACGCCAATGGGTCAATCATCTACAAGATGACTGGGACGAACTTTTACCAGTAGCAGAGTTTTCCTATAACAACAAAGTCCACTCATCTACCCAGCAAACCCCCTTCATGGTTGACACAGGCCGCAACCCGAGGATGGGCTTTGAGCCACCTGTCCAACGCTCCAAAATGGAAGAAGTCAACGAGTTTGTGGATCGCCTGAAGTCTGGATGGACGGAAGCTCAAGCTGCACTCACCAAAGCCAAAGAAGAATACACCCAGTACTACAACCGCCGCAGGGACCCAGCCCCAGTCTTTCAACCCGGTGACAAGGTATGGTTGGATGGTTCAGACATCAGGACCACTAGACCTTCCAAGAAGTTAAGTCATCGTTGGTTAGGACCCTATACCGTTCTTCAGGAGGTTGGAAAAGGAGCATACAAGCTGAAACTCCCGCCATCTATGAAACTCATTCACCCAGTCTTCCCAGTCATCAAGCTAGACCGTTATGAGGAAGACCCCATTCCAGGCCGACGACCAGACCCCCCACCAGAACCAGAAATCATAGACGATGAACCAGAATGGGAAGTAGAAGAGATTCTGGACAGTCGTAGGTTTGGCCGTTGGAAGAAACTTCAATACTTTGTTCGCTGGAAAGGCTATGGACCTCAGGATGACTCTTGGGAAAGGGCTGAAGACTTGGTTAATGCCCCAAATGCAGTGGCAGAGTTCTACGCAAAGTATCCAGAGGCGGTAAAGTCTATACATACTTCCAGAGCTGATCTTTCAAATAACTGGCGTTCTGCATCGAGGTCGCTGCAGATCTAGTAGGGGGGTAAATGTCAGGGGACTTCCAGTACGACACCTTTTTCCTTTATCCCACGCCATCATCACACTTCCATTTCTACACACTGCCCCATGATCACATCGTTACCTTGTACTCATCCCCCATCATTTTCCATTGTTTCGGTCTCTATTGTCTTCTTTCATTGTTTTCTTCCCTCGTTCTCCATTGTTCTTCCTTCCATTGTACTTTCACTACTTCTTTCTCTCGCGCTGTCATGGATAGTATATATACCCATCACCTGCAGTGGTTGTCCTTTGAGTTTTTCTCTTTGGATCCCCACCTGCAGGTGCGTAGTATGCCCCTCATGTATGTACATAGCACTGACTATAGACTCTTTGGATCCCCACCTGCAGTTGTGTTGAGTGTAGTCCTCACGCTTCCAGGCGTTGCCCTTACAGGAAATTTGGTTTAGACTATGGCACCCTTACTACGAACCTTATATTTTATAGAGCAATTCTACAGTAGCCCAATGTTTTGGTATTCTATATCATTTTTGCACCAATTTTAAATTATCAAGACGAACACAGAATCAGCAGATCGTTATTCACCATGTTGATGAATAATTAAATATAAAAATGATCCCTGGAATCATGTCTGAACACCGTTGTTCCAGTCCTAGGCGTGATGTAAGTCACTGACCTCTTTAAAACATCTCAGGTCAGATTATGATGATTTGATTTTAATCTTGACATCAATTTCATGCTAGGCTTGATCATGACATGTGCATAGTCTTAGATAATAACCAGCCAATCCGCATAACCTCAAATAAACATTTTTCTCATTTGGCGGTGTAGTAGAAATGCTCTATTCATCAAGAGGAACAAAACTACTAGAGGGATTTCGGATTGGGTCAAAACTGATGGAGATAGTATTGTCGACCGGTGCCGTTTTCCTTTTTTGGTGATGACTAATCGTGAGAACCACAGTGCCGATCACTGCCGAAGTCATTGAAAGTTATTTTGGATGAGCTTTTGGATGTTAAATAGTCTCGGAATCGCTCAAGAGCATTTCCCAAACACTATATAGCTTGTCGAAAACACACTATATCCCGCAGAAACTAGGATAAGTTGGCAAATTTTTTTTGCTCGATCCAATTTTGCCACTGCACAGCCACTGTACAAAAGTAGTGTCCCGCTCCATAGCTCACGTTGAGCGGAGGAAGAGACAAAGGAGGACTGCAGGAAGCTGACAGAATGCGTCGTTCTCTATCTGGCGCAACACACAAACGTTATGCATCGAGGCGAAGTTGGAAAATTATTGGTGATGAAGAAGGTGCGTGAATGTGCAGAGTCAAAACATCAGATGTAAGATTGACCCCTTGACCAGCGGTGCCGGAAAACTCCTCGTGGAACATCTCGAAAACATGGATGGTGGTAAGTGCGTATTATTTACGTCTTCACCCGATTCGTCAATTCCATTGTCCTCTAGACCGGATGTTGAACAGAAGCGATGGATAGACCCGGGTAGATAGGCTGCGATCTTTCCATGTTGTACGCGGTCAATTCATAACCATTGTAGATTGGATTGCTCCCAGACAAGTCAGCATTTTCTGGCATAACTTTCTTTTACAAGCGTGTCTAGCTGGACACGCGAGCAAAAAAGTCAAAAGTCGTAAAGCAGAAATCTCGAGCCAAGAGAAAGAGTCGGCAGAGAAGGAGAACAAAATAGAACGCTTACTGGACCACCCTTTTCCACTTCTCCGACTAGCCAGGCCGTAGTCTGTTAGATTTAGGCTGCAGTGAATGTTGCGCAGCAAGAACACGCTCATGTACTACGCCGCAGTAGTATCAGCATCAGGGTAGCGTTTACAACGGAGGACCACATGTAACGAAGAAAAAAGTGATTCTATAAACTGCACCTTGACTCGAGTATAAGAACTCGAAAAGGCTCACCGACTGGCCTCAAGCAAACATGCCAGCAGAACCCAAACCCGATTCCAGAATAATCATCTCCGTCTGCTCTCCCTCCCAATTCCCCTCTGAAATCCCTTCACTAGCGAAACTCCTCAAAGAAACCGTAGATGAAAACATCTGCATCAACTTTTGCCTGCCGTTCTCTCTACAAGACGCGGAGAATTGGTGGAAAAAGTTGGAGGGAGACATCGAGACGGGGAAGGTCATTTTGGTTCTCGCTCATGCTCGTTATGAGGCTGAGGCGAAGGAGATGACGATAGACTCGGAGCTAGAGCTAGAGCCAGACAACGCGAGAAAGAATGACCGCAGCCATCGGTTGGTGGGATGCGTTATTCTCTACTTGGAGCAGAGAACAAATGCTCCTCACCTTGGTGAGATTGGCAAGTTTCTGGTAAAGAAGGATGAGAGAGGGAGGTGGGTAGACGTACTAAAACTCAGTACATGTATACCCATGGTTGACCTTTTTTTTTTTTTTGACCAGCGGCATCGGAAGAAGACTCATGGAATGTCTTGAAAACCAGGCCAGAAAGCACGGCAGATGGATGTTGGTGAGCATCTCGAACCTAGTACTTTTTGCGTCGTCGACTCATCCTGAAATACGCAGTTTTTGGGTACGCAAACCGGGTCTGCAGGAGAAAGGTTTTACGAAAGGAACGGATGGACCAGGGTGAGTTGCTTTGTTCTTTAAATATATAAAATCCCAGTCTCGAATGCCGTCATTGCCCAGATTGGAATCTTCCCGGATGTGATGTACCTTCCGGACAAGTCGTCCATGTCTGAGCTTACTTTTCTCTATAAACGAATCTGAGAAACACGTCTACGGTTGCCGGGGAGGCTCGGGCCTTTTTCCGTTGTCAGTTCGCTGCACGCAGCGCTAAACGCTTTCAGTCCAAGACCATCGTCAAAAGGGACGCAGAGAGGACAGGAGAAGAGCGAATTTCGGTCGGTTCGTGGTCACGTCCAAGAACTGTTCGATTAGACGGAGACTTTGGAAAGGTAGATGATGGGTATAAAATAACAAGTGTGTGTAGATGCAATAATTATACACGATTGTTCTGTAATAGTTGATAGTCTGTGACCAAGCCCTCGAAAGCAATTACCTATCATAGAACAGAGTCAGTAATACTTCTTTCTACCATAGTCGACAACAAAACTCACCAAAGCAAATTTAAATCCAGTCCACTAGATCACTTTAACAGATATATCCTTCTCCAATCCTTCCTCCGCTTTCTTACCATCTCCTTCAGAGTCACACTTGCGCTCCTCACCACCCTCCCAATCAACCTCTGGAAAACACAGCTGCGCCAACCCCAAATCCGGCAACCTCGTCATCCTCACGAGCATCGCCAGACTCCTTGCTATAGATTGACCCTCACCAGACGGCATAGCAGAACGATCGTTCAACACCGCCCAAGACTCTTCGTCTATTTCCTCTGCTGTATGTCCCCAAGCTGCCTTTGTACCTCGAGGGTCGAATTGGTTGAATGAGGCGAGGATGAAGCAGATTGTTGAGCCTATATAATACGTGAATGAAAAGTGGAAATAGACAAATAACGAAGAAAAAGACATACATATCCCACTCAACTGCTGCTCTCGTACCAACTGAGGATGAGGAATCGAAGGTTCTATTGAATATCCAGGTTCACGCTCATATTCAGATCCAG
The DNA here is from genome assembly GCA_037954225.1 of Stygiomarasmius scandens. NCBI lineage: Eukaryota > Fungi > Basidiomycota > Agaricomycetes > Agaricales > Campanellaceae > Stygiomarasmius > Stygiomarasmius scandens. The sequence continues at coordinate 384,346 of JBANRG010000054.1, forward strand.
ATTCTTCCTCGGCACTATCCATCAACTCTTTATGATCAGGCAACACATCCCCAAGCCTATACAACCTCTGACAAGCAGGACATATCCGACTCGTAGCCCGACTCTTGTTATACCACAGAATCTACGCGTCGTCATATAAGCACTAATACCACGTACAACTCAAAAAGTAGGTACACGCACCAAAGCCATTTCATCCGGTAACACAGTCTGCAACATCTGCAACACCTCTTCCTGTGCAAACTCTGCACATAACGGATCGTCCAACGCAGGTGCTTGTGCGAAATAGGCTGATGCTAGAAAAGCGCGTGTGTCGCGTACTCGAGGGCCATTGCCTGGGTCGTGGATGTAGGGTTGTTGGGGGAAGATGTCGAGGGCTGGACCGTGGGTCTGGTCTCTTTCCTTGTATTGGGCTTGGTCCTGGTCCTGGAGAGGGAGAGGCTCGTACCCATCATACGCATATGCATCGTCGAAAGAAACAAGGTCGTCCAGGTGCATAACAGGGATCTGCGATTCCGACTCGTAGACACCCTCCCAGAGTTTACCTCCACCGTCACCATCGACATCCCCCACCTGTAACCCCTTCAACCGTTCATCCAAATCCAACACGTCCACCGAATTCAAAGCTTCAGAATCTCTATTCAAAAGAAGCTCGTCGCGTCCGTCAATAAAAGGCGTCCTCAACCGATTCGGAGAATCATACGAATCACTAGAGGAGGAAAAACTGATATCTGAACAACGTCTATCCTTGTCGTTTTCTTTGACCACTGGGCCCGGGCTAGGTGAACAAGACGCGTCCCCTTGTCCTTGTCCAGTACTAGTGGTCACGGTAGGCTGGTTTGACACAGCTCCCTTTTTGCGCTGTGCTTTTCCCTGCGATTTTCGTTTCTTCTTGTTGCCATTAGACGGACCAGGCATTTCGTTTGGGTGTTACGGTATGGAAGAGGATTGAACCGTGGTAAACCAACTCATGGACGCGTATGGTCATATCACTGTTGCGTGACCGTCCCGACTATCCCCGCTTGACAACTTGTCAAAGCTGTATCACTACCAAAAAACTATTTATTTACTAGAGAAAGAAAGAATTCCACAAGGTATACTGTATATGCAAAAAAAGTACAGTCTCTAAGAGAGAAAGGTGTATGTGTATCTTTAATGACCAGCATCATCAACGGGAAGTAGGAGGCCAGTTCTCCCGAAAGATATACGAGTCTTCAGTCGGAGGAGCGACCTTGCCCAAAGCACCGAGACGTTCGTCTAAACAACAATAATCAGAGCGAAAAGGGGTCAGCAGACAAGAAATCTACTCACAAACGGGATCACTATCGATATGGGTAAAATGCTTCAACTGCCAAGTTGTCCCAGCAGCAGCTTCATCTTTCCTCCTCTGCCTTTGTTCATTCTACACCCCAAAACATCAGCCAACACTCGGCATCGAGTAAAGAACCACAAACCTCAATCTTACTCTTCTCCTTACTCGCCGTCTCAAAATCTCCCTCTCTAATACCCTTTGCAACCAAACTCCACAACTTGCGCGTCTCAAACTCACCCATCTCTCCTGAATTCTCACCTCCAATGGCCGTCACTTCTTCCTTTGGCCCAGTCACGTCGTGGAAATCTTTTCCATTACGAGGACCAGAGATGTACTTGCTCGTCATATGCCACAAGCCTTCAATGACATGGTCTTTGCCAGAAGTACCGGGGGCAGGGGACAAGGAAGCCTTGAACGAGTGAGATTTACCGGAAAAGTATCCTTTGCCTTTGTATTCGATCGAGCAGACATGGGTCTTGCTGATAATATAGGACGTTTCGGCGAGTTCGATATAGGGTGAGCCGTACCTTCAACAAAAAGAAAGGCTGAGCCTAAAGACAAGAAGCCACAAAATGAAAACACGCACCACAACCCATCGATCCGCAACCTCGGCAAAGTAATAAGATACTCTTCAGCCCCTCCAGACGGTGTCTTGACAGTCAAAACAGCGTGTCCAATCTGCTTGACGATAATCGATCCACCTGTACAGAGCATGAGGCGCTAGGCAATACAAACATCAATGACGCACGTACCGCTAAACGACGTCTTCTGAGCGTTGTGCCCGACAAGCTTGACACCCTTGCTCTCGTTCTCGATGACATACGCTGTTATAGGCGGATGGTGCGAGACTTGTTCGACCAAGAGCTTTGTCTGTCCACGCCCATTCTGATCGGGCCACACGCCGTAGAATAACCTATATTTGGGTTGATTAGACTTTTTTTTGGGCATCTTGATATGGGACGTACTCTCCGAGGACAGGGTTCAGAGGTCTGTATAAGAGGATATGTTAGCTCTGGAGTAGAAGTAAAGTAGTAGAAACGTACTTTTTCTCCGACCCCATAGATTCATTTCGGGAAGTGTACTGCCCTTTGAGAGTGCTCTAAAAATATCAGGAATGAGCGGCTAGAGCACAGCAAAAGCGTGGAGAAAGAAAAGGGACGAATGACGAAAAGTAGGCGCTCCATCGACGCCGCCGACGCCTGCCCGCCATTCAGGAAAGAACAAGGACTCACAATGAACCATTTAAGAACAGCAAGCACTCTATCCTCATCCGACGTCTGATCCGCAATCGCAGAAAAGAGCTCTGGACGCTCACACCAATAGGCTATAGATGGTCAGCAACGCCTTTCCCTCTTAGCAAGCTACGCAACGCACCAGGAAACTCTGTCAAAGATACTGGGGACAAGATAAAAGGCGGGGCTGTCATGGAAGACAGGTCTCCCGAAAACGAAGCAATCCTGATGCCTACTGAGTGTTCTTGTTCTGGGATCCTATTCAGAGTACATACGACTTTAGGAACGATGTCCAGCTGCTGCGCTGGGCGGCTGGTACGGCCTGATCCCGCCATTGTCAGTAGAGATTGGAATTCGAGGGACAGACGGACCTCTCCTGCTTGTTCAGTCATGTTGTGGTTTAGAAGAGAGGAAGACAATGATGTAATGCACGCAGTATCGATCATTCAAAAAAAGGCTATGTACAATTTAGGGGGTATGGTACCATCGACATTGTCAATACATAGAACCAAACGAATGTAATAACAAAACATTCAACGAATGGCAAGACACACAAGTAGAATAATGTATGTATGGTACGAATCAAGCGATAAGAATACGGAGAAAGAAAAGAAAAAGTACAATCAACGAATAGCGCCTAGTCGGACTCATCCTTGTCGTCCTTGATATCTTCATCATCTTCCTTCTCGCTGCCGGCAGCACTCTTCTTGCCGTTCTGATAGACTAGTCAGTGGTGGTTCGAGGGAGAAGAGTAGAACTCACGTCATACGCATTCTTCTCCTCTTCCGCTCGCTCCTTGTCTCTAGCAGCTTGTTCGACGTAGGGCTAGAGGGTATTAGTATAAAGCTAGACACGACGAGAGACAAAAGTACCTTCTTTTCCTCATCGTCCATCTCCTTCCATTTGGCACCGAGCAACTTGCCTACCTCGCCTACAACGACATCAACACACGTTACACCCAACACGTCAGAGCACTCACCGAAACCAGCATCAGGGTTCTCGCTCTTGATTCTTTCACGCCAGTCCTGGCTAAAGAACATGTACGCAGAAAGCGCCCTCTTGGGGGCCTTGGGATCCTTCTTGGCCTTGTTGCGTGGGGCCTTTTCGGCCTTTTCAGCGGCTTTTCTCTATAAAATACATGTGAGACATTGATCAACAAAAAAGGGGCGTCATCATCGTTGATGACGACGACGACGGGAGCAATGATGGCAACGACGACGGCCAGCAACAGTCTATCGACTCTAGAAGCGATAACACTCGACAGAGGAGCAATATCGGACATTTCAACCAAAATTGCCAAACATGGAAAGGAATCAACAAAAAGTCGAACAGGTCACCACCAGCCAACGAAGCGTTATCGCCGGGTGAAACAACGCCCTATGACCCTCCCGGGCGTCGTAGAGACCCCACAGGTCGAGAGGAAGAGATGTGGAAAGAGAGAAAGAGCGACTCACTTTAGACTTGGTAGCTTCCTTGGGCATCTACAGAACGACAAGAAACGCGACGATCAGCACATACGGTCCTATACACCCCCAAAACCATCGATGTAGACCCCCGACAAACGGCTGAAACGACAGGGAAAGAAAGGCGAGTGGACGGTAGACGCGACGCGTCGACCAAACAAACAACGCGCTCGCTCTCTGCCAGGTATGAGGGGAGAGAAAAAACGACGTCGGGGACGACGAGGACAGCGCAAACGAGGGCAAATCGCACATCGGGGCAATCAGGGGAATGGCATGGAACTGGATACTCACTGTAGAGAACGGGGGAGGGAGGGGAAGAAAAAAGGATTATTTACAGAGAGGGGGACTGGTGGGCTATAGCAGAGCAGGGCAACAGCTGCAGTATCACTTTGCGCCCTACAAAAATGCCTGTGAATTTCCTTACGCACAGACCCGGGCTCGGATCGCTCCGGCCGTATTCAAACTCCGACAAGTGACACCGCTTCCTCTATGGCAGGTCTGCTGACAATATATTTCTAACTAGATGCAAAGTCCTCTACTTTTGCTCCAGCCCCGTCTCTGAGATACAAGCAGTTCAGACACATCGGTCTCATCGACCCCGACACCCGTAGTAGCTCAACGATATCCCCAAGTTGCGTCAGACTCTGTATCGCATACACGGGCACCGTAGATGTCCCAGGGATGGCAGTCGTCATCGCCTTGACACTTAGCGCCAACGTCCCTAATGGTCTGGCCGTGTGCATCGATTTGTACAACCTATATAAAAATTCAGTGTTCGTTTCTATTCATGATGATGAATGAACATACGAAGGGAACGTCACACTCTCGCCGCAATGACCCCAGGGAGTGCCAAACAGTTCAGCAGATGCTTCTATGCCCTTGAACCCTATTCCAGCCATCGCGTGTGCTCGTTGAACCGGCGAAGGGCGAACAAGGGGATGACCCCAAAACGCCGAAAGCGTCTTGGTGCGTTCCTTACGGACGTCTTCGCGTCCTTCGCCCTTGCCTGCAGAGACGCTAGAGGCTAGGCTGAAACGAGGAACCACGTCATCATCATGCGATGGAATATCAAACAAGACTTGGACTACTGTTGGTGGGTTGACGCTTAGAATGGAGGCAGAGATTCGACACCACTCGGCATATTGACCTAGAAGCTGGACGAGTTCGGTGAACGTGGGTTGGTGATGTGTGCAAGTGAGCAGGTAGCCTGGAAGATGATGAGTCTTTGGAATTGGAGAGGAGAAGAGACTTGCCCAATGCAGAAAAGTAGTCTGTAATACTCATTTTGGGACATTCATGAAAAGGCACCTGAACGGTGCGTATTTTACCGGCGCTGTCGCGTGCATAGTGGGATTTGGCAGTCCTGGAAAGCGTTCAGCAGAGGCCGAGCTCTTGCTTTCAGACTCACAGACATGGCTCTAGGATGCCATTATAGAGAGCAATTAGATTTTTGTTAGACGAACGATAGGATAATTGTTTCAAAAACAGAGAAATCTGCAAAGAGGGGTTAAAAGCATGTCATTGTACTAGCAAAATGTTGACCAAGGGTGCAGAGGTCATGAGCGACTTGCACTTCATAAGAGCATCTTGTAGTTTTGAGGAAAAAAGCCGGACCGACCAATCACAAGCGCGTGATTAGGAAAAGTCGGAATAGGTCGCTTGCAATCGGAGCGTAATTACACTCGTTCGTCGTCTTCCACCATGTTTCGCAAGGCTCTCCCCAGAGCTATACTGCGCAATCCTCGTGCTCTCCACTCTTCTGCTCCTCTTCACCGTGTCGTCGCTACAAACCCAGTCAAGGCTGAGGAGGTCAAGGCAAGTCTCTTTATTTTCAGTGCTTCTCTATGCTTAGTCCTTCTATAGTCTTGGTCGTCCGGAAAGTACCCTTTGATTGAACACGAATACGATGCTATCGTTGTGTAAGCCTTTATTCCACCAATCCAGAGCCACCAACTGACTCGCGTACAGCGGTGCCGGCGGTGCTGGTCTCAGAGCTGCTTTCGGTTTGGCTGAAGCTGGCTTCAACACGGCATGTATCACCAAGCTTTTCCCTACTCGTTCACACACGGTCGCTGCTCAGGTACGCTCCTTGTCTCCATCTTTTTCACCGTATCTCATGCGACTATAGGGTGGTATCAATGCTGCACTTGGCGTGAGTTTAATCCCCAGAGTCTCTTCCATGTCTCAATTGCGTTCTAGAACATGACCGAGGATGACTGGAGATGGCACATGTATGATACTGTACGTCTCGTCATCACTTCCTCCTTCACGCATTCACCTCTTCTACAGGTAAAAGGATCCGACTGGCTCGGTGACCAGGATGCCATTCATTACATGTGTCGTGAGGCTCCCAACACCGTCATCGAGGTGCGTCTCAACTCCTCCTTTCCCATCTTGTGTCTAACACGTCCAAGTTGGAACACTTTGGTGTCCCCTTTTCCCGTACAAAAGAAGGCAAGATCTACCAACGTGCCTTTGGAGGTCAATCCCTCAAGTTCGGAAAAGGAGGTCAAGCCTATCGATGCGCTGCCGCCGCAGATCGTACCGGTCATGCTCTCCTTCACACTCTTTACGGTCAATCCCTCCGACACAATACAAACTTTTTCATCGAGTACTTTGCCCTCGACTTGATCATGCAAGACGGTGAATGTGTCGGTGTCATTGCTCTCAATATGGAAGACGGTACTCTACACAGATTCCGTGCACACAAGACCGTTTTGGCTACTGGTGGTTATGGACGCGCATACTTTTCCTGCACGAGTGCACACACGTGTACTGGTGATGGTAATGCTATGGTTGTACGAGCTGGTCTTCCTCTCCAGGATCTCGAGTTTGTGCAGTTCCACCCGACTGGTATCTACGGTGCTGGATGTTTGATTACTGAAGGTGTGTATTTTTCACGTGTTTTTTCCGTCCCGATCCGAACACAACTCTGACGCGTCTTTTTCGCATAGGATCGCGTGGTGAGGGAGGATACCTCCTCAATTCCGAGGGTGAACGGTTCATGGAACGTTATGCTCCTACTGCAAAGGATCTGGCTTCTCGTGATGTCGTCTCTCGTAGTATGACTATTGAGATTCGTGAAGGCCGTGGTGTCGGACCTGAAAAGGATCACATTTACCTCCAACTTAGCCATCTCCCTCCCGAGATTCTTCATGAACGTTTGCCTGGTATTTCCGAGACTGCGGCCATCTTCTCTGGTGTCGATGTCACCAAGGAACCTATCCCTGTCTTGCCCACTGTCCACTACAACAGTGCGTCCACTTTTTCTACATAACGTTCATGTGCTCACCATATTTACAGTGGGCGGTATCCCCACCAAATACACCGGTGAAGTCATCACGATCGACGAAAACGGCAAGGACAAGATCGTCCCCGGTCTCTACGCAGCCGGTGAAGCCGCCTGCGTCTCTGTCCACGGTGCCAACCGTCTCGGAGCCAACTCGTTGCTCGATATCGTCGTTTTCGGCCGTGCATGCGCCCACCACATCAAAGAAACCCTCGTCCCCGGTAAACCCCACAAGACAATCCCAGAAGAAGCCGGTATGCAAAGTATCGAGTTTCTAGACCAAATCCGCAACGCTTCTGGACCCAAGTCTACAGCTCAGATTCGGTTGGATATGCAAAAAGCTATGCAGAGTGATGCGGCTGTGTTTAGGACTCAGGAGTCGTTGGATGAGGGTGTGGGTAAGATGAGGGAGATTTACAAGAGCTTTGATCAGGTTGGGATTAAGGATAGGAGTATGATTTGGAATTCGTGCGTTTTTCTTTAGCGTTACTTGGGATGGATGTTGACCTTGGGTTACAGTGACCTCGTAGAGACGCTTGAGCTGCGCAATATCCTCCAGTGTGCTATTCAAACCGTCGAGTCTGCTGCTGCTCGTAAAGAGTCTCGTGGTGCTCATGCTCGTGAGGATTTCCCAGAGGTATGTTTTGTTTCTCTCTTGTCTGCCTGGATAAGGCTCTGATTTCTCGTAGCGCGACGACGAAACCTGGATGAAACACACTCTTTCCTTCCAACCCAACCCCGACTCTCCAGATGTCGTCCTCAAGTATCGTGGTGTGATTGATCACACTTTGGATGAGAACGAGTGCAAGCCTGTTCCTCCTTTCAAGCGTGTGTATTAGACGCTTGCTTGTGTGCGTGTTGTGGACCTTGAAGTTGAAGTTGGGGATTACGTCTCGTACAATGTTGAAAAGGAGAAGAGTGTAGAGGTGACATGGTCTGTCTAGCTAGGGTGGTGTTTCGTCCGTTTCGTCTCGTTGTTGCTTGTCTCCACTAGTAGGATTCGGAGCAGGGTGTTGAACCTAGAGCGATGATGATGACTGACGGCGAAAGGGTTTTCGGTGTTAATTGTTATTTTTTTCTCTACTGTACTTTGGACGAACGAATGAATAGGTGGGGTTCGTAAGTAGAAATAAAATGAATTATTTGGGATGGAAACTTTTTCAAGGTTGAGGAAAGTAGTCTCTATTAGCTTACAGGCTGTCTTACATCGAGTTTTTGGATATGGAAATCCTCGATGAGCCTGAGCAAGAGTGGCGAGAAAAAACGCAACCAAGGCAGGAGACGCCATTTGCAAAAAAAAGTTGGCGCCGTGTATTCCACGCATCATTTTTGAGAATTTGAGTTCGTATCTCCGGGGGCGTATAATGCAAGCAGCAGTGTGAAGACTGAATACTAGGGTATGGCATTACAGTACATTATAGGGTGTACATATTTTTACACACAATATGATTGTTAGCACTCGAAAAACTAGATTAGCCATGCGTGCAAAGAGGTTCAAAGATTCGGAATCAGATTTCCTATATTGATTTCCTGCTTTCGTCTCTCTAACCTCCATCTTTTGCACAACTCTGGCCACAAACTACAGCATTGTAGGACTCCAATATACAACGAATGAACAAGCTAATATATTCCTGTAATAGTTGAGTAGCTTGAACTGGCATCCAAACTTTCAGTACAATCAGAAGCAATGAAAGACCTGAGATCAAAAGGAAAGCACATCTCATCCTGACCTTAATCACCTCTCTATGCCCTGCGAGTATTCGTTCTCGATGAGCATCAAGAATCATATCTTGAGCATCCGAAAACCTCCCACTAAGCAAATACCACAAATTGCTACTGTAGGGATTGCAAAAAAAGTGATCTTGAATACCTAGCTCTGCCCTGAGCTCAGGGCGTGCATCAAAAAGCGCCTTGCCTAGCCGGTTAAACGAAGTAAACCACAACTCGTTGTAATCCGGCTGAACAGTAACACCCAGGAGACCTTGAAGGCAATAAGCTGCATCCTGTGATTTGGTCGTTTCCCTTCTCGAAGCCCAAGACATTCGAGTCAACACGTCAATGTCTTGAAGAGAGCGTCTACCGGAAAGGACGTCAGGGGGAATAGTGGTCTTTGTATGTATCAAATCTCGTAGTTTATGCTTGTCCCCAATGCACTGCCAATCCCTATTAAAGAAGACAACGGTTCGAGGAGCAAGAAGTTCCTGCAAGGTCCACCCTCGTTTGAACCATTCACTGCCTCCCTTCAACCTCCGCTGTACAGTCTTGCCAAACATGTCTTCTTTTTCCAAAACATCACCCAAGTAAGCATAACACACCTCCGCGTTCTGGTAGAATGCGTACATTGAGATGATATTCGCAGTAACATCATCATGGTTTCCCTGTTTAATGCAACAGGTATCCACCCAGATGTACCGAATGCCATCTTGGCGGGCTTGCTGACAAGCAGCCTGTATTTTCCGGTACCCCGACTTTGAAAACGTCTCTTTACGAGGTTGGGTGAATTCATCATGAACAACTTCCTCTCCTAGGATCCACCTATGGGAGAGGATAGCATAAGGTGGAATGACAGGGCTGTTACTGAAATTGACAAGCTGAAGAGTTTCCGTGTCGATGAGACGACGAGGGCAAATGTCTATAGGCACCATGAGAGAAGGTGATGATCGGTTTTTAGTAATAGTCATTTCGTCTCGTCTCATATGGACAATTCGATGGGTGCGATGGGTGCGGTAGACACTGCAGAAGGTTTCGGAATGTACAGGAGTCGGACTGTAAGGAGACCATGACCACAGTAAGCTTAGAAAGCGAAGAGAGAGATTATGTGAAGTGGAGAGAGATAAGGATGACAATTCGGAGGGCAACCTGCCAGAGGTGTTGGGTCTGCTGCATTTAACGTAAGTAGAAAAGGATAGCAAAGGACGGAAATTACGCACTCGGAACCCATTGGCATCAGTCCAAGAATGTAGTTTGGAAAAAGGACTGCTTTGAACGTGTCCGGTTGGCACTGTAGAAACCAGGTTACCAGATGGGTTGCCAAAAACCCAGAAATGGATGCCGTTCAGTACGCCTGATGGCAGTGCAATCAGTGATTAAGGCAAGTTTGAGATAGCGCGTTGGACAAGCTTGGACCCGAGCTAGCCATTCCCAAGGGGCAGTGATAATCACTATGGCCAGCGCTTTTGTCCGACGTGATGAATCAGCGGAAGATGATTTGACAGCTGCTACCATTCTGTGTCGTATCGAAGATCGTGTCGGGCTGGATTATACCCAATATCACCCCAATATAAGGTCCATTATTCTGATTCACGACCAAGCCAAGACCTCATTTACATAACAACAACATTCCATCCCTGAACTTTGCCTCCACGTCCGCCGTCTTTATCACTGTCCCTCGACATTTGCTCCTCTGGAGAATTTCCGGCGAAAATTGACTTCTTGCTCGTCCCGATTAAAGGAGGATGATTATGCAGCTGTTCAACGGCGGGCAGACGTTCTGGGATGATGCAAAAGGACGAAATACTACATGGAGGGCCAATATAACTTCCAGAACAAATAGATTATCGCGTATTTAAGCAGTTACTCCAAGCGGTCATTGATCCCTCATTCACGGCGTCAAAGCATTTAACAAAATCTCTGTCTCTTGCGTGAAGGGCCTTCCTCTAAGCTACCAGATTCCGACAGGCTTGCATCCAAGGATCCTCGTCCAACAGATCCCACCTGGTCATCCAAAGCAATCAAAGTTGAATCGACATTCGTGGACCTTTGCCTGACAAATTCTGCCTGATCCCGCTGACTATACTCATCATCGGAATGGGGTTGCACGACCCGACCAGCCACGATATCGTCTCGAACCTTCAAGATATCTTCTCTGTCCTTTCGCCTACGGTCATCTTCTGCAGCCATCATACTCTTGTACTGGTCTTGATCATGTTCATCGGCGTATTCTGCAGCTGAAAGACACTCCTGGAGTGCCGTTCGGAAAAACACCCAAGGGTAGACAAACTCCATAGAAGAGAAACCAGAGTTTATGCGTTGAGGGATACATCCCATCAAGAGAATCCGGTGCCATTCTTTCAACAGCGGTTTCAGCGATTCAAAGTAGGGATGGACATAGGGGAGGATATTCTGTTGGAGAACAGCAGAACCAATGTCTTCATCGAATAAAGCCTGCTTGTTCTCAAGGAGGACAGCAGGATCGGATTCAAAGTACTTGAAAATGCAAGAGCGCACCATTTCATCATCCAAGAGCTCTTTTCGGACGTGATTACCAGGACCGTCCCGTGAAACACAGAGGTAGGCTAGGACATAGAATAACGATTCCATGTCATGAATGGGAAGGTGAGCGCCGTGTAACGAGTTGCCCAGTAATTCATGACTCATAAATGAACCGGTCAAACACATTTGACCGAGGTCTATGCCACGAGCCCATTCATGCCAATGCGCTCTCATGCTTGGACATTTTTGCCTCTGGCTAAAAAGCTGTAGCATAGTTGCGCTTTGCCTTTTAGCTGTTTCTTTTGTCTCTACAGTAGTATATATAGGTACCCTATATCCTAGTTTTTCTTTGTGTCCTTTCTCTTTCCCCATATCTCACATATAGCTCGATAGGTATTTTACAGTGTCCTTTCTCTTTCCCCATATCTCACATATAGCTCGATAGAGTCTCTCGTGCTTTTTCTTCCTCTTTGGACACCATTGAAGACCAGGGGTTCTCTGCTTTTCTTTCTACCCACGGTAGAGTGCAATTCTGTTTTAACGGGAGATTCATCAGTGAACCTGCTGTTCCCGTTGATATTGCATCGCGATTGCGTCAGTCACTTGCGACGCCTGCCACCGCTTCTCCTACCATTTTGAATGAAGATAATCCTCGTGTCTTGAGTCGTGCAGCTCTTTTTGCTGAATTTTCACGTCATAATTCTGCTTCTTCACTTGAAATGGGCGACACACCTCCTCCTCCACCTCAAAATCTTGCTCTTTCGGCAGAAGTTATTCAGACTATTTCCACGGCTGTTGCTGCATCTTTTCAGCAGCATTTCCTGCTTAATCCTCCTCAACCGGCTTCCACTCCTCAATCGCTACCGGCTACCCCGGCCCCTCCTGCTTTTGTTAGCACAGTCAACCCTACTACCAGTGAGTCTCTTTACGAAACTTTTGATCAAATCGACGAGCGCATCATCTTGGAGATCACTCGGCATGAGTTCCGGCCTTTCAACCTTCACAAGCTAGACAAGCGTGTTAGAGATCGCGCGGATCGTTCGGAAGGTGGTCTGGATGCCCTGCTGGCAAGCTCTGGCTCTTCCAAGGAGTATCCGATGTTGGATTCCCTTCTTGTCCCTCTTCAAACTTTTTTCTCGATCCTCATCGAGTATGCCCGTATTTCGGGGAATCCGGAGGTTGGGTGTGTCTTGGCTTGCGGCTCTATGACCTATCTTTCGCATCTTACGGAGCTAGCGTGCAAGTACAGATGGTCAGCTGTCTTGTCCTATCACATGTCTTATCACGCAAAGCGACGGCAAGAAATGAAGAAAGGAAAATACAATTGCTGGGGTTCTACGGATTACGAATTCTACGACCAAGTCATTGCCAATCCCCGCCCTACTGCTGCTTCCACTGCTTCTGCCGGCTCAAAGTCCAAGGCCAAGTTAGCCAAAGAGCCATGCTTTGCCTGGAACAAGGGAGAATGTGATAAAGGCCCTTGTCCTGATGGCCGTGCACACATTTGCCAAGATTGTCGTTCAAAAGATCACACGAAGTGTGGTAAGAAGTCCAATTAGGTTTTCGGCAAGGCGGGCAGGCATCGCAAATGTCGTCGTTCTCGCCGACGGCCAGCTCGTCTGGGCCGTTCCACATTGGTTTCTTCGGTTTTGGCTCCTTTGTCAGTTTCGGATCCATTCTCACCCTATCTCCCACACTCTGAATTATTTCCCTCTCACTCATGTCCACCTCCACGTCCTAATACCGATCCTCGCTGCAATACACTTCCACAATCACATTCTGCTCCAGTTTCTTCGACACTAAATTATGATGCATGGGCTTATTTCTTGAAAGATTACCCAGATAGACACTTTGCAGATGCACTGCTACACATTGTACGATATGGTGCTAATATAGGCTTTTCTGCGTCTGAATACCATCAGCCCTGCAAAAATTTGAAGTCAGCGACGGAGCATTCTGCCTTTGTAGATGCAGCAATTTCGGATCTTTTATCTAGTGGGCACCTGGCTGGGCCATTTGATAGTCCACCCTGGCCAGATATGCGCCTATCACCAATAGGTGTTGTGTCTCGAAAACATAACACCTCCAAGTTAAGGCTAATCAATCACCTTTCCTGGCCTCGAGATTCCTCTGTGAATGATGGCATTCCTGATGATCAGGCACATATCTCTTATGACATGTTTGAACGTGCCATTCAGGATCTGGTCAATTCTGGTCCTGGCTCTACTATGGCTAAATTGGACCTCAAGGATGCCTTCCGCCATATCCCGGTCCATGTCTCTGATCAGCATTACTTGGGTCTTCTTTGGGGCCGCAAGTTCTATTACCTGCTTGTTCTCACCTTCGGGTTGAAGAACGCCCCTTACATCTTTAACCCACCTGATATGACTAAATTACCATTTATGTAAAAGGCGTTAATTGATACGACAGCCGCTTATACAAAAGGGACTTTGCGCCGTTCCTGGCGGTTTGATGCTGCTCGGTGCGATACCGAACATACAAGTCATTAGAGGAAGATTTTATACTTGGGACCGCCATTACGATGTGTTGTGAGTCCCTTTGGATATACTATGACAACTTCAAGTATTCCAGGAGCTACCATAATAAGCGTAGTGTAGTATAGGGGCTAGGGTGTCCGAGTCTGTTATGACTGCAAAAAGGTATCCTCCAGAAGATACATAAACCGTAGGACAGCCATTTTTTCTATGCCCTAAGATTCAACAAAGCTCACTACTAGTATAGAAATAGTAGTACTACTAGTAGCGGCAAAACATGAGTACTTACTGGGTAGCTCGAACATTATTGCTATATATATCAGTGCGAATGCACACAGGGAAAACATCGTAAAAACATGCAACGTCCAGCAAGTCCAAGCAGTCTTGATGATATGACAGACTTACTGTACTTTCAACTAGTTTGTGCTTGGTTCGTTGTAACTTTGATTTGTCATCAACCAGTCGCGCCGACACTGGGATGTGGTCGGGAATGACCACCCTCCAAGAAAATTCGTTCAAACAGCTGTTTAACACTTGATAATATAGAAATTCTACGAGACGTTTGTAATTATAATTGATAGAAATAAATATAAAAAGCTCTATGCATGCAAATATACAAATATGACTACCAAAGCAATTATACATGGGTCTTCTTTAACGACTACATGCCAAATAGCACCGAACCATGCATACTGCGATACGACATCGAGAAGCAATCGTACTCACAAATATTGATTGGATAGCGTGACTCAGACTTGCTTTTTTTGTCGCGAACTTTGGGATGCAGTCGGGATGCAGTCGGGAAAGAGCACCTTTCAAGATCCCTTGCCTCACGATGTTATAACACTCATAATTTCTCTTCTGTGTAGACTATAGATCAATTGTATCAATTTGTATCAGCTGTATGCAGCAGAAATAGACCCTGATAGCTCTACTCATACAAATGTATGGAAATCTCACTACGAAGTAACCCTATACAAGTGTCCCTTTCAGTTTTTAGATGTAAAAATGGTTGATTCACAATACAATCTATGTTATATTATTAGTGAAAGTTTCTCGAAACCCATAGATGTCCTTTATATACCCGTAAGATATACTAGTCTTACTTACAAACGTTGTTGGGCCTGTAACAAAATCTTGATTTTGCGACTTTTTCATTTTTGCTAATTATGACGAGATATTTTAGAGAACTGTAAATGATAATACTAAGCCACGAATTCTAGATTTTCTAAGCACTTTATTGTGTAGAGGACATGCAGTGAACAAATTGCTCGTCGATGGAACAGGATTTGACTCGGTCCGATATACCGTACATCAGCCGACGCATGCTCTTTTTCCGGGTTCACCCATTTGTCCTCGACATTTTTACACAGTTCAAGTTTGCACATCGTCTACTAGGTTTTCATATTTATTTAGATCTGGCCCGGCACCTGGTACTTATCATCAACTACACAAAAAGATTTATCATCACTCCGAGTCGCTCGCTTGCATGTGAACTGTTTGAACAAAGGGAGGGCGATGAGAGGCCCTTAGACTTCAGCTTCGTGTATGTAGAGTATAGTGAATCAGCTGAATAGTATTTGATTTGACTCGGTCCGATATACCGTACATCAGCCGACGCATGCTCTTTTTCCGGGTTCACCCATTTGTCCTCGACATTTTTACACAGTTCAAGTTTGCACATCGTCTACTAGGTTTTCATATTTATTTAGATCTGGCCCGGCACCTGGTACTTATCATCAACTACACAAAAAGATTTATCATCACTCCGAGTCGCTCGCTTGCATGTGAACTGTTTGAACAAAGGGAGGGCGATGAGAGGCCCTTAGACTTCAGCTTCGTGTATGTAGAGTATAGTGAATCAGCTGAATAGTATTTATTATGTTTCTCACCATGCATAGTGACATTCTCTGTTCAACCATTCGCAATCCCGGTAACAGTCTGCTCATCTTGAACTTAGATTTCATGTCTTTGAAGCTCTTTCTCACTGCCCGGTCCTATCACACTTATTTGTTGGGTAGTCTTGTACCCATCCGTCTTAGAATTAACACTGAGCTTCTGCGCTCGGGCAAGTCCGGTGGAGTTTGAAATCAAAATGCAGACATTACCTCCGCCGGACCGGGCGTGCAGGCCGAGACGGCTGGGTACAAGACTACTTACTAGGTACTGTGAATTATGGTTGGGATATCTTTAAAACTGTCTATTCAGACCGTAAGATGCACATTTTGGACCTCAGCCCCAGAAAAGTATCTTTGAATGCCTTATATGTTCGGTATTGCAACTGAGCAGCATCAAACTGCCAGGAACGGCGCGAAGTCCCTTTTGTATAAGCGGTTGTCGTATCAATCAACGCCTTTTACATAAACGGCGATTTAGTCATATCAGGTGCTTTAACCTTTTTGCAGAAGGTTTACACTGGATTATCCAGCGTCATATTCCAGCGGCGTTACGTCATTATCTGGATGACTTCCTTCTTACCTTCTCGCCTTCCATTAATCCTGAGGTTGCGAATGCGGCCGTTGAATGGGTTATGGCTCTTGGGTCCAAACTTGGCCTCAATTTCCAGACTGCAAAAACTGTCTGGCCAACTTCAGTTCTTGAGTTCCTCGGTTTAATTCTCGACTCAAACCGTATGGAAGCGAGACTGCCGGAAGATAAGCTCAGCTTCTTACATAATCTGATTGATGCATGGCTTAGCAAGTCATCATGTACACTCACAGAATTACAAGAACTGGTGGGCTATCTTCAATTCTGCTCTCAAGTCATACCCCGTTCTCGTACTTTCCTCCGCCGCATCTTTGATTTTGAAGTCAAATTCAAGACCCCGTTTTCACGATTGCATATCCCTAGCGGTGTCTTGGCAGATATTCGTTGGTGGCAAGCGTTCAGCAAGCGTTGGAATGGGGTCCGGCTTCTTTCCCCTTCCATTCCTACGATTTTAGTTTGGACTGATGCAAGCGGTCAGAAAGGGATAGGTGGAGTCACGGCTTCAGAGTGGTACGCTTCTCGAGTTCCCCGTCGGTTTCGCTCTCGCGACATCCAGTTCAAAGAGCTCTTTGCAATCTTGCATGCTATCTTGCGCTGGGGCCACCTTTGGTCACATTCCCATGTACTTTTCCATTGCGATAACCAGGCCGTTGTGGCTTGGCTTACATCCGGCACATCTCGCTCACCTCATTCCATGCCTCTTCTTCGACTGATCTCCATGATGGCCGCTTGTCTCCATTTTTCCTATTCTGTTACTTGGTTATCTTCTGAAGAAAATGCACTTGCTGACGCTGCTTCTCGTTTTCAGTATCATCGTCTGTTCGACCTCGCCCCACACCTCCACCGCAAACCCTCCTTGATCCAGTCCCAGCTGAGTGGTATGAAACGCACACTCACATCTCTCCACGAGTCGCATTCTACCTTTTCCATGGTCTCGCATCCAGCACTAGAAAAACGTATTCCACCGGTCAACGCTCGTTTATCGACTTTGTCCGCGTCCGCCCAAATCTTTGTTCCGAGCCAGGCAAGTACCTACCTGCGACTGCACGGAGCATCCTCGAATGGGTTGCCTCCCTGGGAGACCGAGCATTACAGCCCAAGACCATCAAGGGCTACCTCTCCAGTGTCCGTTCTCTCCATGTCGACGCAGGTCTTCCCTTTGAAGCATGTGAGTCCCCCACTGTCCAGCGGCTTATCCGGGGCATCAAGCGGTACTATGGTGAGAAGGAGCGTACTCCAAAGCTCCCCATCACGGCTGCTTTGATGCGACAGTTAGTTGGTATAGCAGGGGATATCAGGATTATTGACAACGCGGTCTTTGATGCCGCTTCCAAAACTGCTTGGAGCGCGTTTCTGCGCTGCGGAGAGTTCACTTTGGGCGAGAACGAAAAGTTTAACCCTGCTACTCACTTGACTCATGGGCACGTTCAGTTCCTTCCCTCCTTTGAGAATCCAAATTACGTCCGTCTAACCCTTCCTGACTCCAAAACCGATCCTTTTCGAAAAGGCGTCACTATCCTCATTGCTGCAGCACCAGATCAACCTACTTGTGCGGTAGCGGCACTCAGGCACCTTTTTGACGTCCATCCCTTTCCTCCAGATTCACCTCTTTTTGCTGATAATACCGGTAAACCCTTGCGTCGCTCCACTTTTATTTCCACTCTCAAGCAGCGTCTCAATCACCTTGGCATCGACTCTACCCTCTACTCAGGCCATAGCTTTCGTCGCGGAGCTGCTACATCAGCGGCAGCAGCTGGATACTCAGACTATGAGATCCAGCTTCTTGGCAGGTGGCGTAGTGATGCCTACAAGCTTTACCTTGACGTGCCGCTGGACCGTGTGCTCCATCTGTCTGCTCGTCTGCATGGGGTTGCGTCAGTCGCCGCTCGTGCTCAGCATCTCGAGCCTCCGGCTCTTCCCTTCGCCCCTTCTGTTGTGGCTTGAGCTTGGCGTCCCTTTTTCGGGACCCTCGCGAGAGAGCTTTTGGCGACCAAACAATATATTCTGTTTGTCCCCAAATAACTCTCTCTGTGTTTTCTCATCACCATCAGACAAGCTAGCATAGATGAACCGGTCAAACACATTTGACCGAGGTCTATGCCACGAGCCCATTCATGCCAATGCGCTCTCATGCTTGGACATTTTTGCCTCTGGCTAAAAAGCTGTAGCATAGTTGCGCTTTGCCTTTTAGCTGTTTCTTTTGTCTCTACAGTAGTATATATAGGTACCCTATATCCTAGTTTTTCTTTGTGTCCTTTCTCTTTCCCCATATCTCACATATAGCTCGATAGGTATTTTACAGTGTCCTTTCTCTTTCCCCATATCTCACATATAGCTCGATAGAGTCTCTCGTGCTTTTTCTTCCTCCCACCCTTACCGCGTACCCTTCTGTTTTGTAGCTTGTCTCATGTACATTCGCCTGTGCCGGCTTGAGCTTGGCGTCCCTTTTTCGGGACCCTCGCGAGAGAGCTTTTGGCGACCAAACAATATATTCTGTTTGTCCCCAAATAACTCTCTGTGTTTTCTCATCACCATCAGACGAGCTAGCATAGACGGTAGTGTACCCTGTACGCGCAGATTAAAAACAGCTAGTGAAAATTTGAAGACTGGATGTACACTTCTCCCTTCATGTTCGAAATCTTTGAACATCGGCGGTTTGAATAAAATCTTCTGGAGTATGGGTTCTCGTCAATCGGCAAATCCAGGCGTTCGGAGAAACAAACCTGTGGATCTACTAGACAAAGGTCTTTCACACTAAGCTTCTTCCGTGTCCTCCTGGCTTCTTCGAGCTTCTCGCTATATACTCTCCGCAAGTGATCAGCATATGAAATAACCGAAGCGTTCTCACTGGACAGTAGCATGGCCAACACAACCTCATCCTCAAAATCGTCCTCAGCCTTCAATCCCTCGAAATTTTGGAAAGTTTTGGTTCGTTCAAGTAGTTCATCTGGAATGTTAACCGGACCTACTTTATAGTTCGAATCAAGTTTAGCATGGTCAAGGTCGATAAGGGTGCCTGAAATATTTGACGGGTCAAATTCGGAGGCGAGAAGATCTGGACAAATGATGATGTTGCCCCAGCTCAAGTCACCATGAACAATGCCTTTCCGGAGTAACTCTTCATAACCTGGCGATGTGCGCTGTAAATAAGAATCAAGCAGACAGAGAAGCACCGTACCATCTATTGCGTCAAGGAATACTTTCAAGAGCTCGGTACGACTCCGGAAGCACTTGCAAGGATAGCCATACTTTGAAATCACAAGACGGGTTAGTTGGCGCTCTGTAAAGGGCATGGTGTTCTTGGTAATATTGGCAAGTTTCTTCGTGATTGTGAGGGAATTGTCGCCACCTCCTTTAGTGGATTTTTCGTCCACCGATGTATCAGCCTCGGCAGAAGCGTGGCCCTTAAGGCCCTTTCGAAAATCCTGGCACGTTCTGGTTCTGCGCACGACTTCATTACTGAGGAGATTGGGAAGGTGACCATTCTTTGTAAGGAGATACATGTTGGCTTCATCACGAAGATGCACCGAGTCTCCTGTAGTAAATGGTGCCCACGATTGCTTAATTACGACAAGCTCGAGGAAGTTAAGTGAGAACCGATGGTCAAAAGAGACAACTAGGTACCTGTTTATCTGTCGTATTCACCGCAAGCCAGATCAACTGTCCACGCCCACACATGATCTCTGCTCTAGACAGGCTCAGCACCCGTATGGTGACATATTCCATTCCTTTGATTTTGATGGCCCAGTTAGTATTACGCATGAAGGCAGAGTCAAAAAAACTAAGGAAAAATTGCTTCAGGGCTGAGACGTAAGGATGAATCCGGACACCGTTAGGCTGACAGAGCATCATCGTAGTATCCCAGCCCAGCTCTTCGGGATGCATAGTCGACAGACGAGCAATGACCCTGATGAAATCATCTGGTGACTGCAGGTTACTTGAGCATGAGTACCAAAACGTCGTGGCGTGCTGCACACCTTGTTTATATCGATTCCTTCACGGGTGCCAAGCAATCCTGAGCGGTCGCTATGCCAGATAAACATAGTGTCATGGAAGATGCTGAGACCGAATGCGTGAGCCCTATTATGCTGTTCATGGAATGTTTGATGCATATAGGGAATAGCGCGGGTATGCGGGTAAATGGCGGGTTAGGGGGTACGGGTATGGCGGGTACGGGTACGGGTTGGCTTATGCCAACTCGTCAGAAACCCGCACCCATCACACGGGTAAACAGGCCTGTCATAATGTTCGGCACATTCGGGATTTCTCAAAATTTCCAGCCCCACATCAGGCTCTGTAGATTATTAGATATTTGTAAACATACAAAAATTGTTTTTCTTTATTTTCTCGATGGCCTGAACCATAGATATACCCATAACCCGCGGGTTCTGCCTTTGACCCGTCTGCCCCGTCCAAACCCTTGACCCGTACAGACGGGTAAGGGTATTGGCGGGTATGGGTACGGGTCAGGAAATTTGACCCGCGGGATACCCATACTGTTCCCTAGACGCATATAACCTCCCAGTTGTGAAATAGCCTCTTCGAAATGCTGTAACTCAGGCTGTTTTGCATTGGAGATACTCCAAGGTGTTATCTCTACGGATACAGCGACACGGAGCCACATCTCGACCAGTCTCCGTGCCTATTGAGACATAAGATGAGGTTGCTGGTTTGAAAGGATAGAATTAAAACTTAACCCGTTCCTCTGACTGCAGCAAGTTGGTGAACTTCTCTAGTATAAAAGGCATAAAACACAAACCGCACCTGCTCATTCCCAACAGTTTTGGTTTTCGGCATATTTCCCGTCTGTAGTTGTTGCTTGTCTCTTTCCTCGTCGTCCTGCGAATATAATCGATGAAGCACTGATACCCAACAGAGGAGACGTACGATCACCAACCTTTTTCAGCGTCCCCATCAGACTGGATCCTTCAGCTTTGTTTCCAATAAGTAGAACTATGTCTGGCCGGTTTGCAGATGCATTGACAGATGATTGGGACTTTGTTGCGTTTCTATTCACCCAAGCCCTGGCCGCAAGGTCATTGTTATCGCTGTTCTCTGCCTTCGCAAACGTATCGGCAATCGTGTTGAAAATCTCTTCCAAAACGGGATATTATTGCGCCTTTTTGGACTTGCTTTTTGGGTAGTTTTTCCACTTTTGCTTCTTGTACAGTTTGTTCTTTACTTGCTGGCACCCTTTCTCAAAAAGAATCTTGTCGCCGATGGGGAATAATTTGGCCAAAAAGTGGTGAGTATCTTCTACTCTGAGCTCTGTGTCGTCACGGATTTGTTGGATGTCCTCTGGTTCATATGTCCGGTTCGTAGTCGCGTTTGTCCGCATGGTCTTTTTCTGTCTTTTGGAAGAGTGGTAAGACCCCTAGTCGATTTCTGGTCACGTGATAATCCCACGATTTCTGACCTCGGATTCGTTCGTTCTGCGAAGGATGATACAAGGCCCTCTAAAATACGAGGAAAGTGCTGATAGCTTCAACAAACTTTTCTGTGACACACGGAGCGCAGCCCTTGAGGCCCTTACAAAAAAAATGCAGCACATTTTGATATACACAGCTGGAGATGTCTACTCTCAGCAAAAGGATATACTCTACGTTAGCTTCAAAGAAACACCACACCCTTGTGGCAGAATTAACAAACTTGAGGCCCCCTCCAGGCGGGGCTGTGTACGACGGATGTGAACGTTCATAATGCAAACGTCAAGCGGAAAACACTCGAGATGATATTTATGAGTTGGGTAAGAAAGCTTGCTGAATGATTTATGGAATAAGCAGACAGATCTCCATATCATGTAAAAGTAAAGTGCGCATTTAGTAATTCTTCATAGTAAAATGTCCAGGTTGAGATGCTGGACGCAAACTAGACCCTGTACCGGTTCCCAGTCACTCCAACTTCCTGGCATTGTCCATACGACTCGCCGGTTCCTGTCTGGGACAACTAACACATAATGCACTGAACAACAGCCAGCTATAGTCCGTAAGTATTGAACATCGTCATATCCAAGTTCTGATCCGCCATGACGAGCAGAAGTTGTCATCTGAAGTACCCACAACACATACCCCTGAGAACCTGTGTACTCATAAAAAAATGCATCGAATAGAGGATGGCGTTTGTCAGTAAAAACGTAATACAAGTGTGGGTCAGCAGTGACATTCTCGAGCTTTGAGACGTAACGGATTTGGCGACTGGAGTTGTTGCACAAGATGGGAAGGGAGTCAATGGCGTGTCGCGTAGACCCGTGTGTTATGTGTTCTGAGACTGGAAGAAGCTTCACACTCCAACAAGCTACGTCGAGCTGTTCAGTAGCGCCCGGGGGATCATAAACAAATCGAAGTCCTTCCGGAGGATCTGCACTGGACATGCCACTCAAAGTGGTAACGACTCGTTCGGAAGCGACACCTATGGGCGGAGCTCCACTGGTGTAGTACACTGCAAGTTTTTCGAAAACCCAACCCCCGAAGGGACTTGATTCCGGAAACGGGCTACATAGCGAATAAAGGTCTTGAGCATCCTGTAAGTGGATTTCGCGACACCTATTGGAAAGATCTCGTAAAATGCTCAACGACTTAGCCTCAACGAATAGCCTATCACTGTGGTGGTCCTCCCTACTGCGAATCCTTCCGACGACAAATAGGCGATGGGACACCAGATGCATCGCATCAGTCCCTCCTGCGACCGCGGCTGAGGCAACGATATTTATATTATTAGGGAGTTCTTTGAGGGCCTGATTGATATCATTCTTAAGGTCTTGTCCGTCATCCTCGAGAGCTGAGATGATATCGCGAATGCAGGGACCGTATTGTTCACGAAGTTGGGGTACGTTGATTTTTTGAGGGGCAGGATTGAGCAACTCTAATCTGTAGACGTCTGAACTTTCTAGCGAATATGGCAAAACAAGAATACTAACCCTTGCTCAAGTTCCGCATCAGACCAAGGCTCCATGACAATTATCCGTGCAATCTGCTGCTTTTTCCAATTCTTGAATCGTTGAGGATTAGGAGACACCGCATGTACAGCGTAGAAATGGCTGCGAACAACAAGTCCAGCAGGAGGCTCTTGATTATTGTCATCGGCATCTATCAAACTCCAAATTCGACTTTGGAGAAGGTTAGGAAACTGTTGAAGATGCCAGAATTTGAACGTTTCAACTGTGCTAGTGGTATAGGTGCCATTGGGGAGAAATAAGTAGAGCTCTCTGGAGGAACTCATGAAAAGGGTGACAAGACTTTTCTGGAGACGCTGAATGAGGATAAAGACAAGAAACAAGGATTTCCCTGCCTCCATGATGAGTTCGCCAGCAACTGCGGTAAGAAGATGACTTCGAACCAATTCCAGGCGATCCAGTAACGACACGACCCGTTTGCCCCATACCATCTACCTTGCAGAGGCGATTGTACAGATCTACATACTCCTGCCGAACCAGGATTCGACCACCCGTGTGGGAGAGGGGTACAATGTCCCACAGCTCCTCTTCTACTGTGATAACTGTACCGGTGTTGATTTCTTCGTTAATTGCCCACCAGCGTCGTCGAAAAGACTCCAGAGTAGGTTGCAGTGACCACATGTCTTGTATGTTCACTGCTTGAAGAGACCTGAATTTGAGACTCCGCCGAGTGCTTTGTCGCCGCGTTCTCGAGAATTGGCCAGGATTCTGATGGAAATACACTTGCTCGTGCTGGACACCTTCAGAGCGCGTTTCAACATCTGATATAACTTCTATGGCGTACGCACAACCAATCTGAATACGGTCTCTTCAAAGCCCATTCCACGTGTTGAACCAACATTTCGCGACGCGCATCGACGAATGCCAAGCTAAACGGTCTTTTCATCTCTTCCACCATGAAGTCGCTCCTTTTTCTTCCCTTGACCACGTCTCTTGTCTCGGCTGCAGTCTTTACCGTTGGAGTTGGAAAAGATGAAAACACGGGGTATGTTTCAAAAGTTTTCGACTCCTACATCATTGTTGACTTGCCGTCCAGTCACAAAGGAATTGGATTCGACCCATCGGTGATATACCCCGTCGTTGGAGATGAGATTGTCTTTGAGTTCAGAAGCGGTCAACATAGCGTTGTTCGTACGTGGTCAATGTTCTCATTAAGCTGTGGCCAGGCCCCTAATCCCAGTTTAGAATCCTCTTACGACAATCCATGCGCACCCAGTAATGGCGGATTCGATACTGGCGTTCAGAGTGTATGTCCATCCTATTACTATTCCATCGAAGACGTCTTATGTGGTAATAGGTCCCAGACAGTACACCAGTTGATGCAGATGGTCTGCCAACAGTCACTCTTTCCGTAACCGACACACAACCTATGTGGTTCGTATCCATTCTGCATAATGCCATTACCCTAACCAATGTCCATCTATAGGTTCTTTGATCAAGCTGGCGGTGAATGTCAACAAGGAGGCATACTCGCCGTCAACCCAGCCGGCACTCAAACTCCTGCTGGATTCAGGGAAAACGCGGCCAACCAACCTGACGTTCCTGTATCTAGTACTAGTCCTAGCCCGGCCTCTTCTGATTCAACCGACTCCTTAGCAACTCCTACAGCTACGACTCCCGCCAGCGCTACTTCCAATGCAGCAGCAGGCAGTGGTATATCCTTATTGACCTCGAGTATTGCTGCGGTTTTCGGTTTATCGGCGATTTTGGCATGAGATGGACCTCTCCTTTGGATTTTTATGATACTTTTCTTTCGGTTAATTTGAATATTTGTAGAGCATCTAGTTCGATAGCGTCTTAGATACATAATGATATCTACTCGTCACCCTCATCGTCGTCTCCATATCCTGCACCAGCTGCCTTTCTCTGCTCGCGTCTAAATCCTTTCCCATTTCTCCAACGTTCGTTGGCGACTTCCACAGGATCTAGTCTTTTTCGACTAAGAAGCGGTACGTATTGAGTGAGTTTTCTGGATGAGCCACCTCCCAAAGGTATCTCTACACTGATTCCACCTCCTACTCGTGCTCCAAGGGTTCCATCCGGAGTCGGTGCCCATGGTGCAGGGAAGTACGCAGCAGCAGCTTTAAGGAAGTGTAAATTAAGAGCAGAATAAACTTCCGAGCGAGCGTGGATGGAATATAGAAGATGGTATATTCCCCGCCCGTCTTCCATATGCGTCGAATCCGAGCCGGGCTCATTTCCGTCTGTACGCCAATTCACATCCTCGTTGGAGTATCCGCAGTCCCACAACATGAGAGGAAGAGCATCAGCCATTTGATACTCTGGTTTGGAACCGACGATCTCTATCGATTCTCCCTCACGAGGTTGCTCGAGACCTTCAGAGACGTTGAGTAGTGAGTTGACGACCCATGGCTGCTCGTGGCCTCTGCCAACCAAAAAGAGTATGGCCATTATATGGCGCACTTGGTGATACAGGAACGCAGTTCCGATTAGATTTAGAACGTACATTCCTGGGGAACCGTTTTCGACGGGTACGATTTCTGCATGCAGGATTTTCCTCGTAAAAATTGTAATCTGTTTCCCGGGATCCAGCTTGCATAAATTGCGAAAGTCATGTTCTCCAAGCAGCCTCGATGCAGCATCTTGCATCTTTGACAGGTCGAGATGATCTGAGGAGAAGAAATACTTGTAGTGTCGATATTTGCATGCAAAGCGAGCAGAGAATGTGGGGGCGACTGGCGACCAAGCAATAACGCGAATGGTGTCGGGGAGAACGCGGTTTAAGATAGAAACATAGTCAAGCTCTGGTCTAAGTCCTTGAGGGGATGCAGGCCGAGGAAGCTCATCGTCAGAGTCGTCGATATCCAAAGAACCAAATCCATCTTCCAAAGGCCCTTCCTCTTCTACACTTGATAGTTTTCTCGTCTTCTCTGACTCTGCCTCAGGTCTGCGATCTTCCTCCACTTCTGCCCGTGCACCCCTGTCCCCCAATGCGCTCCTCACCCAAAGAGAAACGACCTGTCCAGCTGCACTCACTCCTCGATCCGTCCGACCACACTTTTCCCATTCACATCCCTCCGGCCCAGCAGAAGGATCAATTAGCCTAGCCTTGGCCAATGCATCAAATAGCACAGACTCAACAGTAGGCAGAGGTGTAGGAGCTGACTGGAACGCCAGTCCGTTGTATTCCCATCCGGAATAACAAAATTTTAACGCGATTTTACGACGTGCATACGAGCCAAAGTGGAATTCCCGTTTGGGCAGATTTCGAGGTGGACTCTGGGGACGGGCTGGAAGTTTTGACGATGAAGCGGGAGAACGGGGTCGATTTTGGGATTCGAGGAGCCTTAAGCGAGTGATGAGGTCTTCCTTTGACCAGTCTTCGTAGGGAGTTGTCATAGTCGATATTATTCGGGATCTAGGGAATCTGAAGAGTTTTAAATGGCCTATTCGGAAGGCCTGTATCATAAAAGAATATGAGTAGTGTTAGCAGAGCATTACGAGTCAGGGTAGATGAATGATGACCTTGACGGAGTCATCGACAATTGTAAAGTCTGCAAATTTTTGTTTCCGCGTCAACTCGACTCACAAGAACGACTGAACAAAATACTGTGATAACTGATGTATTGATAATAGTACTTATAGTATACAATACAGGGCGACCTAATTGGCATAACTAAAGGAGGACTTCAAGCCATTTTACAGACGCATTAGACCTGCTCCTTCTGAATTGAAGAATGCGAAAACGAATCCATCCGAGGTCGAATACCACTAGTCACCTCTGACGCAGTCGTCTTGGTCCAAGCATGCCCCATTGCCAATCGCAAGATGATGAGCATTGGGCTCACAGCCTGTAAGAAAGAATATACATTTAGTCCTCTGAAGCAAATATGCAAGAGATAGTTCTTACTCCCATAACGCCCCAGACACTCGTGAATACCAGTACAGCACTTTCGTTTTTACCGAGTAGCACTGCCAATACAATTCCAAGAAGAGCATACGGTAAGGCAGATTCAACGATTATTGCAATGACTCCAGTATATATCTCCGCAGTGTGGGGAGCCATAAGAGCGCGGTTATTTCTTCTTGTCCAGAGTATTCTTCCTGCGATGAGAGCCATGAGGATAAAGTTCAATCCAGATGTAAGAGATATCCAGGGAACAGCAAAGGATGTTGTTTGATGGCCGAGGAATCCACCCGGTAGTGCAGACTGGACGGCAGATACGATTGCCAGAGCTAGAAGATAGAATATCAGGGACATGCCATGTTAGATATAAAATCAGGATAGTTACAGGTAGACGCAAGATAAATCAAAAATGGAAACGCGATGACATCGAAACGTGAACCCCAGATGAGGTAACATCTGTGAAGCTGGGAGCGAGACGATTCGTTAAGAGTCAAATCTAGAGTTTAAGGAAAACCTACTAGCAAAGCATCACCAAGGAAATTGACTGCCATCGACGTAGCGGATCCCATAACATTGTACCAATCGGTTGAATGAAGAGCAAAATACACTAGAGGTCCACCCTCGATGTCCCGGTGCTCAATCCACATCATCTGACCGAGCATGAGATTGGCTGCTTTGTCAAATGTCATGAGGAGCAGAATCGCTATGGAATAAACGATGTAGATCTTCTTGGCTTTTGGAGAAAGCGAGGCGTGCCGGCGGATAAGGTGAATTGCATGGAAAGTGATGTAGATGAGGAGACCTGCTGGGCGCTCAGCGTTTTGCACTTATGGAATGGAAGAGGAAGAGGGTATACCATAGATAATTGTTGCCAGTGCATTTCCAATGTAGAACGAACGCTCCAAGACAATATCTGGGGAATCCGACATAGTGAGTAGAGACCGGACCTTGACGAAGGAGTCTACGGGGTAGGCACATCGTAAGACCCCAGCTATTTAAGGCCTACATCGCAGGGTCCGGTCATGACGACCCACCCAAAGGGAGGTCAGATAATCAATAGACACGTTATCAGCAGGTACCAAGTGAAGTGGAAGAACAGAAAGGGTGAGATTTCAGGAACAAATTGAGGAGATTTTTAATAATTCCATAGAATACACCCGTAACCCTTTGATGAAGCAAAGGGTCAAATGAACAAAGGTCACACTGTCCAGAGCTATTTACCGCTCTAGCCTCGAAAATGAAATCGCCACCAAGTCAGACAAGCAGAACAGACTCCCATCTGGCAAGGACCTGAAGATTAGAACGGGTATCCAACGTATAATGGCATCATACGTACCGGAGTCCAGAGTGAGTTTTGTGACCGAATCGATCACCTTTTACTGACAATAACGACACCGGCGCTGTATCAGGTCACATCTTGGGCAATTGCACAATCTGCCGTGAGCTTGTTATGATGTTGAAAGCCTTCAGCTTGTCCCAGTTTCCTTCTCGGTCCCATAGGAGTATTGACGAAGCAAATACCATAGTTGTGGATAATATGTACAACATAGGTAAAGACTGCGAAGCATGTAACTTGAGGGTTTGTGGCGTTGAGCTAAATGCAGAAAAAGTGGTTTTTAACAAAGCATACGATTGGGGATATTGACTTGAAGGCCTCATCAGTCCGGAGTTCCTGAAATTCAGTGGTAACGATAATTGGGTCGACCGCTCCAGCGTCCAGAGGTAGAAATCTATCAACAGAAAGGTCAAAACATCTACACACCACTAATGACCGCACGAAAAAGCCTCCGCCAGCTCTTTTGGTCTTCCACGCGACTCCCTGTGTCATCGAGTAAATTCGTCGTAAACGTTTTGTGTCAAAGGCCCTTGCCGGATCTCCTGGTTTTCACCCGAGTCCCAAGAATCCTGCGCCATCTAGTAAAGTCGACGCGCGCTCGACCGAAAAATTTCATGCGGACGTTTTGAGTCTTTTGAGTAGGACAGGCCATGAAAACATGATACTCGTAAGTCTGATTCCAATGAAGGTATAAAAACATGAAAGCAACCGTTATCGTTGACAACGTGCACCCTTCGTTACAGTGTACATATGTATATAAGAGATTCCTCTTGCTGCGTAAGCACGAATGGTCTATCCTTGATACATGTATTGACAGTCCCAGGCTCGGATGCTAACCCGTTGATGCCATCATGGATAGAGGTAGATCGCCATGATGAGCATGAGCAGATCCTTGACGCCATGTGAATGAGATCCCATTGACAGTGAGGTCAAATGTCATCGGTTGAAACTCGAAAAGCTCATGTTGTCAAGGGCAATGCTTGAGAGATTCGAAGCTTCGTTGATGGGGCCCACGACGGTCCACAATATATCCAAAAGCATGTAGTGACAGGGCTCTGATCCGAGATACCAGAGTCAACTTTTTTTTTTGTACACGATACCAAGTGAGGCAGGCACACGACGTCCGGAGCGAAGGATGAAAATTTTGCGAAATAGAACTTCGTGTCGCATGTTGTACATCTGCTGTGGTGAAAAAGGGGTATGCACTAAAAATGATACAAGTAACGAGCGGTACATTTTTTTCCAAAGTTTCCAGGAAAAGAAGAATACGGATAAGGATAGGGCGAGGGAGAAAGGAATATGTGGTACAATCAGACCACCTGTGATTTGTCTTCGGATGCTGAACTATCGGATCGAGATTTTTGATAATGCGCGCGAGAACTCAACGCATCGACGGTCGCAGAATCTCCGGCCGTAGTACTCGTGCCAAACGTTCCACGAGTATGATGGAAGTCGATACCAGTAGAAACTTGGGTCATTGTCTCCTTTGTCCACGCGCGCCCCATGGATACACGGAGGATGATGAGCATTGGCGAGATGGCCTGGAACATAGAAGTCAATACACGGAGAAATAGGAAGGACAAGTACATACGGCGAGAGTTCCCCAGACGGATGTAAAAACTAATTCAACTGGGTTGTCCTTACCCAGCAGAGCGGCGAATATGATCCCAATCATACTGAACGGCAATGCGGATTCGACCAAAATGGCTACAACACCAGTGTAGACAGATGTCTTTTCGTTGCCAAGAACCGCTCGCATTTGATTTCTAGCCCAAAGCAACCGTCCAGCAATTAATGCCGTGACGAGTATATTGAAGGCGGACGTCAGTGCAATCCATGGGACGGCAAAGCTGACAGTCTGTCGAGCCAGAAATCCGCCTGTATCACCGCTTTGTACCGCAGAGACAATGGCCATTGCTTTTCCGAAGACATGAGTTCAGTTTCAGTTTAGGCGTGTCAAAAAGAATCGCGTACTTGTCGAAGCCATGTAGATGAGGGTCGGAATGATCATAACAGGTAGAGTAGAGTTCCAGATGATGTACAGACGGTACAACTGACACGAAGTCAGATACAGCGAAAAAAGATATATGCATCACGTACCAAAAGACCATCGCCCAAGAAATTCACGAACATAGCAGTCGCAGACCCGAAAACATTATACCAATCCTGAAGATGTATTGCAAAATAGGCCAAAGGACCTCCCTCAGAAAGTCGATGATCAATCCACATTCGGTCGGCCAAAATCAGATTGCAGGCTTTATCTGCAGTCATAAAAGCGAAAATGGTAAGGCTGTACACGATGTAAAACATCTGCACCCTGACGCTGGGCCCGGACGGGAGGGCGATCAGGAGGTAAATGGACTGAAAGACAATCCACACTAGTATACCTAAAGAGCGTTTAATTCCGGTCATGATAATTCCAGTGGCGTCGAAACCAACCATAAAGAACGGATGACAGTATAAGTCCCGCAAACCAGGAGTGTTCCAGCGCTGGATTTTCAGAGTCAGACATGACTGCAGGAGGGTGTGGGGAGAGGGAAGAGGAGATAACCGGATTCATTTGACCCTGACGAGCATATATACCGATAATCCTAAAGGAGTATGAAGTGCGCGTGTAAAATGGCTAGACCAAGCGTTTGAGCATTTTGACTTCTCATGACTCCAGTTGATGTCTTCTCGG